>CM062353.1:9799856-9874856 GCA_031216105.1 Dalbergia cultrata | reverse complement strand
TATTGTGATTTTAACAGTAAGACAAAGGCTTTGCAAGTTATGGTGGACATGGGTCGGTCAAACAATGCTATTGTTAAATAAATCTTGATACTAGACAGCACTAAATAATTTGACATGCTCATAGCTGAAATAAATCAAAATAAATAAAAAGATAATAAACATTAACAAGTTAACATGAACAACCCAATAAAATTATTAGCACTTAAAACAAATAAAGGAAAAAAAATGAAAAACTTATTAAATGAGATCAATGTGTCAAAGTTCTAATCCTATGTCAAGCAAAATAAACAACTGAAGGGGAAAAACATGAAAAACTTATTAAATAAAGCCAATGTATCAAAGTTCTAATCCTAGGTCAACCAACATAAACAAAATGAGAATTTCATACATGTAGCCTCCAAATGAAGATATCATACTTCATGTCCTCTAAGACCTCTATATGATGTGCAAATTCATAGAATAGAATATAACTAATATATTATTTCATCAGACAAATATGATTTAAAACAAAAAATTAAATAGAAAAGAGTAAAAAAGAAAATAAAGACAACATATACCGATTACCATGAATAGACAGACTAAGAGGCAACATAAGATTTAACAAACCGCAACACAAATGATGATGCCCATTTATTGCTTTGGAAGTTGATGCAATACTAGTTCTTTGTCTAATAACAGCAAGCAGAAGTAATTTGTGAGAAGACTGTTAATCAAGTGAGCCACTGTTGCAAAGAATGATGAATGAGAGGCTTGTGTATTTGATTTGACTTTCTCAAGTCATTTCACTTGGGGATATCCTTTCCAAGGTTCCATTAGGGAGCATCGTTTTTCTTGTCTCTCTGTTGCTAGTGCTATCAAATTGCTTACATTTCATATGGTTTGATAGTCACTGGCCTAATAAGTAGCTTTCCATTCAAAGTTACCACAGATTGCTCATCAATTGTTGCATTTCTTGCAAACATTTTGAGCCAAGAAGCTTGTTCCTTGTTACTTTTCGAAGGCATTTCAGTTGAGGATCCGATGATGATTGGTAAGAACAAAATGGGATAACATAGTGTCAACAACCTGTTTTAGTTTTTACCTATTACGCAGATCATGCTTCATTTACTAAACTGTGCTTAAGGTGCTGGTTGTACGCAGCTATAAGTTTTAAATGCATTAATTGTTTTGAATGATGAGATTAGAGGCCATCTATGTTAACCTGTGGGAAAGGACTTCTTCCCCAAGTGGAAAGAAAGGCATCAAGGGAGCAAATTTCTATCGGGTCTTTGTTCTTATTGTCATGCTGGTTAAATGCTGTTGCCATCCAAAGAATACAAACAAAAATCTGGTTCAAGGTTTGGGTTCATAATACTTAAGAGGAATGGTGATAGGTGAGCAATGTAATAGGAACTCTTCTTCGAATGGCTTGGTTCTAAACAGCAGTGCCAACCTCAATCAAAACGTATTGAATGTCTTATAAAAACCTTCCCTTTTTGTCTCATCAGAAGACGCCACCTCTTGCTCTCTAGACCCTAGGTGTGTATTTCCTCTTTCCTTCCATCTCACCCGTTATCTTTCCTATTGATCGAAGTGATGTGCTCAGCCTTCTTGACACGTGTCTCAAGACACTGTGAACAAGACACTAAAGTGACATGTTGATGTAAGTGACTTATACTTTTAGTGGAGTGAGTCAAGTGGCTTTTCTCACTGCCTACGTTACCTAGCTAAGGTCCTACTATATAAGGGTTGTCCAATAACGTGATGTGCATGTATATGGTTTATTTTATTACTTGAAAAAAAAAATGGATCATCACACCACAGTTACTATCTTCCTAACTCTCTTAGGACGCGATGTCTTCTTTCTAGACCTAAAGATGGGCTTTTACACCTTCTTATGAGGCTGCCCCTGTGCAAGCCCAATCCTCTTGAGCAGGGGTCACACTACCCAAACCCATTAAGTCACAAGAATGTTAGTTCCCTTTGGGCCCTAATTTAAGTCCATGAGCACCGATTCTGGTTGGGCATCATCCATATGCCCATTCAATCTCATAGGCCTAGAACATGACCCAAATACAGCCCAAACCATCAAATATCTTTGGTCATAACACCCAAACAGTTTCTCAAAAACAGTTGGGAACAAATGCTTTGAGGAAATAAGGTCTAATTTATTGTCTTTGACTTAATTATATAATGCTTGGCTTCGTGCTCCTTTGTTTGCGATAATATAAGCTTCTTTGAATTTTTGGAGGCATTTTCGGAACATATAAAATTGTTACATAAATGATAAAATTAACAAACATGGTGAAAGATGGAAAGGTCAAGATAATTCAAGTGTGCAGCTATTTCGTCTTAATTTTATAGTGAATCCAATTAAGGAGAATACTTTCTTTGTTGAATAGTTTGTAATTATTATTATTATGTATGTAAAAAAAAAAAAGGAATAAGCATCCAAGTGTCCATTGCATTGCATGGTAGTTACTTTTTGAAATTCAAAGTGAAAAGGAAGCAATGGCAAATGGACACTTCCTGTACAGGCATATTTGTTTTTGAGTTATAGAGATATGTTAGTAACCATTCATGATTAAAAGGTGTCTAAATATCTCTATAAATAGGTGCTACATTCATCTATTTTACATACAGAAAATTTTAGAACAATTGTTAAGAGAGTTTGAGTGGCTTTGTTGTATCCTTAAAAGAGACTTGTCTGTCTATTCCCTTAAGTGTGTGCGGGCAATATCTCTTTAAAGAGAGTGATAATCATGCCTCAAAGTCTACCAAATATTCTGTTCTTTGTATCAAATTTTCTAACAATTTTAAAGAGATATTACAATGGAGTCAAATTCATCTTCTCCATATCTTATCAAGCAAGACATCAAACTTGATCGTTTTGATAGAACAAATTTTACTCGATGGAGGGACAAGATGGTGTTCCTACTCACTGCATTGAAGGTCTATTATGTTTTAGATCCAGACTTATCATCTTTGCCCAACCCCACTCCAAATGATTCTGAGGAAATCAAGAGCAAAAGAAAGAAACGTGAAGGAGATGAATTAATTTGTCGTGGGCATATCCTAAATACCTTGACGGATCATTTGTACGATCTCTACTTCAATCTCAAGACACCAAAAGAAATTTGGACATCATTGGAGACTGCATATAAGAATGAAAAACAAGGTACGGATAAATTCTTGGCTTTACAATATTTTGAATTTAAAATGTTTGATACTAAGCCAATTATGGATCAAGTGCATGAATTGCAAGTGTTAGTATCAAGATTAAGAGATCTTGAAGTTAAGATTCCTGATGCCTTGCAAATTGGTGCCATTCTTTCTAAACTTCCTCCATCATGGAATAATTTTATAAAGAAATTTTTGCACTCTTCTGAAAAATTAACATTATAATAATTTCAAAATCATCTTCAAATTGAATATAAAACTCGTGCACGTGATGCACAATTTATGCCTTCAAGTTCTACTGTTAATTTTGTCAATAAAAAAAACTTCTGATGGAGGAAAGTTTAATTTAAAAACACCCAAGAAAGGTGTTTCATTTAAAAAGAAAAAGGATGTGCAATGCTTTCACTGTGGCAAGAAAGGCCATTTTATTCGAGATTGTAGGCATAAGAAGGCAGGAAGAAATTTCAATTCTGAAAATTCTAAGAAGGCAAATCTAGTGGACGAAGCAGTCAAAGAATTGGTGGCTATGATTACTGAATTAAATATGACTGTCACTTCAACCAAAAATTAAGATTGGTGGTTAGATTCTGGTGCAACAATTCACATATGCAATGACATAAATCAATTCAAGAATTATGTGGAATTGAAACAGAATGAAGAAGTGCTGATGGGTAATCATGTTACTGCCAAAGTGCAAGGAAATGGGACTGTTGAATTAAACTTCACTTCGGGACAAAAGTTAACACTGCTGAACGTGTTTCATGTTGGAGAAATTCACAAGAATTTGCTCTCTGCTAGTTTGCTTTCAAAGAACGGTTTCAAGATTGTGATAGAGTCTCATAATGTAATTATTTCTAAAAGTTCTGTATTTGTAGGAAAAGGATATTCATGTGATGGTATGTTTAAATTAAGTATTAATGAAATAAATAAGGATTCTACTTATATTGTTGAGTGTGATTCTTTTTTATGGCATTCTAGATTGGGTCATTTAAATTTTCGTTCTTTAAATTTAATGTCAAAAAATGGATACATTGTTTGAAAAAATAAACAAGTAGATAAATGTGAGATTTGCATACAATAAAAAATGACCAAGAAACCTTTCCCTAGTGTTGAAAGAAATACTCAATTGCTAGAACTTATACATTCTGACATATGTGAGTTAAATAGAGAATTAACTAGGGGAGGAAAAAGATATTTCATCACTTTTATATATGATTATTCAATATTTTCATTTGTTTATTTAATTAGAACAAAAGATGAAGCATTTCAAAATTTTAAGGAATACAAATCTATTGTAGAAAATCAAAAGGATAGGAAAATAAAAATACTTCGTAGTGAGGAGGAGAATATTTTCCTAATGAGTTTGACGTGTTTTGTGAGGAACAAGGTTTAATACATCAAAAGAGTGCACCATATACACCACAACAAAATGGTTTGGCTGAAAGGAAAAATAGGACATTAGTAGACATGATTAATGCTATGTTGGTAAATGCAAATTTGCCACATAATTTATGGGGTGAAGCATTATTAACTGCATCTCACATACTTAATAGAGTACCTTCAAAAGTTATGAAAATTTCTCCATTTGAACTTTGGAATGGTAGAAAACCCAACTTAAATTATTTTAAAGTGTGGGGGTGCATTGCATTTTACAGAGTCCCTGACAATCAAAGAACAAAATTAGGACCAAGAGGAATCAAAAGCATTTTTGTGGGTTATGCACAACATTCAAAGGCATATAGACTTTTAGATATAAAATCTAATGTTATTGTAGAATCTATACATGTTGAATTCATTGAAAATAAATTCTTGAATGATTCTTGTAGTAATGAGTATGTGCATGAACAAAATGTGCGTTCTAGTGTTGAAAGTTCAAAAAGGAAATTTAATGATGTTCAACTAGAACCAAGAAAGAGCCAAAGACTAAGAAAAGAAAAAGATTTTGGCTCTAATTTTCTCTCTTCACAATCCATTGTTTTTCTTATAGAAGGAAGTAGAGATAAAATTATAGTAAAATTCCCATTGTAATGACTATTGAGGATAATCCAAAAACATTTCAAGAAGCTATGACTTCTAGAGATGTGGCATTTTGGAAAGAAGCCATCAATGATGAAATGGAGTCTATTATGTCCAATAATACTTGGGTATTTGTTGATCTACCTCCTGGATCAAAACCCATAGGATGAAAATGGGTATTTAAACGAAAGTATAGTACAGATAGTTCTATCCAAACCTTTAAAGCCAGACTTGTGGCAAAAGGTTTTACACAAAAGGAGGGCATTGATTATTTTGATACTTATGCTCCAGTGGCTAGAATAACATCCATAAGAGTGTTATTAGCTTTATCATCTATATATAATTCAATTATACATCAGATGGATGTTAAAACGGCCTTCTTGAATGGAGATTTGAGTGAAGAGATTTATATGCAACCAGATGGATTTATTCTTCCTGGACACGAAACTAAAGTTTGTAAGTTAATAAAATCTCTTTATGGCTTAAAGCAAGCACCAAAACAATGGCATGAAAAATTTGATAGTGCTATATTATCAAATGGATTCATACACAATAGTGCAGATAAGTGCATTTATGTTAAGTTCACCAAAGAATATGGCATTATTATATGCCTATATGTGGATGATCTATTGTTATTTGGCACAAATATGCTTGGAATTTGTGAAACCAAAAAGTATCTTACTTCAATTTTTAAAATGAAAGATATGAATGAGGTAGATACTATATTTGGTATAAAGATTAAAAGGGAAGGCAAAGGTATAATTTTGACGCAATCTCATTATATTGAGAAAATGCTTACAAAGTATAGTCATTTGGGAATTAAGGAGTTTAATACTCCTTTTGATTCTAGTGTCAAATTAATAGAAAATAATGGAAGAATAGTTTCACAATTACAATATGCAAGTGTAATAGGGAGTATGATGTATGCAATGCATTGTACAAGACCGGATATTGCATTTGCAGTTTGTAAGCTTTCTACTTTTACAAGTAAGCCAAGCAATGATCATTGGAAAGCAATTATTAGAGTGCTTGGCTATTTAAAGAGAACACAAAATATGTCTATTTGTTATAATGGTTTTCCTATTGTGTTGGAAGGTTATTCAAATGCTAGTTGGATAACTAGTATTAGTGATAATAAATCCACTACAGGTTGGATATTTACTTTAGGAGGTGGTGCTATTAGTTGGGCATCCAAAAAGCAAACTTGTATTTCACATTCCACTATGGAATCTGAATTTATTGCATTAGCAGCTGCAGCAAAAGAAGCGGAATGGTTGAGGAATATGTTATTAGATATAAAGTTATGGCCATAACCGATGCCAACTGTTCCTATATATTGTGATAGTGAGGCAATAATGTGTTTAGCCCACAATAAGATATACAATGGAAAGTCTAGACATATAAGTTTGCGACATGCCTATGTAAGAGAATTAATTAGGAGTGAAGCCTTAACTATAATCTATGTGAGATCAAATAAAAATTTGGTTGATCCGCTTACAAAAGCACTGCCAAGAGATGCATTACAATTGCATTCTACAGGAATGGGATTGAAACCCTGATATTAAAATGCACTAGTAATGGAAACCCAACTTTGAGTTAGAAATTCTAACAACATAAGTTCAATGGGTAAAAACAAATTACTATGTATTGGACTAGGCACTGATTTTACTTTAAGGTCCCATTTTATATATGATGCTCGGTGTGTACTGTTATGAGAAGAGGATGACTAGATGTCTTAATGAAATTGTTAAATGTTTATAGTAATAGGGACAAAATGACAAATTTCACCTATATGAATATTAAGGTGGTGCCGCCTTAAACAAGGGTCAAAAAGTTTATCCTTGTAAGTATTCATGAATGTAAGATTAGCACATGGCCATAAAAGTGCTAAAAGCTTGTTATTAAAGCCTCTTAATAATTGTATGATATCATGTGTGTAACATTTTCGATTTGACATGAAGAGTTATGGTTCAATATTTGTATACCAATAACTTTGTTTAATCTTAAAATGCTTACACTAACAGAAAGTTCAAATCCATGAGATACTTTCTATTATGCATGATATTATAAATAATATTACAAACTAGTGGGGGATTGTTGAATAGTTTGTAATTATTATTATTATGTATGTAAAAAAGGAATAAGCACCCAAGTGTCCGTTGCATTGCATGGTAGTTACTTTTTGAAATTCAAAGTGAAAAGGAAGCAATGGCAAATGGACACTTCCTGTACGGGCATATTTGTTTTTGAGTTATAGAGATATGTTAGTAACCATTCATGATTAAAAAGTGTCTAAATATCTCTATAAATAGGTGCTACATTCATCTATTTTACATATAGAAAATTTCATAACAATTGTTAAGAAAGTTTGAGTGGCTTTGTTGTATCCTTAAAAGAGACTTGTCTGTCTATTCCCTTAAGTGTGTGCGGGCAATATCTCTTTAAAAAAAATGATAATCACGCCTCAAAACCTACCAAATATTCTGTTCTTTGTATCAAATTTTCTAACACTCTTAATGAATAATAAAACCATGCGCTTCTGCAATTGGTTTTGGCAAATCTTTTGGAATGTTCATGTCATATGAAATGTGTTCATGTCTTCACTATTAAAAGAAGAAAAAAATTGAGACAGAAATTTTGGTGAAGTTTAGCTGAGAACTTATGAATCCATTGTCTTGTTTGCACGGCATGCATAGTTTCTGTTCTTTGTTTGGAATGTTCTTTCTTTGATCACGGTGTATTATTTTGGAATCTCTATTGCTAGGGAAACAAGTGATTTAGGCACCTTGATTTATAAGGTGTACATTGCCACCACAACTCCACCAACCTGAATCCTCACCACTGTTCACTCTTTCTCACAGTGAGGGGGCAGTTATTTGTCCCAGCATTGGCAAACTCAGTAGACCGTGGAGATTGTAAGTACATGTTACTCACCCATTTGTTGGCTGATTTTTACAGCCTGAAGAAGCGTCATAGAGATGAGTGAGCCTGTACCATTGACATTTGCATTGCGATACATGAACATTTTCATAAAGGCAACACCATTGTCTAACACAGTCACTATCAGTCTTTCAAACGAGCTGTCAGTTGTTATTGAGTACATGATTGCTGAGACGGGTTATGTCCAGTTCTATTTGGCTCCCAGAATATAAGAGGACGAAGAAGAGCCAAAACCTCAAAGTTTAGATGTTTGATTGTCTCTGTTAGATCTTTGATTCGGTCTTAGCATGCCTTGATACATCTTCCATCGAAGATATTTTACCTCTCCGGCAAACGGATTGGGAATTTGTGAATGAATTTTATAGAGGCGTATTGGTTCCCTACCCTGTTATTTTGATTTCCGTCTTGTTATTCAGAACGACGTCAAAATATGGATGTGTATTTTTCATAATAACATGTTTCTTTTAGTAGTCGTATGAATTGGAACTACTTGGTAACATACTAGATTGTGCACACGTGCAATGCGGCGGCATGATTTTAATATTCTTTTCACATCTTAAACATTTTCTCGAAGCACAACTCTAGACTACATTTAATCAATGCGCGAACAAATAGTAACAATTTTACATTATACTTAATCAAATTAACACACACAAATACTGAAGTTAAGTTTATTATATCTCATCTCTTATCCATTATAAACTTGCTTATCTCGCATGTTCATATATTATCAAATGATAGTCTATTCTAAATTTATATTAATTACCAATGTGATATTCGTATCGTCTTACTAACATTTTTTTATTTAGAATGATTTAAAATGAAAACAAGCTAAGCTAGTCTCCACTCTAGATTCATGGAAATATGCCCAAACTGATCTTAACAGTATAGATTGTTTTTTTCCATGCTCTTTAGACTACTTTTCTCTCACTCCAACTCAGTCACCCTCTTTGAATAAAAAACAAAACAAGCAAGAAATAGTGTGGTCCACCACGAAAAAGACTCTGCTTTATAATGGTACACCACGCCTAATTCATTTGGCTATCAAACACATTACTGATATGTTTGGCTATGCACCGTTTTGATAACACAACTAGCATACATCTAGCCGTTTTATGTGATCATGTCACTGCAATGATCAGTTTGACTGCACATATTATGCTGCACAACTAGCCATTTTGTACACTGACACATGCTCTAATTGTTATCTCATTGTGAGCCGTATTGCTATAATTCAAAAAATTGTATATATTTATAAATAATATCAAAACAGTTGAACATATGTAACTAATTTTTTTGTTTGGTAAAAAAACCCTGGTTTTTTATAATTGTTGGTATGACCGCCAGAAAATTCTAATAATTATTTGTGGTAGTTTAAACCCCAGTAAATTAGTTCTTGAACAAAAAAATTTGTTAATCAACCTCGTTCGGTTTTGTCGATTTCAAAATGGGGTTAACCTATAGTCCATTATTTTCAAAGAATGCGGTTAAGATATGCGGAAAACTTCTCAACTAAAACCACACATGATAGCATCATTCAGCCAAATTTGAAAAACGTAGGTAAATGCATTCTTTTTCATTCAAAAATCGCCCTAGAAAATTTTTTTGGATAAAAAAATAAAAATAAAAAATTCAATATTTTTAATTTGTTCCTTAATCCTATTAACCATAGATGAAAGAACATCACTTAGCAAAAAAAATAAAAAATGAAAAAGTTTAACTACTCAAAAGTTTAGGACCCGTTTAGTTTTAATTTTCAGTTTTTAATTTTAATTTTTCAATTTTCAAGATTTTATGAAAGAAGTCTTGAAAATTAAAAACTAGGTGGTCTATTGGAAATAATTTTCAAAAACAGTTTTTGAATTTAAAAAATGAAGAAACAGGAAAACCTGTTTGGCTCTTTTCTTTATATTAAATGGTTTTAAAATTAGGAAAACATATTTTTTTGTTTCAAAAACCAAAAACAAAGAATAATTTAGAGATGTTTTCAGTTTTCTTGCTTTAAAATGAATTGAAAACACTGTAGTATAATTGTAAACAAGTTGAGTTATTAGATTCTTAGTCGACGTAATATCTCTTTTTATGTGTTGTAGTCTATTGTTTTGACTCTCAATCCCTTATTTTTCACTGTCTTACATGTTAGCTTTCTCCGTTACAATTTTTCTTGCTAGCAATACATTGAATTTGTCACGGTAGGCCGATGCATTTTAGTGAGAGTGGCTACAAAACATTAAACGCATTAAAAAATAAAATTACCTGTAAAAATTACCTTTAATGTTTTGAAAGTTTAAAACGTGAAACTTCAACAATACTAAACATTGAATTTGTCATAAGAAATTATAATTTATTCACTTAAAAATATGTTTATAGATTTTGAATAAAGACTAAAGATATCATTCAATAATAAAGTTAGATATAAAAAACGTATAACTTTATTTGAGTAAATCAGTCTTTTAATTTTCTCCAATAATTTTATTAAGTAAGATTAATTATGAAAATGTAAAATAAAAATAAAGTTTAAATAATCATAAATCCTACTAATGAATATTTTTAAATTAAGATAATGTAATTGTTTTTAATGAAAATTATAAGTGGATGATAGAAATACATAGAAAACATGAAATTGGTCATAATTTGGTCATATATGAGAAAGGGAGTGAGAGACAACAATAATTTCAAGAATGATATGCTTTCAATTCAAGTAAATACCAAATATAATAATTAAAAATATAAATCTAATACAGTTATATATTTAGAATATTTGGTGCATTCCCAAACATTTTAATTTTTTTACTATATTTAAAATTGAAGTTGTTTCTTAAAACAGTTATCCAAATTGATGTTTTATCTTTCATCGTTATAAAATTGTTTTTTGCATCAAAGTGTCAGACGAAATTTTATGATGTTTTGCTGTTAAAAGTTAAACTTAAAATTAGGTTTTAAAAAAGTTTTGAAAAATTTTAAACAAGAACAGTTCCAAACAAGCCTATTATCTATCAAACTTAATATTAGCTTATATAATGTGATTTAAAAGTTTTAAAGAGTTAAAAATAAAAACAATTTTGGATATATCTAGATTTTTTAGTTTTCAGTATTTTATTTATAAAATTTGAAAGACAGAAAAACTAAAAACCAAACCCAATCAGGCCTTTAGCTTCCAAAAATGGTTATTAGATAATGTGATTCATCAGCTACTAACAACCTATTGCCACAAAGACATAGACATATCAAACTTTGATAACATTCAAATTAAATTACAGAAACAGGAAGCAAAACAAGATTATCTATGCATTAGAATGAGATAACACCCATTTCCCTTGCATCAGATTTTTGCTCACCTCCCTTCTTTCAACAGCATCGCACTCGACACCCTACAAAGAAAGCAAAACTTAACATTCCCACTCTTGCAACTAAAATCATCGAATTCATGGAATACAGCAAAATCACACAAAGACCAAACATGTCTATATCTACTACTTCTCCGTCGACCACATCCAAAGCACAAAATGAAAATAGCAGCAAAATCCCAGTACAGCAAATAACAGAGTTACCTTCCAACGTTCCCACTGATTCTAATAAAAAAAACTCAGAAACCCAAGGAGAATTATCATCACAGGCTCATCATCGCGTATTCTGCTCAGATACTGTCAGACCTTTGGATGATTCCTCTCCTAAAGTTTTGTCTGTAAACTAATAAGTTCTCAAACAAGTCCTCACCGTTGGTTTAATCACAATGTATAGACTACATTCAGTTCTCAAACAGGCTCAAGAATTACTTCACTTCACGAACATTCTTCTACATAGCTTTGCAAACGGGAACAGTGAGCTAGTATATCGTGTTGGGCAGTGGCCAGAGATTGAAGTAAGAAGAAAAAAGAGATGTCAGGGTCTTAGGGATCAAGGGGAGAGAACCAAATAAACAAGGGTCTTACTTCAAATAAATCAGAAAGAGAAAATTCAAATAAACCTTATATGTCCAAAATAATTCCAAGCCTAAATGAGTGGAATATCCTCATTGCTTAACTGTTTCCTTAAGATCCAATCGTGGGAATTTAGGTTTAGCATCTTCAGTCTTCACATTCATCTTCCCCTCTGCTATCGTTAATTGAACGAGAAGAAACATGAAGATGAAAAACTGAGTACGAGACAAAATTTGTAACCATAAAAGGAAAATGGTGATTCCCCGTACCCTTTTGTCACAATTTTCTTGTATCCTCTGGACAGGCACCCATTTATTAATAAAAAATAACCCTCAGCTTTCTTACTTGATTTTCAATTTCAAAATGATAGAATAGCAAGGACTACCTTAGTAAATGAGCAACACATTCCTGCCTGGTCATGTTCTTCATTTCCTCAAGTACGTTCATTTCGATAATTTTGTCACCGTTCTACGATCATAATTGCATATTAGTTGCTGTCACTGAATTAAGCCTTTAATTTTGATATAAATTCACGACAAAAATGAGAAAATAATGAATCATTACTAGCAAATTTAAATGAGTACTTGAGTGGAGCCAGATCATAGGCTCTCATAGCTTTTTCTTCCATACAAATGATCATCCCTTGTAACAAAAAATTTTGGGTTCATATCTTTATTTTTCACAGGCATTGCACAACGATCTCCCTAATTTAATCCAGCAGCAATATTATCCTCGACAACAAATAGCTTGCTGTTATCTAATATAAATAATCCACTCATATAATTGTAAATTAATATTTCATGAAAGTAATAAAAAATGTAAAATAAGAATATGTGGAAAAAATGAGATATTCAATTCATAAAATGGACATTAATTTAAATTTGCATGAATATTTGAGAGATTTTATGTTATTATTCCTCCAAATATATAGTTATTACATAAATAAATCTCTCTTTCGCATAATGTGATACATTTGGTAAACTAATAAAAATTTAAAAGATTCAAATAAAAATCATAGATGTCACTAATTACTAGGTCGAATCCAAGCCTTCAAAGTTCATTGCGCTTGTGGCGTTTTTATATCTTTGGCTTCACAGCCTCTTCTTCCTCTTTTATCTGTTTTTGGTCTTGACAGCCGCTTCTTCTGCGTTCCAACCTTCTCAACTTCCGTTGGTGATCCCAGCACAAGAACCACAAGAATATTAACAATAACGAAGCCTTAGCCCAATCCCTATAAATAAAGAAAAGCAATAGTAAAGCCAAAATAGAGGATCCAGCTATTACAATACTTTTGCGGGTCTCCATTTTTCTTTTGCTCACTAGCTGATTATTGGGGTGGGATTTCTTTTATAGAGAGACCAAGATTTTTGAACGGGTGAAATGAGTAAATATGTAATTATCATGGCCATAATCAATATAATCAATATCATGATATTGATATTGATATTGATGATTGATTGATTGATGATATATTGATATTGATTACATCCGTCATATTTCATGAAATTTGTAGTGATATGCATTAATTGATAAGTGTGGGAAATTATTTATAGCAGTTAATTATATGGCCATGATAATTACAAATTTACTCATGTCATTCGTTCAAAAATCTCCCTCCCTCTCTCCCTCTCTCTCTCTCTCTCTCTCTCTCTCTCTCTATATATATATATATATATATATATATATATAACACAATTTATCTAGAAAAAAAACTTGTTATGGCAATTTCTCCTTCAGTATTTCTTAATTCAATTTGATTAAAATAATAACAAATACATTTAATGCATGATTTCAATATGCATTTTAAATATTACGTTATTTGAACATTTAATCTTAGAAAAATATCTTTTTTTTATTATTTGCCTAATATTGTCAGTTTTGATTGTTGTATATTGATAAATATTTGTTTCATTTTGCATTTGTGTGAATGCCAAAAAAAATTTCCATTAGACTTAGATTTTAGATATACTTGTTGGTTGCTCAAGTATTATTTTATTGTTTATTATGTTTTTTTTTTCACAATTAAAGTGTTTGACTTATGTGGCATTAATTTTATTAATATTTTGTTATGTTTTTTCTTTAACATATTTTTTGAAATTTACTCTTGATACAGATTTATATTAAAACCCAAAAATTTAATTTATATTATTTATGATATCATGTTTAAATCAGTTTTTATATCATTTGAAAAGATCAATTTTTATTTGTAAATATTTGATTTAATATATATAAATGACATTTCGAGGACTAATTAAAGGCTGACAAATAAATAGATAGTTGTGTGTAATGTGGAGGTCAATTTAAATATATTTTTATTCTCTATTGACACTCTAATAAAAGCTGACTGAACAGTGCAAAGTCAATCTGTGTACTGATAAATTTTTGGCCTCAAATCATATCACGATATTCTAAATTGTTCTTTTCCGTTCTAAAAAATGCTCTGAGAGGTATCCTAGTGACATGGAATGCCACGTTATGGCACAGCTTGATAGCTTATATAATAGCAGTGCCAGTAGAAGAATCTACCGTGAAACGGCATGGAATCGCAATGTGTAGTAGTATTAATCACTTCATCCATTGTTGCAGTGCAAATTGCTCTATGATCCCTCAAAGTTGCAGTATAAAAACAACAGTAGATCAAGCTTTCCCCGAAAAGCAGGATCACCTAACATTGTATCATGCTTAGACTTGTCTATACAATATATTTTATATTTTATGTACAGCCAGACACATTTAGCATGCCAGTGTTCATGGAAATTGTATGAAAGAATATGCTATGTCAGCTCATGCGCTGTGTAGTGTCCCCTACATCACTTTCAGGATGTTGAGAAATAGTCTGAGTGGCTGCAGACGATTGATCAGGCGGTACCACCACCTCTTCGGAGTCATGCCGCTGCTGCTGATTCAACTGAGCAAGCCACCTTCTCCTCCACTTCAAAAACTCAATAAGAATAGTGTTTCCACACATTACAGCTCCAAACCCAGTAAATGTAGCAAGTAGCATGGATAGAACAGCTTGCACGTGAAGCTGTAACGCCACCAATGCATGAAAGTGAGAATAATTTATATTCAGAAAGATTAAGACTCTGCAAATTCTGACATATGCTTTATCGGTAAAGTTGAAAACCACCATACTAAAAACCCGCAGCAATGCTAATAACTACATTTGACTAACTAGCATTCATCTTAGATCTTACTGAAAAAAACTAGCATTCATCTTACTGATCACGGTTATACTTATACGACTTGAAAATGAACACAATTGCGTGCGCACACACGAAAGATTTCCTTACCAGTGAGTAGAAAAGCCGTCCAGTGAGGACCACCATAACAAACTGTACAAGTGCATAAAGCCAGACATGTTTTCTCCTCACTAAGGACAATTTGGAAGCATCAGTGTAATACCAAAGGCAGAATTCAAGCTAGCATTGTCCAAAAGTGTAAGAAAGCCCTACCCATTGTCGTGGATGTCATGCTTGCAAGAAGACCCAGTATACAAGAAAATGGGAGAGATATGGCAATGGCACCAGATCCCATACTTGAAACCTGCCCAATGATATCATTAGGAAAACGTATGGACTAAAGGGCACATTATCTAAAGAGTAGTTAAACTTACAAGAAGCTGCTCTACAAGACAAAAGTATGCCATCATGTTGATAATCACAAGAATGGGAACATTTTGCCAAACCCTGTAAAAAGTTCTAAGCATTAGTCTTCTTGTACCATGTTGGAAAACAATACTGATAAACACTCTGGGTCAAATGATGGGGTAAGAAATATTCAACTCCCTTTAAATCCTAAAGAACTATGGCGCCTGTAATATTTCCACAAACTATACGTGCCTTTCGTGAGTCACATTTGCCAAATCAAATTCATGTATAGACCAGCCCAATCAGAAAAATCATTAGTAATTTTTATTGTTGTTCTTACAATTCCCATGCAGAGAGTGAACCATGGTGCAAAAGTAAGGTTGTTGTCTTGTTATCTGAAGATCAAAGGTCCAAATCTCGATAAAGCCACATACATTTACCTTCTATAAACCCGAGGAGCAACTTATGAGTGAACCACTGCCTGCAGTGATGAACCATAACATGAAGCTAGAATGCATTTTAGCAAAAAGAATACTCAGGGAAGTAGTTTCCCCTTTGCCTGTATTGCTGACCTCTGCTCCTTATCAAGTTAGGTGCATGGCCACTTGGAACTCGTAAAAGAGTGACAGGTAGGTTCTGAACTTCCTGCTTGCACACATCACATGTTCTATTACCTTTAATGCTAAACCATTTAACTGCACACTCTTTGTGCGCCAGTGCAAGTTCTCCTTTGCAGCTGCACTCCATTTTAAGGGTATCAGCACCTTCTTCCAGTTCAACCAAACAAATTCTGCAGACAGCTTCTTCTTCAGGAATATCTTCCCCATCCTCATCTTCAACTGAACCAGATTACTCAGATGCACAAGAATTACTGAAAAGAACTTAATCTTAAGGTCCAAAGGAGTAACCAATATCTTCAAATTTGGAGATCAGAGGTTACTTCTTAAAAAGAAGTCTTAAGAAAGCATATTATACTCCATGGATTAATCAATGGCACATGCATGATAGAAACTTTGAGTTACTTGAACTTAAAGCTTAAGGATCCCTTGCAATGACAGCTGATAGTTATAATGATTATAAATTTATAGCCAACAAAATTCACTCCATCCTCAAGTAGCATATATATAATTTCTGTCAAGTTAGATATTTTTGGAGGTTCAAATTCTAAAATATAACATTGTCATACAAAAGTGAAGAGGAAAGTCACCGGTATCCTCGGGTGAAGATTTCATAGATGTTGTGGCAGTGCTAGCAGCCAACCGTGGTGTGGTAGGAACTATACGAAACATGATGCCTACAGATGGGTTCCCATCTTTGGTAAGCACAGGAACTGAACGGGAACGATGAATTGATGATTGCAGCCCCTTTTTCTGTAAAATGAGGAGACTATGAATCAGATAAAAGTGGACAGCAATGTGTCTAGCATATAGAACTTAAGTATTATAGACTTTAGTAGTTTAACTTGCAGAATATATAAGGTTGACTGATCAGGAGTTAAAAGTTGCATCTTATGAGGAAAATCATCTAATATATCGGAATGCATGATTTAAGTTGAAGTTTAATTTTGATGCCACATTTTTATGCAGTCATCACCAGTTTCCACATCTCTAGGCTAACACATAAGTATCCAATTTATGTATGTGAAACTCAGACTATTATTAAGATAACCTTGATGCCAAGCTATTCAATCACACTATTGCACTAGATTGTAAACAGCAGCAACGGATTGGCTGATTCTACTATCGCTGATTCAAATTTACCACAACCAAAATTAAATTATCATACACATATCAAGATAGTATTTTAAAAGGGATGCAGAATATTTTGCAATTGAAGTAAGATGCTATTCAACCAAAATGAAAACAGCTGACAGTTGGGGAGAACAACACATATTTCTATATAGTTAAAAATTTAGCAAGCTGTAGATTTATCGTGATAAAACATGCTTTCCATGAAAATTCATCAACAAAATCCTGGTTACTTGTGTGTAAAGCATGGTTAGAAACATCCTAATTAAGAAAGGGTTTCTTCACTCTATTGTTAATTCAATTAATGTTAAATAACCAAACATGATCATTACAATGCAACACAAATGTTGCAAAGCTACTTACCACATATGATGTTGGATTGGCTGCATTCCCTCCATGTGCACACTATGGATTTGACTGAGCAATTGGGGTTACAGGTAAAGATGACATTTTCTTCCCTCTAGGTGTGATCAACTTTGTAAGAGACAGTATCCTTGAAGTCATAGGCTTTTTAGGTGCCTCTGTGGAAGAACCTTCAAGTGTTAGAATGGAAGCCTTTTCAGCATCTGAAGTCATGTTGTGAAATCTAAAACTGAGTTTTGGAATAAGGGTTTTAATTGTTGATTTATTTTTGGTCGGCGAGGGACTTTGTAACTCATTTGTACATGGGGAAAAAATTGGTCCTCTGAGAGGTGGAGTTGAGGTCTCGTTTATTCTCAAGAAATTCTCTCTTGCTTCATCAATATTTCGTGTAGGTATCTCCAACATAAGGTTTTGCCTTCTTCCATGTTGTGTACTGGGGAGTTCTTAAGTTATTTGACTTGACTCCACACCCTATATATTTGAATAATCAGACAAAAGCACTCTTAAAGATAGAGGAGTTGTCAAGCTGCAAACTAATAGCAAACTATATGGATTTTATAGTTATACTCAAATTTCTCACAAACACGTATTTCAGATAAGGATAAACCAAGTGAGTTTTGTCAATTGAATTTGTCTTCACTCTTAAATGAATATTTACATTGCTGACAGTTACTTTCATTTTTTTTTCCCCAGGGAATGCTTGTGCAAGTGATTTAATGTTTTACTACCATAAGGGTGGTGGTATGCAAAGTAGATTGCATCAACACAATGTGATTTATGTGAAGTCACCAATTAACAGGCATCCAATGAAAATTGTCCAAATTCCAATACTCGGCTGGAACTCAAGATCCTATCACTTGCACAAAATCAGTTGGAAAACTATTGAGTAATACTATGTCCTTGGCCAACCGCTGATGATTTATGAACATAATAAAAGCCAACATAGGAGTTGATGATCAATGATAAAGGCATGAACTAAGAACAAACGGAGAATACCCTTATGACTTCTTTTCAAGAAACCAATTCAGTTCTAAAAGCTTTGAAGTATATAAAGTAAAGGTCCCAAAGTGTATACTTAAATATAAGAAAAAGAGGGGATATAAAAATAAAAAAAAACGAGAAGAGGGAACTGAGGGAGGTGTTGGAACATAGAAAAGTTGTACCTTTTGAATTGGGGTATCAGCTCTGGTGACAGTGGAAGAACTGGCACTATCAACATGGTCACTGTCCTTCTTGTCCTTGGGAAATCCTCCTTCTGCTTCTGTTGCCACAGATGAAGGGCCCAGCGGAGAACACATACAACAGAAGCACAACAAAGTAAACACGAGTTGGAGCCGAACAATGGAAATTCAGACAAGTTTGTGTTGTGAGGGAAAGAAAGGTGAAATTTTGCAGCAATCATTCATGGGAGGTGGAAAGAGGGAATATAGAAAGAACTGCAGAGAGACAAGTAGCACCGAAGCTTGAAGCAGACATGTTTCAGCTTTTCTTCAGGAATTTTATGTAAGGTTGGGTGGGTGCCTCCAAAGTCAAAAGTTAGGGGCTGGTTGGTTGGTGTTTTTAAAAATAATTTTGTGTTTTAAAAAAACAAAAGAATAGAAAAAGCTGTTTAGTTAGATGTTTTCTCAGATCATATTTTTAAAATCGAAAAACAGATATCAGATTTTAAAAATAGAAAACACAAAACAGATTTCAGATGTTTTCTTTAATTTCTGTTTTCAGACGAAAGAAAAATGCGGTGGCATATTGGTAAATAAATCTACTTTCTATTTTTGCCTTCCTTCGATACTTGGCGAACGCTTCCTTGCACTTTTTTTTTCAGTTTCTCCACCCAACTTCCCTTCCACGTCATCAACAGATAGTAGCCACCAAACGCCGGCGCACAAGTTCCAACCACCAGACGCGACCCTCCGCCTGCGCACGAGTTTGAGATCAGGCGAAGCACGGGATTCCAGCCATCAGGGTGAGTGACCCGCGACCAGCGAGCTTTGCGAACCAGCACCAGTGAGTGACCCGCGACCAGTGAGCTTTGCACGAGCCAGCCCCCATGCCGGTGCAGCGTGCCTTAAAGCCAAATCCACCGGCGCAGTGACCCTTGAAGCCAGATCCCCCGGCGAGTGACCCACCAAGTTCGCAGGGAAAGAAGATCGCGATGGAAGAGGAGGAGGAGCACAGACAATGGTGCATGGGCTGGAGCAAGCAAAGGCGGGTTGCGGTGGTTGGGGTGAGCCTCACGACGGCGTGGGAGAGGCTGAACGGGGAAGAGGCTACAGCGCGAAGGAATACGACGGTGGTGGTTCATGGCTCTCCTTCCCATCTCTGTTTCTTCATATTTTTTTTTGGGACAAAGTTTAATATGTATTTAATTATGGTTTGAGGATTCTAAAATTGGTGATACATCTGTATAATTTGCATTTAATTATGATTTGAAGATTCTGAAATTGGTGTTACATCTGTATTTGATTCATGGATTGTTCAGCTTTTAGAAGAGGTACTGTCGGATTTTCGATAGCCAAGTTAAGTTTGAAATTTACTTGTAGTAATGCAATTTATCAAACAATTTTTTGTTTTATTAGTTTTGAAAGCTGTTTTTTAAAAAAATTATCCAAACAAGTTTTCTATTTTTCATCATTATAAAACTATTTTTAAAATTAGATTGCCAAACAAGTTTTTCTATTTTTTGATTTTTAAAAATTAAACTTAAACTTATTTTATAAAACAGTTTTTAAAAACGAAAACAAAAAAACACCTCGAAACGGCCCTTAAGTGCCACCGGTAGTATCTAACTTATTCCTTTTATCTTTTTAGCATTTTAGCCTAACAACAAGATTTTAGTGCAAAAACAAGAAATAAATATTATTTCTAACGTATGGCTTTGTTATGTTTGTTGTATATTTTGATAATTTAAGAAATATTTTAATGTCTGCCTTTGTTATCAATACGCTTAGAAATTAACTTAGTGTGTCATTGTTCTATCTCCTTTTTATTTATTTATTTACTTTTTCATGTCTGTGTGCGGTATTTTGTTGTTCTGTTGTGTCCATTATTTTTATTTGTTGGTGCTTGTTGGTGTAATTCTCGGTCACTCCAATAGCTAAAAATAGAGATTTTTTTTTCTTATTTTTAAAATATATTATTTATTTTGATAAATGTACTATAAAATTAATTTAAAATAGCTCGAAAATTGAATGAATGATTAATGTTCGAGCACAGCTATATATGACGAAAACTTTTTGGTGAAAATTTTAGGAACGGAGATCATACGTGATTACTTGCATTCTCAAGAAATAAAATTTTAAGGAAAAAAAGTGAAACATCAAAATACAATCAACAGCCAAAATGCTTCCAAGAGTAATTCGCATGCAGATCTTTCGCATCATATACCATTTTGCTCAGTTGTTTTATGTTTGTCACTTGAATTGCTATAAAACGCGTAAGAAAGGATAACAATATTTGTGTTAACATAAACATATAAGAGAAAACATAAATTGTTCAATGAAATAAATTAAAACTGCCTAGCAATAGCATAGTTTAATTTATTAAACCTTAACTGAAATTAATATGTTTACTATGATATATTTTTAATGACAGAAAAATATGATTTTTTTTTTTTTTGGTCAGGGAAAATCCGTGTTGATAATTTATATAAAGAACATGGTATTTCTAATTAACCAATGTCTTAGGATACCACTAAAGGATTTTACAAATAGTAAGTTTGTGCACTTTTTTAATGGCCTTCAGATTTCAAAAACAATGAAAATGACATTTCATAATATAAAATTTTCATTTTTAAATCCTTAATCGCTGTCGTTAAAAACCCTAAAAGGTAAATATAGTTCAAGTGTATGGTCTCAATTTTATTTCAAGATATGTGCCAAAAAAAAGTTCATTTCAAGATATTTTCTCGTTAATGAATTAATATTTCCTTTGTCAAATAGTTTGCATATATATATTTTTTCATTTAAAGAATAACAATAAAAAATCTAAGTTTATAATTTTCAAAATTAGTTAATGTAGAAGTTTACCTGTTCTATATATAAGCCAGTGTTGAATAATACAAGCATTTTCGTATATTGCTAATTAATCTGTATTTCTTTTTTTTTTTATAAGCATTAATATGTATTTCTTTACAATATACAAGTAGGCACTAGCTTTCTAGTATGACATTCTGATCCTGACAGGCCTAACACAAAAGAAACGTTGAAATGAGTGTGACGTCGACGCAAATACTGTACTACAGTAAACTCTTGTGTGGACCTTGCTAGAACCAAGAAGTCAGATTATTATTATTATTTGAAGAAGGTACCTAGAATTGATATATTGTGAATTGACGGAGAGGAAAGCCATTCAGTCATTTGGAGGACTGTAGTATGGTATGCCATCACTTTTATAAAAAATTGATTCATTATAACTAAATTTTAATTTAATTTCTTCGGTGTAAAAGCTATGACGATTGATGAAAAACTTAAGTAATGTATGCATGAAGTTATAAGAACTTTTATTAATTTGATCTTTAATAATGATTCTGCTATTGATTCCCAACATGTCTGGACCAAAATCAATATATTAAGGCTTGCTTGAAAGTGTTTTTAGTTGTGTGTTTTTAAAAATAGTTTTGTAAAACAGATTTAAATTCAATTTTAAGAAATCAAAGAACAAAAGAAATTGTTTGACACCTTTGTTCTCCAAACAGGTCTTTAAACATGAACAAAGAAAAATATCTTTTTGAATTGCTATGTTTTAAAATAAGTTTTAAAATTAGCAAAGATTAATCTTAACAGGGGTTTATAAAGTGGGAAAAGAGCAACTCATTTTCCCTCCGCATGGATCAATGTAACTTGAATCCTCTTTCATAGAGCATCACAAATACCTTTTTATTTTGTCGAGAGATAGGATTCGAACCAGGCGTTGAAACTAATTAAATAAAATATTACAGTATTGCCATGGTGCCTTTCCCTTGTTTTTTAAAACAAATTCTCAAAAACAACTAAAAGGTGTTCCCTGTTTGTGTTTTTTAAAATCAATAATCAGTTTTTTAATTTTTAAAATCAGTCTTAAGAAAATAGTTTACCAAACAAGTTTTTTGGTTTTTTTCATTTTAAAAATAAAAAAAAGTTTTTAAAATCCTTTGCCAAACTTCTTGGACAATCGGATTCTTATGGTCAATTTCGATCAAGCCACGTCACGGTCGACGTGGTCAAAGGAGGCTAAAGAACCTTAATTATACAATATATTTGATTAATTAATTATTTCACTAAACAATTATAATGAGCCACCTTCTGCTGTGCCTTCTTATAATTTTAATCGAAATTGTCATTAGGCGATCTCTCCTCCCCGCAAAGCATATATACCAATTGCAAGGATACCGACAAGAACATTACAAGTAACATGACTATGATGCGGTGATGTTGTAACGCTACATATTAATAACACTTTGCTATATTTTTTTCAGTAAAACTGATGAAGGCATAATTAAAGACTTAATTGATTGATACTTTAAAATTAAAAATAAAAATAAATAACCAAGTTACCTATTTTATGAAAACATGATAAAATACAGAACCCTAAACCTTGAACAGAAAAATTGCAGATGTTAGCGCCTTTTTGGAATTCATGTTGCATAAATACGGCATAGCTGTCTGTGTACTGTAATGTCGGTGACCTCTTTTTGGCCATGGATATTGCTAGGCCTAAGTTTCCAAATATGCAACTCTGAAGCTCAACAAATGAGTAACCAAACTTCTTTTCTTGTGACAAATGTCATGAATATGATATGATTGACATTAGTGAGAGCTAATAAAAATGAAAAAAAAAAAAAAAGAGTTCTTACGTGTTCTTACAGCCCAAAAAAGAAAAGCTTATATTATTTATTATTTAACCCATCAATGAACACTACAAGAAATTAGCTCAAAGGCAACATTTCAAAAACGTTGCCTAAACATTAAAAAAACGTTGCCATTTCTCAAAGGCAACACTTTTCGAGTAAAGACAACATTTTCTGGGGGGTTGCCTATACTGGCGTTACCTTTTCTCTAAGGCAACGGTTGGAAGAGAAAAGGCAACGGTATATGAAAAAAAACGTTGCCTTTAATGAATCAAAGGCAACACTTTTGTTGCCAATCAAAGGCAACGGTTTTTTCACCTTTTACACGTTGCATTTTATTCCGACTTAAGGCAATGCCTTTTAAGCGTTGCCTTTTCCCTGGTTAAAGGCAACGGTTTTTCTTTTGCATTTTCTTAGTGTTTAGGCAACTATTTCAAAGCGTTGCCTTTTCTGACCATTGGTTTTTCTCAATTCTGATTGCCTCTCATTCTCAAAACAACACTTTTTTTTTTAGAGTCTCAGAATTTGATATTTTTAAAACTAACCCTTTTTATAACTTATCTTTTCTATAATATCAAATTTAAGCATATATGGTAGTTCATAATATTGGTTAATATATACATGTCTAAATAAAAACAATTCTAAAACAAGTCTAAGTTCAAACCAATTTACATCTCTTGATATGCAACACACAGATGTCTTGGAGAAATGTCATCAAGCTAGAATAATTAGCACAAATTGCATCAACCTGACAGCAACACCTTCAATTCAAAATTTAATGTTGTCCTCTGACACAATTCTTGGTGATGTAGCATTCACAGTATCTACAACTGTTGCTAGTACGAACTGCAAAAGAAAATAGTGTGTTAAGTCATTAATTAGAAGAAGAAGGATATGTTATTAACATGAGCAAACAAAAGAATACGAAAGAAAAGACAGCGTGGACAACAACGCAAACCAAATGCTTCAACATAGCAATATCACAGACAAACACATATGGTAGACAAAGCAAATAAAGGATACTCACTCGTGTTTCGTTAATATTGTATTGTACGCAAGAGAAAAATGCCATTTTGTCATCCTTGTTCAAAAAATTGTGTAATGCAATATCCAAATCATTGACCGGAAGTATCTCCATTTTCTGCAAAACCGATAAAAGTAAGGTCTCTAGAAAGATAAAAACATTTATATTCCTTAACTCCAATGAAAAGTCAAGTCAATCCAGATACAAATAAAGTTGTCAAGTATTATACAACTAGCAAATCAAGCTTAAATAATGGTAAGTCAGAACTTTAATGAAGTTGCAAATTAGATTAAGAAATATACACAAAGATCACAGAAATAATCCATAATATAAAGAAAACAGACAGTGTGACATAGATATATGTGTGGCTGTTCATTGTTGATATTGGAAGTATATACAAAAGCCATATATGGAAAGACCAAAAGTACTAAACTAAGTCGCTAAATACTAGATTATTTTCAGCAACCAAAGCCTCTATGTTCTGTTGATTTAATTCTTCTGGACAAAGTCGTTCTGAATCATCAATTTTACCTACAAAAGAAAAGGTAGGGGGTAACTTAACCTTACTCCAGCACCTTTTTTTTCATATTGAGAAATGACATTAACAATCTTCGTCAAATAATGCCATTTGACTAAAGCAAAAAGCAAATAAATCAAATAATGCCATCTAACCAACTTGTGATGTTTTTTTGTTATTTTCAATAAAATGCGTATGCTTAATTATGATTCTATGTCCAACAAGCAAAACAACCAATTCCTTCAACTTGTCCCTAATGTTGATTATAAATTTCAAATCATAACAAAAGCAATAGAAAAGAGGGAAAATTTGGCAAATCAAACTAATGTTTGAATGTACATTGGGGTTATAGCATCTAATTACTATAAATATTTTATATAGGTAGTTTTCTGTCATTTCCATTGCATCTGTTCTATACTTCTATTAGAATCAAAATTAGAACAAACTAGACGATTTGAAACTTGCGGGTTCTTATTTGGGATAATAATAAGCATGTGGAATCCACATGTGATTTTCTATTACACAAGTAGAGGTGACAAGGGATTTGTTGAAATAACAATGTCAAATGGATTTGAGATTAAGAGGGGAAAAAACAATGTGAAAGGGATTTGATGTAAACTAATGAGTGGGTTCAAGGTTAAACATAATCTTTCAAAAAGAAAAGAAACGGCCAGATTAATGGAGTTTAATATAATGAAAATTACTATCTTTCCTAGAGAAAAATTGCATGTCCAAACCAGTATAATTATAGAAGTAATGAATTGCATATCAATTGTCCTATAGGTGAAAAGAAAAATACAAGGAAGTGCCCTCAAATCTAGAAGTGATATTGAAAAGTCATGGTACAATATATAGAAATTACCTTGATATGTATTAATGGAAGCTTGAGTTCGGCTCTATCGACAGCCTTCTTGCTAGAATTCTCTAGCAGCTTCCCCACCTGAATAATCTTCCACTATCAAAATACAGTTGCTACACATATGATCACTGGTCCATGATACAAAAAGAATTTGGGTATATTAAAATTAGTTCCTTGCTAAAAAACTATTCCACTATGATTCCTAAACAGGTTATATATCATAGATGAAAATTTTATCACAACATAAAATGCACATTTTGTTATAATGTAACCCCTATGAGGAACCAAAGAGGAAAACTCTTGACAGAAGGAACCTATATAGGCTTCTTCAAAAGAATATAAATAAGTAACCAAAAGTGCACAGAAAATTATATGGCAAAGGAAACCAAATTTTCATCCAACATGAATAAACCCATATACCACTCTGTCCAAGTGTTTAAGAATTGAATTTTGATCATTGGGATCAATATCAGATTCATCCTTCAGTACTATCTACAATATAACGATTTGGATGATTAATGAACTACCATAAGATAGTATCAAATGCCAAGCACTTAATCAATTCAATGTATCCTTCAAATAACCGCAAGAAATACCTCTGTGTACTCAAAAGGCCACACGAACATCAAAGGTATGTTAGTTGTGCTACTCAGCTGACCCCGGCGCCTCTCCTCCTCCAGTTCGCCGTTCTTTTTCCTAAGCTCAGCAACAACACCCTTCACATCATCCAATTCTCTCTTCAGCTCCAAACAATGCATGCACTTATCACAAACAGTTCCCCCAACCAAATCGAGCTCTTTATCTACTTCTTTCTTGACAAGCTTCTCATCCTTGAAGCCATTGAGCTCATTGATCCTCTCCAGCCTCTGGATTTCTATTTTCTCTTGGAGGGACCTAATTTCTCTGTTCTTGAGTTCAATCTCTGAGTTGAGCCTCGATTCCCTTTCGAGGAGAGCGAGTTTGACGCGGCCGAAATCGCGCGTGAGGAACGTGACTTGGAACTCGAACCCGAGCTAAGGGATGCCAATGATGTTGTTTGCTGGTGATGGGTTCGAAGGGTTTTGGGGTTGGGGTAGGAAGGCCATGAAAGGAGAGCCGGAAAGGTGCGAACTTTTTTGGGAAGGAAGGGAGGGTTTACTAAGCTAAGCAGAAGCAGAATGCACTTAACGCAGCAACCACACCCGAGTTTTGTTTCAGTCCTCCATCAGAAGCAGTTCCCACTCTCACTCTCATTACTTGTTCTCATTTCACGCACCCAGAAAATGGCATCATTCATGTTGGTTCGGCGTGCACAAGTCACAATGCTCTCTTCCTCCATCAAAGTACGTCTCAGTCTCACTATGCACCCTCTCAGTACCTCCGCAGTCCCAAATGACTATCACAGATTCCCTCCCCACCAACAACAACAAAAACAACACCAACCTCCTTCAACCTAAAACCCTACCCGCCCTCACCGAGCAAACCCTCTCCCTCCTAATCAATTTTCTCACTATAACCAGAATCAGCAGAACCCTCGATCCTTATGAACCCTGCAGCATACCTCGCCAATTTCCGTACTAGCGAGGAGGACTTTCACGCGAAGCCGCGAAGTCACTTCACAGGATGAGCGTCAACAGCTTTTCTTCACGCAAAACCTAGTCACTTCATGTTCGAAGTAGAGGTGGAGAGCTCTATACTGAACGCCAAGGGATGAAAGGGATGAAAGGGAGCTAGGGATTTGATGGAAAGAGGACGCCTAAAATTGGTTCATTTGTTATTTGTAGAGTTTTTAGTTTTAGAAAGAGATTGATAAATTTTTAGTGGGAAAGGAAATTTTAATGGGAAAACACATCTAGAGTAGTGCCAACTAGTTTAGGCAACGGTTTAATTGTGGTGTCTATTAGAAATTAAATGGCAATGCTTTGAAAACGTTACTAATAAAGCGTTGCTTGTGTGTACAAGATACAGCAACGGTTTAAACATGTTGTCTTTTTCTTTTAAGACAACGTTTTTTAAGTGTTGCATTAAAATCCGTTGTCATAGCTCTACACATAGAAAAGCGTTGCCTATACTCACTAAAGGCAACGGTTTTGAAGCGTTGCCTCTAAAAAGTGTTGTCTTAGACCTAAAATGTTGTAGTGGAATTTCTCTCTTAAGTAGAGCATTAACTTGACTCCAAACAATTTCTTTCTTTTTTTGCCTAAAAACAAAAAAGAAGTAAAAACACAATGATAAGCGAACCAATCAAATTTCTGCTCCCCACCCGGTGAATGCATCAAGTACGATAGATAGAACAGCTTGCACATGGAGCAAGCTGCATGTCATGCCACAAACGTAGGATAGTATTATTTGAACATATATAAAATGATTTACTTTATCACTATTGAATAAGATTGATTGATAAGATAAGTAAGGACCACAATTACATTCAATGATACTTTTTAGATATTTAAATAATATTTTTGTAAATATAAAATTATGCACATAATCATTAATTTGAGTGAAGCCCAAAAATAAATGGACAACTGCATACCGAAACATGTTTTGTTCCCGGTCAAATGAACGTAGTTACTTCCAGTTCTAGCCGTGCAACTCAGCTTTTGAGGTGAATTAATTGTAGGTGCTTCTTGCAAGTCATGAGAAAACTAGAGACCTTTTGTGACAAATTGAGGAGAAGCTAGATGGAAACTTTTGAACTGAATCAATTGCAATGATATTCAATTTCAATCCCACAGAAATTGTTTTGCCAAATGGTTTAATGTTAATTTTTTAAAACAAAGAGTTAATTGAAATAATATACCGTCACACTCCAACTCCATTAATAAGAGGCTGAAGTCCAGTAAGGAGTAAATAGAAATAGATCATGATAAATTAGAAGGATCAATTTTAAGAAGACAAACTCATAATTATAAAATTTTACTTAGTTAAGAGAAGTACAGCCCAAGATAAGTAATTTGAGACTATAATAGATAGGACCATATAGAAGTCACCAATTGATAGGCATCCAATGAAAACTGTCCAAATTCCAATAATCGGCTTGAGCTGAATTTCCTATCGCTTAGACCTTTGGATGATTCATCACCTAAAGTTTTGTCTATAAATAAATTAGTTCTCAAACAAGTCCTCACCATTGGTTTAATCACAATGTATAGACTACATTCATAGTTCTCAAACAGGCTCAAGATTTACCTCACCTCATGAACATTCTTTTACATAGCTTTGACAAACTGGAACAGTGAGCTAGTATATCGTGTTGGGCAGTGGCTAGAGATTGAAGTAAGAAGAAAAAAGAGATGTCAAGGTCTTAGGGATCAAGGGTAGAGAACAAAATAAACAAGGGTCTTACTTCAAATAAATCAGAAATAGAAAATTCAAATAAACCTTATATGTCTAAAATAATTCCAAGCCTAAATGAGTGGAAACCTTGTTTCAGAAGAATAAATTTCAGTGCTTTCGTTTGTATCCCCATTGCTAACTGTTTCCTTAAGATCCAATCATGGGAATTTAGGTTTGGCATCTTCAGTCTTCACATTCATCTTCCACCTCTGCTATCGTTAATTGAACAAGAAGAAACCTCAAGATGCATAAAACTGAGTATGAGACAAACTTTGTAACCATAAAAGGAAAATGGTGATTCCCCTTAACCTTTTGTCACTATTTTCTTATATCCTCTGGTCAGATACCGATTTATTAAGGAAAAATAACCCTAAGCTTTCGTTCTTGATTTTCAATGTGATCAAAATGATATAATAGCAAGGACTACCTTAGTAAATGAGCAACACATTCCTGCCTGGTCATGTTCTTCATCTCCTCGAGTTCATTTCGAGAATTTTGCCACCGTTCTACGATTATAATTGCATATTAGTTGCAGTCACCGAATTAAGCCTTTAATTTTGATATAAATTCATGACAAAATTGAGAAAATAATCAATCATTACTAGGAAATTTAAATGAATACTTGAGTGGAGCCAGATCATAAGCTCTCATAGCTTTTTCTTCCATACATGATCCCTTGTAACAAAAAATTTTGGGTTCATATCTTTATTTTTCACAGGCATTGCACAACGATCTCCCAAATTTAATGCAGCAGTAATATTATCCGCGACATCAAGTAACTTGTTGTTATCTAATATAAATAATATACCATTCAAATAATTGTAAATTAATATTTCATGAAAGTAATAAAAAATGTAAAATAATTATATGTAAAAAAAATGAGATATTCAATTCATAAAATGGACATTAATTTAAATTTGCATGAATATTTGAGAGATTTTATATTATTATTCCTCCAAATATATCGTTATTACATAAATAAATAGCTCTTTCGCATAATGTGATATATTTGGTAAAGTAATAAAAATTTAAAAGCTTCAAACGAAAATCATAGATGTCACTAACTATTAGGTCGAATCCAAGCCTTCAACGTCCATTGAGCTTGTGGCCACAACAGTAGACTTTTTTTTCTTTCTTATTTTCAAAAAAATATTATTTTATTTTGATAAATGTACTAGAAAATTAATTTGGAATAGCTCGAAAATTTAATGAATTAATGTTTGAGCACAGCTATATATGACGAAAACTGTTCCGTCAAAATTGTAGGAACGGAGATCATACGTGATTGCTTCATTCTCAAGAAAAAAAATTTAAAGTAAAAAAAAGTGAAAAATCAAAATACAATCAACAGTCAACATGCTTCCAAAAGCAATTCGCACGTAAATATTTCGCATCATATACCATTTTGCTTAATTGTTTTATATTTGTGACTTAAATTGCTATAAAACTCGTAAGAAAGGATAACAACATTTGTATTAACAGAAGACAAAACAAATAAGTAAAAACACAAACTGTTCAATGCAAGAAAACTCCGTAGCAATAGCATAGTTTAATTTATTAAACCTTAACTGAAATTAAAATGTTTACTATGATATATTTTTAACGACAGAAAAATCTGTCTTTTTTTTTGTCAGAGAAATTCCGAGTTGATAATTTATATGGAGAACATGATATTTCTAACCAATGTCTTAGGATACTAGCAAAGGATTTTACAAATAGTAAGTTTGTTTACTTTTTAATGGACCTCAGATTTCAAAAACATGAAAACCATATTTTATAATATAAATATATATTTTTTAAATAATTAATCACTGTTGTTAAAAACCCTAAAAGATAAATATAGTTCAAGTGTAGTCTCAAATTAATTTCAAGATATGTGTCAAAACAAATTTAATTTCAAGATATTTTCTTGTTAATTAATTTATATTTACTTTTTCAAATAGTTTGTATATTTTTTTCATCTACAAAATGACAAGAGAAAATCTAAGTTTATAATTTTCAAAATTAGTCAATATATCAGTTTACCTGTTCTATATATCACAAAGCCAGTACTGACTAATACATGCATTTTCGCGTATTGTTAATTAATACGTATTTCTTTACAATATACAAGTAGCTTTCTGGCTAGACGAGAGGGATCGGATGACGTTCTGATCTTGACAGACCTAACACAAAGGAAACGTTGAAATGAATGGCGTCGACACAAATATTATACTCCTCTTCTTTCATGAATATAGTCTACTTCCAGATAAAGTTTCTTTTTTAAATGTCTGTTAATTTCGGATTTTAATAAAATATTTTTTTTTTATTCTAATAGTTTCTCTGTATAATTAATGATCATTAATATAATATTTTATTTTCAACCATTTAATGTGATTCACAATAAATAATCATTAATATATATTAATTCATAAATTATTATTTTACATAAAAACATTCTATTATCGTACTATTTATCACATATTTTAATAACTATGTTTGTCCAAATTTAGTATATATTTTGTAAGGGAGGAGCGCTACAGTAAACTCTTGTGTGGACCTTGCTAGAGCCAAGAAGTTAACTTTTTTATTATTATTATTTTAAGATGGTACTTAGAATTAATATATTGATGAATAGACGGAGAGGAAAGCCATTCAGTCATTCGCAGAATTGTAATATGCCATCACTTTTGTAAAACATTGATTCTTTATAACTAAATTTTAATTTAATTTCTTTGGTATAAAAGGTATGACGATTGATGAAAAACTTGAGTAATATGTGTGAAGTTATAAGAACTTATATTAATTATTTGGTCTTTAATAACGATTCTGCTATTGATTCCAAACATGTCTGGACCAAAATCAAAATATTTCGTCCTGAACAATTGAAATTGGATCAAGCCACGCCACGGACGACGTGTTCAAAGGAGATTAAAGAACCTTAATTATACAATATATTTGATTAATTATTTCATTAAACAATTATAATGAGCCTCCTTCTGCTATGCCTTCTTATAATGTTAAGTACAAGACAATCGAAATTTTCATCAGGCGATCTCACCTATCCGCAGAGTATATATGCCAATTGCAAGGATGCCGACAAGAACAATAATAGTAACATATGACTATGATGCGGTGATGATGTTGTGACACTAAATATTAATAACAATTTGCTATTTTTTTTCAGTAAAACTGATGATAAAGGCATAATTAAAGACTAAATTGATCGATAATTTTAAATTAAAAATAAAACTAAATAACCAAGTTACCTATTTTATCAAAACATGATAAAGTACAGAACCCTAAACCTTAAACAGAATCATTGTAGATGTTGCCTTTTTGGAATTCTTGTTGCATATATGGAATAGCTGTTTGTGTACTGTAATGTCGGTGACCTCTTTTTGGCCATGGATATTGTTCGGCCTAAGTTTCCAATATGCAACTGTGAAGCTCAACAAATGAGTAACGAAACTTCTTTCGTTGTGTCACAAATGTCATGAATATGATTGACATTAGTGAAAGCTAATAAAAATGAAAAAAAAAATGAGTTCTTACGTGCGCTTATATTATTTATTATTTAATTTCTCTCTTAAGTGTATAGCATTAACTTGACTCCAAACAAGCTTTTATTTTTATTTTTTTGCCAAAAGGAAAAATCACGATGATAATTGAACCAATCAAATTCCTACTCCAATCCAAACCTAATCAATGTAGCAAGTAAGATAGATAGAATAATATTATTTGAACATCTAAAAAGACTTACATTATTATTATTGAATAAGATGAATTGATAAAGTAAATGAGAATCGCTCTCACTTTCAATAATGCTTTTTAGATTTTGAAATGATATTTTTATAAATATAAAATTGTGCACATAATCATTAATTTGTGCTTGTAATCTGAGCCTTATTTGAGTGAAACCCAAAAATAAATGGACAATTGCATACCGAAATATGTTTTGTTCCCAGTCAAATGAACGTAGTTACTTCCTGTTCTAGCCATGCAAATCAGCTTTTGAAGTGAATTAATTATAGGTGTTTCTTGCAAGTCTTGACAAAACTAGAGACCTTTAGTGACAAATTGAGAAGAAGATAGATGGAAACTTCTAAACTGAATCAATTGCAACGATTGAATCGTACAAATGTGACGGCCCTTGAAAGCATATCAAACCATGAGGCGTGATTTAGGATATTATTTTTTAATAAAATTACTACATAATAATTTGTGTGTATTTAAAATATGAAAAATATCAATTTTTTTAATTCAAATTACATACAAATTACTACATAGCAATTTGTATTAAAAAATCTCAAATTATCCATAAATTTTATAAATTCTAATATTACTCTTATTACACCACCCTAAACTCATCCAAAACAATGCCCCCAACATGAGAATGTTTGCTATCCAGAGAGGCTGTGAGTGGTTGCGTTCTAGAAACATGGTCTAACAACTGACATGTGAGTGACAAGTCCTACCAAAAGGCAAGGCCTCAACTTTGGTGATTGTTGACAATGGGCGAACATCATTTATTTATTTATTTATTAACTATCCATCAGTCGTCCAAGGCAGTGATACAAACCCAACGGAAAACTACTTTCTATTTCGAGCTACGAACTGTTAAGCATGCATGTCGCGAATATTTCCTTTAATAACTAAACAAGATGTGATTAAGGACCTTATCTGTTAAGGCAGTGTGTATCACCCTGTATATATATAGTACACTGATCCCCCCCTGGAATAACACAACACACACAGTCTTAACTCTCTCAAATTGAAGAGCATTGCTCTCTCTGTCTTTCAATTCCCTAGGCTTCAAGTCATCCACTACTCTGATACCCTCTCCAATTTCAAGAACAATGGCGGATACTGGTCTATTTACCAAAATAGTTGTCTTTATTATTATAGTAGTGTTGGCCTTTCGCTTCCTGACTGTCGCTGCGGTCTCGGTGGTTATTAGTTTTGCATTGATGATTTTTGTATTCGATGATCTTGATGATCTTATTTGAATCACCCCACAGAGTTAATTACATTATTAGTGATGGCCGTGCTGCATGCGGGAGTGATAGGTTATATAACCTATACAGGTATGCTCTTTACGTCCTTCGTGGACCTAGCTAATTATATAGGTATTTTTATTATTCTTCTTCTTCTCATTATTGTAATTCTGTAGTGAAGGAGGTAAGGCTCCTTTATTCTAGGTACATCCGTCAACAGTCTTAAAAGACGGATCAATTATGATGACTGTAATGACCTCTTTTCAATGAATATAATTAATATATTAAGTTATATGCTAATTTGATCTCTCTCAAATTCTGTATGAATCTTTTTGTCGTATGAAACATCGAATACCATGCGAAACTAGATTAGACATTTGAATTTTGAAACAAACATGTATATAGTGTGTTTAGTTTTATATTTGTGAAATTGATTTTAAATCGTATTGATTTTGTTAAAACTGATTTTGAGATAAAGTGATGTATATTTGGTAGTTTGATTAGAAAAGTGATTGTGGTAAAATTTGTTATGATATCATCAGAGTCGGGTACACCCCAAGTATAATAAACACTTTACTTGACAATGTGGCACGCCAAATTGAAGAGACGGAAAAATGGAGCACGGTGAATAGTAATCCACAGTGGGGCCCACGTCAATATTCACATGAATAGTACTATGTAGTGGGACCCGCTTCACTATTTATAAATAGTACTCGTTACTATTCACACCAACAAAATAGATCAAGAGAACTGCACACCAATATTTTAACGTGGAAAACCCTCCTGTAATTTTGAGGGAAAAACCACGGGCCAAACTCCGAAAAATACTCCACTATATTTAAAGAGTAATTACAATATAGTGTATCCCCAATGAGACTCTCTTCTACTACAATTAGTAGTATTACAGAGATCTAGAGAATATATCCAAACCCCCCAGTGTATACTCACACTACACTCTTGGAATTTTCTTACACACACTCTCTATTTTTCTCTCACTACAAGAAGCCTACACTGCTTCTTTCTTTACAACTGAGGAAATGCTTCTCAGTTCAGGATTGCAAAAATCGTCTGCTTCAAGGCTCTATTTATAGATGATTTTTGAAAGTTCTGTGTATTCTTGTGCATATTTCGGTGATACAATCAGATTTCACATTCTGTGCGTATGTACGAATCTCTTTTTGATTTTTTAACAGTCGGTGGCTGCAAAATGCACAGCCACCGTCACTTTTTCTACAAAATTAACATTATTTGAATAGTATTGATCAAAATTAATTTTCAAAGTACAATTAAAAAAAAAAGGCACACAATTTTCATATTAAAAGTCAAAATAAATTATGTAAATGAGAATAAAGTGAATATTTTATCATTAAATATTTTAATTTATTTAAGAATCACGTTCAGTAGAATGGGAAAGCAACATTTTTTTTCTGAAAAAACTCCTAGTAAAACCTCGGTTTTACGCAAGGAGCATACTACTGTGAAGCTGCCAAAAACGCTTTATGCATGACGCTTTGAGGTGTTATAATGGTGGAAAGACATGTGTCTTGTATGGGGTCCACTGACCTAAATTATTTCCTTAATTATAATTTCAAATTTAAATCTAATCTTGATGATTAACATTTCCTTCACCGTCTGCCTTGCTCCCCTTAGCGCCACCATCTTCAAGCTCCATGTCATCGCCTCCTTCTGATCTTGCTGGAATGGAAACCCCGAATTCTTTTTCCCGAAATTGACGGTTTGGTGAGCATCAGATCAATAACCGCCGCCTCTCCTTTGTCGCTGCTTTGACCACCGCGAATGGCCGCGAGCCACCGTAGCCAACAACCGCACACCATCGCGGTCCATTGCGTCGCGCACCGCTCTATAACACATCACCTCGTTGTGACCGTCTTGTGCCGTCGCGTACTGTGTCGCCAGCCGCACAACCCCGCAACAGCACTGCGTTGGACCTTTTCACCTCCGCCACTCGTCTTTGTCGCGGCCGTGTCTCACTGTCCTGCCGCCGGCATGGCTGCGCCAGAGCAGTCGTTGATACGCCCTCCTTCCTGCATCCCTCACTCTGTTTCCAAAACCCACAAATCACTACCAAAACCTTGCAAAGGTGCAAACTTTGATTGGTTCAGCAGCAGCCCACCACTTGGTAGTCGTTGTTTCTCCCTAAACCTTTCGCAGCCCACCTGATGAGAGTCCCATCTCTTGAAGGCAGCCACCAGAGCGGAGGAGGGCTCCGATGAGGCGGCTCCAGTGGCCTGAAGGAAGGGTTGTCAGTTGTGGTGGCTGTGGCGGTGGCGGGCGAGAGGAGGGGGAAGGGGATGGAAGTGGAGGAGGAAGAAGGAGAGGGCGAGCATGACGGTGACAGTGATGTGAGCAGGTGTTTTGTTTTTTAATTTTTTAATTACTTGTATCTCTAATTCAAGTTTTAAATAAAACACTGGATTAGGATGATGTAATCTCTACACTAACAGTGACTTCAGTCTACGCGTGTAGCTTTCTTGTTGTGCCAGACAAAGGCTTTACGGATGAAGCTATTTTCAAGGTTCATATGAGAAATGACCCTAAACCAAACATCTCATTTTTCCAGTCCTTTTTGTTTTAATTTTCGACGGATTCTTTCGTGCAGACTCATTTTTGTATGTAGCCAAAAAAAAAAAAAAACTCATTTTTGTACTGTCTGCAAGCAGGATGGACACATTTGTGGGGTCCACCGAGACAGGCTTTTGGAAGAGGCAATGGGAACTAATTATGCTTGGTTAACAATGTTTAAGTTAATGAAAGAGTTGAAATAATTTGATTACCTTATTCTTGGTAAGAGAGAAATATTAATTACATTTATGAAGTATGAGATATCTTGTTGACTCATACATCATTTATTATTGAATGGAATGTAGACTCTACTTGAATGAGATTCATGTCCAATCCAACAATAAATAGATTATAAATCGGTACAGTGTTTCATTGTTCATAAATACAAATAACACCACTCCTTAACTAATTAATCGAATAATGTGAAATAATTTGGTGAAGAAAAAAAATAAAATAATATTGTGACAATAAAAAGAAAAAAAATGAAAAAGAAAGTAGTGAAATGAAGCAACAGTGAGATAAGGTGTTTGGAATATTTTAATTAGATAAGATTAAATTGAATTCTACTCATTTATGGTAAAATTATATTAATTTACCAAAAAAATAATAAAATTGTATTAACTAGCCATAATACCCGGCTGTTGCACAGATTTAATTATAACTTTTTATCATTATGTTTAAATATAATACTTTAAAAAATTATGATGACAATTAAAAATTAAATAACTATAACAATAAAAACTTTTTAAATTATTCGATGTAATATCATTGAGAAAATTCATGAAAAACTTCAGTATTGATAGCACTTTTAGATTAATTGTGTATTTCTAATATAAAAATATAGGTTAAAAAATGTTATGCATTTAATAGTTAGTGTATAATAATATTTGTCATTCTCAAGTGTAATTTAATAGTAAATACATCATGCCACGTTAATTTCATGTGACATAAGAAAAAAAATCTAATTGATCATGATAATAATTACATGTATTTTTTCCTTTTACCGATGGTTAATAATTGTTAACTCAATTTTATATTTTGATAATTATTTTTTTAATATTTTTACTAAACCCACTTTAATTTAAATAATGTATACACACATAACTCATATGTAAATCACTTTTCATCTCAACACATTCAAACTTTGATAATTAGAACTAAATAATATATCTTAATATAAAAGTTTATGCATTTTATTTACATAAAAATTACCTTAATATAAAATGGTAAACTATTAAATTAATTTAATTTTTTAAATGTTGCATTATTTTATTTATATAAAAATAAGTCAATATAATTTTTACATTTCATTACTAAGTTTTCTAAATAATATCTATCTTAACTTTTTCTCTATTTGATTAATATATTTTTTGATCAATTAATACACCTAAAATATTAAAATAATTTATAATAACTACAATTTGACTTCTAGTGATTTTTTTTAGTATTTGAAATAGAATTTGTAAAGATGGAAACTTTGCATCAGATTCTTTTTGAGACAACACATAGCAGCCCAAATTATTTATTTATCATAGGTGTACACGAAAAGTTAGATGAAAAGACAAAATTGAAGGAATATTTTAGCAAAATATACGTAGTAGAAGAAATTAATATCATTTATGAAACTTATCTGGAAACTAAAAAAGAAAAATAAAACATAATAAATTTTTTATGATAATTATTATATTCTCAATAGTGAAGAATTTTTTAATTGTATAAGTAAGCATTTCATATGTTTTAATATAAGTACCATGATTTTAAAAACTTGTTATAAGTTATATTGAATATAAATATGATATAGTAAAAATTAAATATATTTAAAGTAATTCTCATATGTATTTTTCTGATTTTTTAATGCATATAGAGACATGTATTTTTAAATTTATCATATCCTTTTAAGATTTTTTTTAAGATACCAAAATCAATTATAATTGTGTCATTCTTCAACTTCTTAGGTTAAAGTTTATTGTAACGCAATTATTTTATTTATAACGTCAATATTCAATACATCAAGTACTAATGAATATTGATAAGAATATAAACAAAATTTTGTTTTCACAAATTTAAGTGTAATGTACAAAACCAATAAATTACAAATACAGTTACTATGAAACTGCTTAATAATGGCAAATTTGTTACTAAATTGTGAGCACTATAGTTTTCTTAAATCACGATAAAAATTAAATAAATAAATAGATGCTTTATTTGATGATGAGTCGTTGATTAAAATAATAAAAAAAAGACACAAATATACATTACAAATTTAAAATAATCAATATAAAATTAAAAAAATAGACTGCATTAAAAAATAAAAAAACTCAATGATTAAATAAATAATAAAACATATTAATTTAAAATAAAACCAATACATTACAAATACAATTGCTATGAAACTACTCAATAATGACAATTTATTACTAAATTGTGAGCACTTTACTTTTCTTAACATGCACTTGTCAAATGCAATATAGAACTCAATTTGATAGTTGAATCATGATAAAAATTGAATAAATAAATCACTAATTTATTTGATGATGAGTCATTGACTAAAATAAAAAAATAAGACACGAATATATTTTAAAAATAAAAATAATGTAAACTTTTTTGGTTCCTAAAGTTCCACTTGTACTTCAAGTAATATAGTTTTTGAAAATTTAATATGTTTATAAATGCATTTCCTAAGGCTTTGTTTAGATAATCAATGGTGAAGGGTACATAATAGAATAAGGTGGAAGAATGGAGTGGAATGAGATAGAATAGGGATCCTACACCATTGTTTGGATTGTTAAAGATGGAATGAAGTATAATTATCACTTCATTGTTTGAATAATAAAATGAAAATAAATGGAATCAAAATAATTATAATTTATTTTTTTCATAATTATCCTTATGATAAATATGTTATAATTTAATTGTTTTAACATAAAAAATAATATTGTAATTGCTTAGGTATATGTCTTGTTAATTATGATAACTGACTTTTTCATTCATTATTTAAAAATCCTTCCAAATAAAGTACTAAAATCAAATATCAATGTATGAGAATCAAACTCATCTAATTCAATAGTCAATATTACACTCTCAAAATTAAATTGTTGAGTTTGCAATCATTGCAATTGTTGAAAAAGGTATTAAAAATAAAATAAAATCTTGTTATTGTGATTTTAACAGTAAGATGAAGGCTTTGCAAGTTGAGGTGGACAAAGGTTGGTCAAACAAGCTATTGTCAAATAAATCTTAATACTAGACAGCACTAAATAATTTGACATGCTCATAGCTGAAATAAATCAAAATAAATAAACAGATAATAAACATTAACAAGTTAACATGAACAACCCAATAAAATTATTAGCACTTAACATAAAAAAACTAAACGAAAAAAAATGAAAAACTTATTAAATGAGATCAATGTGTTAAAGTTCTAATCCTATGTCAAGAAAAATAAACAACCGAAGGGGAAAAACGTGAAAAACTTATTAAATGAAACCAATGTGTCAAAGTTGCGTCAACCAACATAAACAAAATGAAAATTTCATACATGTAGCCTCCAAATGAAGATATCATACATCATGTCCTCTAAGACCTCTATATGATGTGCAAATTCATAGAATAGAATATAGCTAATATATTATTTCATTAGGCAAATATGATTTAAAACAAAAAATAAATGGAAAAAAAGAAAATAAACACAACATACATCAATTACCATGAATAGACAGACTAAGAGGTAACATAAGATTTAACAAACCGCAACATAAATGATGATGGCCATTTATTGCTTTGGAAGTTGATGTAATACTAGTTCTTTGTCTAATAACAGCAAGCTGAAGTAATTTGTGAGCAGACTGTTAATCAAGTGAGCCACTATTGCGAAGAATGATGAATGAGAGGCTTGTGTATTTGATTTGACTTTCTCAAGTCATTTCACTAGGGGATATCCTTCCGAAGGTTCCATTAGGGAGCATCATTTTTCTTGTCTATCTGTTGCTAGTGCTATGAAATTGCTTACATTTCATATGGTTTGATAGTCACTAGCCTAATAAGTAGCTTTCCATTCAAAGTTACCACAGATTGCTTATCAATTGTTGCATTTCTTGCAAACATTTTTAGCCAAGAAGCTTGTTCCTTGTTATTTTTCGAAGGCATTTCAATTGAGGATCCGATGATGATTGGTAAGAACAAAATGGGATAGCATAGTGTCAATAACCTGTTTTAGTTTTTACCTATATATTATGCATATCATGCTTCATTTACTAAACTGTGCTTCAAGTACTGGTTGTATGCAGCTATAAATTTTAAATACATTAATTGTTTTGAACGATGAGATTAGAGGCCATCTATGTTAACCTATGGGAAAGGACTTCTTCCCCAAGTGGAAAGAAAGGCATCAGGGGAGCAAATTTGTATTGGGTCTTTGTTCTTATTGTCATGTTGGTTAAATACCATCGCCATCCGAATAATACAAATAAAAATTTGGTTCAAGGTCTGGGTTCATAATGCTTAAGAGAAATGGTGATGAGCGAGCAATGTAATAGGAACTCTACTTTAAGTGGCTTGGTTCTGAACAGTAGTACCAGTCTCAATGGGAACGTGTTGAATGCTTATAAAATCCTTCCCTTTTTGTCTCATTAGAAGGCGCCACCGCTTGCCCTCTAAACCCTAGGTGCATATTTCCTCTTTCCTATACTGTCTTTTCCAACCCACCCATTATCTCTCCTGTTGGTCAAAGTGATGTGCTCAGCCTTCTTGACATGCGTCTCAAGACATTGTGGAATAAGACACTAATGTGACACGTTGATGTAAGTGACTTATACTTTTAGTGGAGTGAGTCAAGTGACGTTTCCCACTGTCTACGTTACCTAGCTAAGGTACCTACTATATAAGGGTTGCCTATTGACGTTATGTGCATGTATATAGTCTGCTTTATTACTTGAAAAAAATGGATCATCACACCACAACTACTATCTTCCTAACTCTCTTAGGATGTGATACCTTCTTTCTAGACCTGAAGAAGAGCTTTTACACCTTCTTATGTGGCTGCCTCTGTGCAAGCCTAATCCTTTTAGGCAGGGGTCACACTACCCAAATCCATTAAGCCACATGAAGGTTAAGCTCATGTGCACCAATTCTGGTTGGGCGTTATCCATATGTCCATTCAATCTCATAGGCCTAGAACATGACCCAAATATAAGCCCAAACCATCAAATATCTTTGGTCATAACACCCAAACAGTTTCTCATAAAAAGTTGGGAACAAATACTTTGAGGAAATAAGGTCTAATTTATTGTCTTTGACTTAATTATATAATGCTTCGCTTTGAGCTCCTTTGTTTGCGATTATATAAGCTTCTTTGAATTTTTGGAGGCATTTTCGGAACATATAAATTGTTACATAAATGATAAAATTAACAAACATGGTGAAAGACTGAAAGGTCATGATAATTCAAGTGTGCAGCTATTTCATTTTAATTTTATAGTAAATCCAATTAAGGAGAATACTCTCTTAATGAATAACAAAACAATGCACTTCTGCAATTGGTTTTAGCGAAATCTTTTGGAATGTTCACATCATATGAAATGTGTTCATGTCTTCACTATTAAAAGAAGAAAAAAATTGAGACAGAAATTTTGGTAAAGTTTAGCTGAGAACTTATGAATCCATTGTCTTGTTTACACGGCATGCATAGTTTCTGTTCTTTGTTTGGAATGTTCTTTCTTTGATCACGGTGTATTATTTTGGAATCTCTATTGCTAGGGAAACAAGTTATTTAGGCACCTTGTTTTATAAGGTGTGCATTGTCACCACAACTCCACCAACCGAAATCATCACCACTGTTCACTCTTTCTCACAGTGAGCGGGCAGTTATTTGTTCCAGCATTGGCAAACTCAGTAGACCGTGGAGATTGTAAGTACATGTTACTCACCGATTTGTTGGTTGATTTTTACAGCCTGAAGAAGCGTCATAGAGATGAGTGAGCCTGTATCATTGACATTTGCATTGCGATACGTGAACACTTTCATAAAGGCAACACCATTGTCTAACACAGTCACTATTCGTCTTTCAAACGAGCTGTCAGTTGTTATTGAGTATAAGATCGCTGAGATGGGTTATGTCCAGTTCTATTTGGCTCCCAGTTCTTTGATTCGGTCGTAGTATGCCTTGATACTTCTTCCATCGAAGATATTTTATCTCTCGGGCAAACGGATTGGGAATTTGTGAATGAATTTTATAGAGGCGTATTGGTTCCCTGCCCTGTTATTTCGATTTTCGTCTTGTTATTCAGAACAATGTCAAACTATGGATGTGTATTTTTCATACTAACATGTTTCTTTTAGTAGTCGTTATGAATTGGAACAACTTGGTAACATACTAGATTGTGTACACGTGCAATGCGGCGGCATGATTTTAATATTCTTTTCACATCTCAAACATTTTCTCGAAGAACAACTCTAGACTACATTTAATCAATGCACGAACAAATAGTAACAATTTTACATTATACTTAATCAAATTAACACACACAAATACTGAAGGAGTTAACTTTATTATATCCCATCTCTTATCCATTATAAACTTGCTTATCTCACATGTTCACATAGGCTATCAATGTGATATTTGTATTGTCTTACTAACATTTTTTTCAATTTAGAACGATTTAAACTGAAAACAAGTTAAGCTAGTCTCCACTCTAAATTCATGGAGATATGCCCAAACTGATCCTAACAGTATAGATTGTTTTTTCCCCATGTTCTTTAGACTACTTTTCTCTCACTTCAACTCGATAAAAAACAAAAAAGCAAGAAACAGCATGGTCCACCACGAAAAGGACTTTGCCTTATAATGGTACACCACGCCTAATTCATTTGGTTGTGAAACGCATTACTAATATGTTTGGCTATGCACCGTTTTGATAACACAACTAGCATACATCTAGCCGTTTTATGTGATCTTGTCATTGCAGTGATCAATTTGACTGCACACATTACGCTGCACAACTATCCATTTTGTACACTGACACATGCTCTAATTTGTTATCTTATTGTAAACCGTATTGCAATAATTCAAAAAATTGTGTGTATTTGTAAATAATATCAAAACAAATGAACATATGTAATTATTTTTTTTTTGGGTAAAAAAACCCTGGTTTTTTATAATCGTTGGTATGACCACCAGAAAATTCTAAAAATTATTTGTGGTAGTTTAAACCCCAGTAAATTAGTTCTTGAACAAAAAAAATCAACGTCGTTCGGTTTTGTCGATTTCAAAATGGGGTTAACCTATAGTCCATTATTTACAAAGAATGTGGTTAAGATATGCGGAAAACTTCTCAACTAAAATCACACATGATAGCATCATTCAGCCATATTTGAAAAACGTAGGTAAATGCATTCTTTTTTCATTCAAAAATCGCCCCAGAAAATTTTTTTGGATAAAAAAATAAGAATAAAAAATTCAATATTTTTAATTTGTTCCTTAATCCTATTAACCATAGATGAAAGAATATCACTCAGCAAAAAAAAGAAAAAAGAAAAATTTTACCTACTCAAAAGTTTAGGGCCCATTTAGTTTCAATTTTCAATTTTAATTTTTCAGTTTTTAAAATTTTGTAAAGAAAAGATTGAAAACTAAAAACTAGAGGGTCTATTTGGAAATAATTTTCAAAAACAGTTTTTAAATTTTAAAAATGAAGAAACAAGAAAACCTGTTTGGATTACTCTTTTCTGTACATTAATTGGTTTTAAAATCAGGAAAACAGATTTTTTGTTTCAAAAACAAAAAACAAAGAATAGTTTAGAGATGTTTTCAGTTTTCTTGCTTTAAAATGAATTGAAAACACTGTAGCATAATTGTAAATAAGTTGAGTTATTAAATTCTTAATTAGTCGACGTAATATCTCTTTTTATGTATTGTAGTCTATTGTTTTGACTTTCAATCCCTTATTTTTCACTGTCTCACATGTTAGCTTTCTCCGTTACAATTTTTCTTGTTAGCAATGCATTGAATTTGTCACGGTAAGCTGATGCATTTTAGTGAGAGTGGCTACAAAACATTAAACTCATTAAAAAATAAAATTACCTGTAAAAATTAGCTTTAATGTTTTGAAAGTTTAAAACGTAAAACTTCAACAATACTAAACATTAAGTTTGTCATAAGAAATTATAATTTATTCACTTATAAATATGTTTATAGATTTTGAATAAAGACTAAAGATATCATTCAATAATAAAGTTAGATATAAAAAAAAGTATAACTTTATTTGAGTAAATCAGTCTTTTAATTTTCTCCAATAATTTTATTAAGTAAGATTAATTATGAAAATGTAAAATAAAAATAAATTTTAAATAATCATAAATCCTACTAATGAATATTTTTAAATTAAGATAATGTAATTGTTTTTAATGAAAATTATAAGTAGATGATAGAAATACATAGAAAACATGAAACTGGTCATAATTTGGTCATATATGAGAAAGGGAGTGAGAGACAACAATAATTTCAAGAATGATATGCTTTCAATTCAAGTAAATACCAAATATAATAATTAAAAATATAAATATAATACAGTTATATATTTAGAATATTTGGTGCATTCCCAAACATTTTTTTACTATATTTAAAATTGAAGTTGTTTCTTAAAACAGTTATCCAAATTGATGTTTTATCTTTCATCATTATAAAATTGTTTTTTGCATCAAATTGTCAGACGAAATTTTATGATGTTTTGCTGTTAAAAGTTAAACTTAAAATTAGGTTTTAAAAAAGTTTTGAAAAATTTTAAACAAAAATAGTTCCAAACAAGCCTATTATCTATCAAACTTAATATTAACTTATATAATGTGATTTAAAAGTTTTAAAGAATTAAAAATAAAAACAATTTTGTATATGTCCAGATTTTTTAATTTTCAGTATTTTATTCATAAAATTTGAAAGACAGAAAAACTAAAAACCAAACCTATTGCCACAAAGACATAGACATATCAAACTTTGATAACATTCAAATTAAATTACAGAAACAGGAAGCAAAACAAGATTATCTATGCATTAGAATGAGATAACACCCATTTCCCCTGCATCAGATTTTTTTTCACCTCCCTTCTTTCAACAGCATCACACTCGACACCAAACAAACAAAGCAAAACTTAACATTCCCACTCTTGCAACTAAAATCATCGAATTCATGGAATACAGCACAATCACACTGTGAACACTCGATTTTGTCCTGTCCATAAAAACAAAAACCTAAAAATTGATACTATTATAATTTGTGAGGAATGTACATTATCATGTTTATCCCACAATTTTTGCATCATTTCTGCATTTGCTTTGGATTAAGTGAAAAATTAAGAAAAAAAATGTGTGTTAAGCCCATTCAAAAAAATAATAATAACAAATAAATAAAAAATAAAAAAAATTTCAGCCCATTTCCAAAGTTTTATGGCGGCCCGTCCTTTTCAAGTTAGCCCATTTTTGTTTTCTCTAAAAAAAATAAAAATAAAAAAAAGGATACAAAAAGAAGTCATGGCACTATACATTCAATGATCTGCAGCACAATGCAACAGGCAACCAGTGGCATGTTAGTTTCCATTGAGAAAGAAAAAAAATAAAATAAAAAAATAAAAAAGGAGGCTCCAAAGTAGCAATAAGTGTGATGCGTCGCTGGCCTGTCATCTCCATCTTCTGCATCAGATGAGGAACGGAATGGGCACCCTGCTTTTGATCATGCCATGCAACCTGTAAAGCAGAAGATAATAAAAAATTTTCATTGCTTAAACCGTTTAAAAACCCATCAGCAACAATACCAAAGGGGGGCTTTTTTTTTTTAGTTTTTTTTCGGGGAGCAATATACACGAGGATTCATCAGCGCTATTTCAAAAACCAACTCCTCTTGACCATAGCTACCAAAAAAAAAAACCATTCCTCCCAAGCTGCGACGATTACTAATTCTCCAATCCTTGCTGCTATTTTTGGTCCTTTGGAGAGCTAAACACATCTTTGCTCTCCATCCCTTTTGCAACAATCAGAGAGGAACAGGTAAAACTACTTCTCTAATATCAACAATTACAATTATCATCACCATTAGCAAACCAAAAAGGGGAGAAAATCAATTCCTAAACCCAATCACAAGCCTTCATACCCTTTTACAACAGTACAAGATCAAAATGGATTAGCAAAAAAAAAAAAAAAGAAGGAGGGGGGGATAATAGAAACCGTGGCGCGGCCTCTCCCTCATCATCACCGCTGCCATAGCATGACCTTGAGCCCAGTCGCCACCAGCACTGAGATCTCCGCCTGACTTCAACACTTCACAACCTCCTTTCTCAGCAACTTCCTCCCAAACCAGTCCATGGCCGCGCGTTCATGGCCTTCCCTTTCCCTCTCAGCTCACAGATCCCTTTTTCTCTATCATCCCTTGCATGCTTGCTCTTCTTATTTTGTGGAAACGCACTTTTGTGAAGCCCATACCCTCTGTTATGTTATTCTCCAAAAGAAATGAAACCCATACCTCCGTGATAGCATTTTGGTTCCAGAATGTTACTCATAGGATTCTTGTTAGTTTTATATTATTTTCATTACATTGTGCTTTGGTGTTTTACATTATTTTATTGCATTGCACATTGATATTTTACATTATTTTTATCACATTATGATTTGATTCATGTTGTCACGTTGGTTTCTTGTTGGGTAGGACTCCATTTTGTTTTTTTTGTGGACCATATATAATATTTTATGTGGGGTGGGATTTCTTTTTGTTTATGTGGGGTGAGTCTATGTTTTGTTTTGTATTATTTTATATGGCCTGTGTGGGACCTCATTTCCTTTACTTGGATTATGTATATTGTTCTAATGCTTTAGAAGCCTTCTCTTGGTCTGTGTCGTAATATGGAATGCGTTTGGGCTCATTGGACTATTTGGCCTAAATAAAAAAGGGGAGTCCCTGACATTCCTATTCCGAAACCATGATGTGTCTCTCCTGTTAAGTTTTTTGTTTGGTTTGGACTGAAGGCATTATGTTTGTATGTTCTTAGAAACTCTTTTGGACTGCTTCAGGTCTGAAAAAAAAAGAAAGAAAAGGAGCTAAATGGTGAGGATGTTTGGGATTATTTCCAAAGAAAAGGAGTAAAATGATGAAATAATTAGGCTGTTTCAAAATAAAAAGAATAGATGTAGGAACATTTGAATTATTGTTGTTCTTTTATTTCTATTTGGGCCTTTGGGGATTAACTTAGCCGTGACAATTTATTAATTTTAAGTTGAAGGATATTTTAGCTGTGACGGCTTGATATTTTGAAACTCTTTTAAATAATTAAAATAAGTCAGCACACAATTATTTTTTATATAGAACTACGTGATTTTGAATTCCTCATTGTACCAGAGGATACGTAGGAGCAGGTGATCCCTGTCAAGTTCAAAATTAAATTTTATTATATTACTTTATTTTGTTTTAGCCTGTAAATATTTATTATTATTACTATTTATAAATATTTGTTGTCTTATATTATTATTAGTATTATTTTTAACGTCGGCTAATAATCAAGTTGTTTTAAATAAGGATGTTAATTTAGCCGTGACGGTTTATTAACACAATTAAACACCTGAGCTGTGACAGCTTGATGTTTAAAATTTTCAAACTAAAAAATTAAATTTTCATAATATGTATTACTTGTAAATATCTTTCTTTCTAATATATTTTTATTCTTCAAAAATTCAAGTCAGTTATCTACCTATTAAATATTTTATTTTATTTTGAATAAAATGTTAATTTAGCCGAGACGGCTTATTAACTCAGTACCTTGAACATCTGAGTTGTGACAACTTGATGTTTTTTCAAATTTTCAAATCAAAATTTATATTATGGTATTATTTTTATGTAAATATTATTATTATTATTATAAATATTTATTTATTTTTTCTGATTACTATTATTATTCTTATTCTTATTATTCTTTTTCTTTAATATATTAATTAGAGTTAATCAATGAAATGTAAATATTTTATTTCAAATAAAGAAGTTAATTAGCCGTGACGACTTGTTAACTCAGTATTTTGGACACCTGAATTGTGACAGTTTGGTATTCCGAAATTTCGTTCTTTTAAGAAAGATTTCTTTTTATAATTTGCTTGAAATAAAAAAAATGTAAATAAATATTTTGAAAGAGTATTAATAATTTTCACAAATCAGTTAAAGGTACCGTCTAATGACGGGTGTCTTGGGGTGCTGTAGGATTAAGTTCCTACCCTTCCCTAAGTATAACCGACTCCCGAATTCAAATCTGGTTTCAAAGACCATCTCTTTGTAAATAAAAATGGTTTTTCCACGTTTTTACCAATTTAAATAAAACTTTGTGACAATTCCAATTTAAAAAAAAAAAAATCATTTTTCGCCGTCCCATCGCTATCCCGGTTGCGACACACATAGAGACCAAACATATCTATATCTACTACTTCTCCGTCGACCACATCCAAAGCACAAAATGAAAATAACAGCAAAATCCCAGTACAGCAAATAACAGAGTTACCTCCCAACGTTCCCACTGATTCTAATAAAAAAAACTCAGAAACCCAAGGAGAATTATCATCACAGGCTCATCGCGTATTCTGCTCAGATACTGTCAGACCTTCGGATGATTCCTCTCCTAAAGTTTTGTCTATAAACTAATAAGTTCTCAAACAGGCTCAAGAATTACCTCACTTCACGAACATTCTTTCATTATGGTGTTAATTAGGCTCAAACAAGCCTAAATGAGTGGAATATCCGCATTGCTTAACTGTTTCCTTAAGATCCAATCGTGGGAATTTAGGTTTAGCATCTTCAGTTTTCACATTCATCTTCCCCTCTGCTATCGTTAATTGAACGAGAAGAAACATCAAGATGAAAAACTGAGTATGAGACAAAATTTGTAACCATAAAAGGAAAATGGTGATTCCCCTTAACCTTTTGTCACAATTTTCTTGTATCCTCTGGACAGGTACCGATTTATTAATAAAAAATAACCCTCGGCTTTCTTCCTTGATTTTCAATTTCAAAATGATAGAATAGCAAGGACTACCTTAGTAAATGAGCAACACATTCCTGCCTGGTCATGTTCTTCATTCCTCAAGTTCATTTCGATAATTTTGCCACCGTTCTACGATCATAATAATTGCATATTAGTTGCTGTCACTGAGTTAAGCCTTTAATTTTGATAGAAATTCATGACAAAAATGAGAAAATAATCAATCATTACTAGCAAATTTAAATGAGTACTTGAGTGGAGCCAGATCATAGGCTCTCATAGCTTTTTCTTCCATACAAATGATCATCCCTTGTAACAAAAAATTTTGGGTTCATATCTTTATTTTTCACAGGCATTGCACAACGATCTCCCTAATTTAATGCAGCAGCAATATTATCCTCGACAACAAATAGCTTGCTGTTATCTAATATAAATAATATACCACTCATATCATTGTAAATTAATATTTCATGAAAGTAATAAAAAATGTAAAATAATAATATGTAGAAAAAATGAGATATTCAATTCATAAAATGGACATTAATTTAAATTTGCATGAATATTTGAGAGATTTTATATTATTATTCCTCCAAATATATAGTTATTACATAAATAAATCTCTCTTTCGCATAATGTGATATATTTGGTAAACTAATAAAAATTTAAAAGATTCAAATAAAAATCATAGATGTCACTAATTACTATAGGTCGAATCCAAGCCTTCAAAGTCCATTGCGCTTGTGGCGTTTTGATATTTTTGGCTTCACAGCCTCGATCTTCTTCCTCTTTTTTCTGTTTTTGGTCTTAACAGCCGCTTCTTCTGTGTTCAAACTTTCTCAACTTCCGTTGCCGATCCCAGCACAAGAACCACAAGAATATTAACAATAACGAAGCCTTAGCCCAATCCCTATAAATAAAGAAAAGCAATAGTAAAGCCAAAATAGAGGATCCAGCTATTACAATACTTTTGCGGGTCTCCATTTTTCTTTTGCTCACTAGCTGATTATTGGAGTAGGATTTCTTTTATAGAGAGAGCAAGATTTTTGAACGAATGAAATGAGTAAATATGTAATTATCATGGCCATAATTAACTGCTATAAATAATTTCCCACGCTTATCAATTAATGCATATCACTACAAATTTCATGAAATATAACGGATGTAATCAATATCAATATTTCATCAATCAATCAATCATCAATATATATATATATAGATTTTTGAACGAATGAAATGAGCAAATATGTAATTAACATGGCAATAATTAACTACTATAAATAATTTCCCACGCTTATCAATTAATGCATATTACTACAAATTTCATGAAATATAACGGATATAGTTAATATCAATATATCATTAATCAATTAATCATCAATATATATATATATACACACACACACACAACACAGTTTATCCGGATAAAAAAATTTGTTATGGCAATTTCTCCTTCATTCTTTCTGATGAATTCAATTTGATTAAAATAATAACAAATATATTTAATACATGATTTCAATATACATATTAAATATTACATTATTTAAACATTTAATCTTAGAAAAATATCTTTTTTTTTATTATTTGTATAATATTATCAGTTTTGATTGGTGTGTATTGATAAAACATTTGTTTCATTTTGCATTTGTGTGAATGCCAAAAATTTTATCCATTATAGACTTAAATTTTAGATATACTTGTTGGTTGCTCAAGTATTATTTTATGTTTTATTGTGTTATTTTTTCGCAATTAAAGTATTTGACTTATGTGATATTAATTTCATTAATATTTTGTTATGTTTTTTCTTTAACATATTTTTTGATATTCACTCTTGATACAAATTTTATATTTATAACCCAAAAATTTAACTTATGTTATTTATGATACCGTGTTTAAATAAATTTTTATATCATTTGAAAAGATCAATTTTCATTTGCAAATATTTGATTTAATATACATAAATGGCATTTTGAGGACTAATTAAAGGCTGACAAATAAACAAATAGTTCTGTGTAATGTGGAGGTCAATTCAAATATATTTTTGTTCCCTACTAACCCTCTAATAAAAGCTGATAGAATAGTGTAAAGTTAATTTGAATAGACTTTCTTTTACTTTTATCCACCTGACATGATATAACCTTTGCTAGCAAAGTGTGCAAAACATAAGCTAATTTGAATCGACTTTAAATTTACTTCAACACAATAAATTTATATATCAAGAAAATTGATTCAAATCGACTTCCATTAAAAAAAAAAGAAGAAGATATATGTAAGCAACTGAAAAATGGGAGAACTTTGTAATTTTTTTTAAATTTTATTTACATTAAAAAAAATCCTGATTAACTTTTGGGGTTAAATTGTGAAGCAATGTATACCAAAAAAAGAAGAAAAAAATGTGCCGCAATGGTGATGACTTCATGAACAACAACTTTCGTGTTCCTTTCTTTTTAGTGAAAAAAGTTGGTTTCATTTTGTTTCGCAGTTAGTTTGGTGTCGGCTTTAGTGCCTCCCCCAGTTTTGCAACCTTTGTACGGAGAAGTTTATCCTATTGGCGACCTGAAAAGATTTTGCTTTCAACGATTACAAGTAGAATGATGTTTAAGGATACTTGTTATAGAGCCAAAGTAGCAATACTTACATCTGTCAGATTCTTTTGATAATTTAATAATTTAATATATAATTAAATAACAGTAATACAGAACAAATTTTGTTCTACAATAAACAATATCTACGGAAATATTTTCTGATTTTATTTTATTTTTATTCTATATATATTACCATTTAAAAGATTATATATATATATATATATACACACACATTATATAATTGATTAATTTTTAAATTTTTTCAAAGTACTTCTTTTTATAAGGTAAAATATGTTTCTAGTCTTTCTAATAGTAAATTTTGGTTTTAGTTATTTCAATTTTTTGTTGTGGACCAGTCCTAGCAGCTCTGTCATATTCCGATTTTTATTGTGTCAATTCAGTCGTTAAATAATGAGACTTATACGAATTAAAATAAAGTTTTTAAAATGTTTATAAAAATAAAACAAGATATCTAATAATTTTAAAAATACTTGCCGAAATTAGAATTTTAAAAAATAAATATTAAAATTCAAATTTCAAAACTGGATATAAAAATCACAATCGATTATATTTTTGAATTAAAATTATATTTAAGCTTTTTCTATACAATGGAAAGGGGAAGAAATAGAATAAAGGAGAAAATATTTTTAACCTTTGTTTATGCAATCATAGAGTTTGGCTTTATAATATTTTATTTATTATTTATGTGCTGGCTTTTCAGATTGAGCATTTATTAGCATTGGGCAAAGATACACCTGCCACTATCCCACTTGCTCAATCTGCCGGTGCATTGTGCGTGGACAGTATCAAAATAAAAACGCATCAAGTGTTTTCAAACTAAAATTATACGTTTTAAAATAATGATTAAAATCTTAAATTAGTGCCTTAGTCTTATATTAGGGAATAAATTAATCCATCAAATTTTAAATATCTCAACTTAGTTTCTCATATTTTAAAAAAGGAATAACTTTATTTTTCTGTACAGTTTCATACAATTAAAAAAAAAATAAATTGATCCCTCTATACACTGTAAAGAGGATCAATTTGTCTCCTTTTTCAGAACTTGAGAGATCAATTTGAAATTTTCAAAACGTAAAGTACTAATTTATCCCCCCAATACAAATCTGAGGGACTTATTTGAATATTTAGTCTAAAATAATATTTAATTTTATATATATATATGCACAAACACATGCATCAACCTATCTTATGAATTTAAATTAATAGTAAATCTTCAAAATCATCTCTATCAATTTTATTATAAGATAAATTATTTTTTAGCGATGAAAACACAAAAATTAGAGTAAACCCCCTAAAATGTTTGTTCACTTTTTTATTCTCATAATAATGCTTGTTTACACTTATAATATAGCTTTATTGTATACTATTATATGGATTTTACTAAGGATATTGGTTAAGGATACCAAAGACGATAAATATTCCAGCTTAAGGGAGAGTTTCAACTATTAAAAATATAAAATTCATTTTTCAATACAGAAATTTTCTCTTTTAATTATTTAACTAGTCTCCTAAGGGTATCGGTTAGATAATTTTAAAATTAAATTTTACAAAAAAAAATAGTGATTGATATGTTATTCAATCATATTATTTGATTTTCCACCTATGAAAAGACATTAATTACATTAGCTTTTATAAGAATAGGATTTAGAATTTTTTTAATTAAAAAATCACATACTAAATATTTAATTTAAAAGGAATCTAATTTTTAAACAAATAATATTTATTTTGTACGAATAGAATTCAAATATTATTTTATGAAAAAAATTGAGTTATTTTGGTAGCAATTGAATTTATATTTTTTTAATAAAAAATCATATAGTAATCTGATTTAATTTAATAGGAATCTGATTTTCAAATAAATTAATTTTTTATTGGAATAGGATTCAATTTTTTTTTTTAGAAATAAGACTCAAATATTATTTTTTAGTGAAATCTGATTTTGAATCAAATATTAGTAAATTTTTTATAAATATTATTAAAATCTAATTTTCAAATAAATATGATTTTTTTTATAGGGATAAGATTTAAATATTAGTAAAAATCTGAAATATTGTTAATAAAATAATTTGACAATGAAAATTCCATTTTTTATTTTTAGTAATAGGATGCAAATGATTTGCATCACAATATTTTTCATAAAATCAGATTTTAAAATGTAAATGATTAGAATTAATAATATTTAATTTCATCTAATTGATAGATTTAATCAGACATTTAAATAAGCCATTCTATTTGTCAACAATTAAAGATTCATTTATGGGTCTAAAAGACATAAAAGAATATGATAACATTCAATGCTGACAATAATTTAGATTTTCAAATGATCAACAACAAAAAGACTGTAGTATAACATGGCTGTACGTTAGAATGAATTGATTATTACATATAAAAATCATATATAAAAATGAGATTTATTTTAAGGAATTTATTTTTCAAATAAACTAAGTTTTTTTACAACAATATGATTTCAAACACATATTTTTTGTAAACAAATCTTTCATTTACAACCCAATCAAAATAGATTTGTTTTCCTGAATTAATCAATCAATTGAATTCTAAATTGATTCAACCATTTTGAGACATTATATATATTATTATTTGTAAAAGAAAAAGTTTGTCTTACTTATAGATTGAAGATAGTAATTTTATCTTTAAAATCTTACTCTTTGAATTTTTCTTTTTGTATTCTACTACCAATCATACTTTTTTTTCTGCTTCATTTGTCATAAAGGTAAAAAAAAATATTTCATCTTTTTAACTCTACAAGTGTGAGCATGGAAGCCTTTTCAGTATCTGAAGTCATGTTGTGAAATCTAAAGCTGAGTTTTGAAATAAGGGTTTTAATTGTTGATTTATTTTTGGTTGGGAAGGGACTTTGTAACGCATTTGTACATGGGGGAAAAAATTGGTCTTCTGAGAGGTGGAGTTGACGGCATGTTTATTCTCGGGAAATTCTTTCTTGCTTCATCCAGATTTATTGTGGGTGTCTCCAACATAAGGTTTTGCCTTCTTCCATGTTGTCTACTGGAAAGTTCCTCAGTTATTTCACTTGACTCTACCCCCTATATATTTAAGAATCAGACAAAAGACCTCTTAAAAATAGAGCAGTTGTCAAGCTGCAAACTAATAGATTTGTCAATTGAATTTGTCTTCTTCTTAAATGGTATGAATATTTACATTGCTGACAGTTACCTTTCTTTCTTTTTTTTTTCCGGATGGAATGCAATTCATGTGAGTTCTGAACATGCCACTTAATGAGACAGAGGACTGTGTATATCAGAACCGCGTAGAAGTCACCAATTAATAGGCATCCAATGAAAGCTGTCCAAAGTCCAATAATCGGCCTCGACTGAAGTTCCTATCACTTGTACAAATCCAATTGGGAAACTCCCAAGAAAAATTATGTCCTTGGTCAAGTGCTGGTGATTTGTGAACATATTAAAAGCCAACATAGTAGTTGATGATCAATGATAAAGGCATGAACTAAGACCAAACAGAGAATACCCTTATGACTTCTTTTCAAGAAACCTATTCAATTCTAAAAGCTTTGACATATATAAAGGTCCTAAAGTGTATACTTAAATATAAGATAGGGGGAATAAAAAAAAAAACCAAGAGGCAACTGATGGAGGTGTTGGAACATAGAAAAGTTGTATTTTACCTTTTGAATTGGGGTATCAACTCTGGTGGCAGTGGTAGTACTGGCACCATCAAGTTAGTCATTGTCCTTCTTGGCCTTGGGAAATCCTTCTTCTGCTTCAGTTATCGTGAAGATTCTGAAAATCGGACTGGATATCGAACCGGTTAGGATAAAGGTTTAGAAGTTCAATCGGTTCAACCGGGGATACAACCAGAATATAACCAGTATATAATAAAACTTGGATTTATATAAATATATAAAATTAAATATATGTCATAAATAAATAAAAATTAATTTAGGTATCAACAAAACTCATAGAATATAACATAATTCATCTCTTAATCAAAATAAACATTATCCATATAGATTAAATCTCTCAAGTTACTAATTCCTATACCAAAAAAAGAAAAAAATTAGGAAAAATGAGATTTTAGGCTTTTTTTTTTAAACCAAAAAAAATGCTATTTTACAACTCTTTTGTAAAAAAAACTGGTTTGATCGCCAGCCGGGCAGTTTGCCGTTAAGTGGCCGGTTCAACGCGGTTCGTGGCCAGTCCAATCTCCACCAATTTTGGGGGCCAACCCGAACCAGACAGCAGACCGGTCCTCTGTTCAACCGATCCGACTGGCTGGTCCGGTCCGGTTTTCAGAACCTGGGTTGCCATAAATGAAGGGGTTCAGTGGAGAACACATACAACAGACGCACAACAAAGTAAACACAAGTTAGAGCTGAACAATGGAAATTTAGACAAGTATGTGTTCTGAGGGAAAGAAAGGTGAAATGTTGCATCAATCATTCATGCGAGGTGGATTGGTCAGCACTAACCCAACCTATACCTTCGAATCTCTGGGTTTTGTGCTTGAGGCTCTTCGACTCTTCGGGCCTCAAAACTAGGGTGCTTATGGACCGGTCAGTTCTAGCTGGCACTAACCCAATCTACACTTTCAAATCTCTGGCTTTGGTGCTTGAATCTTTTCGACCCTCCGGGCCTCAAGACTATGAGGCTTGTAGACCGGTTAGTTCTCCTCATGCAGGACCAACCCAGGCACACCTAGCCTAACGGGCATTGACCCAACACACGATCTCTCCCATTAATGTCTCACAGCCCCCCATTAATGTCCGACCAATATATGAACCCTTTACTATAAAGGGAGAAGACATCTCATTCTCTAGTCACACACTTGTCTACCTTCTACCTCTAACTATACAACAACATTTGCCCCTTATTGCAAAAGGAGAAGACATCTTATTCTCTAGCCAAACACTTGTCAACCCACTGCCTCTAATTGCATAGCACCAGGAGATGGAAAAAGGGAATATAGAAAGAATTGCAAAGAGACAAGTGGCACCGAAGCTCAAAGCAGACATGTTTCAACTTTTCTTGAGGAGTTTTATGTAAGGTTGGGTGGGTGCCTCCAAAGTCAAAAGTTAAGTGCCATTGGTAGTATTTAACTTATTGTTTTAATAGGGTATATGTTTCGAAACATATTTAATTATTTTCAAGAACAGATAGTCGGGATTAATGCATTCCTACATTTGTTACAAGTTTTACATAACAAATTTCGAATATTAATTATTCAATGAAAAAATATTTTCTTATAATTTAGTAAAATCTTATTCCCAAGTTGAAGGGTGGGAAAAATAATTCTCATGACTTGAGAATCACAATTATTAATTCATCCCTCAATTATTTAACTTTTTCTCTTCTTATGATTGTGTTAAGGATATTTTGAAAATTATGGCATATATTCTTAGGAATATAAATTATAAAACAAATAAATTTTAAATTTATTTTCAAAAATTTTAACAAATAATCCCAGAAATATTTTCATGCTAAACAAATAATTTTTTAAAGATATACAGGAATAATATTCCCAAAATATCATTCCCAAGAGTGCAATTCCTAGAAATCTAATTTTAAATCTTAAAATAAAAACACCCCTTATCTTTTTAGCATTTTAGGCAAACAACAAAATTCTAGTGCAAAAAGATAATTGAAAAGATATTTTCCTTTTTTTCTTCCGTAAATGTGTGTGTCTCATCTTGAAGATATATATATTGAGGAATCACAAATAATACTTAACAAATAAAAAAATTGATAATATTAAATGTTTTGACAGTTTGAGATTTTTATAGTATGTATGAATTGAAGTTTTAGATTTAAACCTTATGGCAACTAATATAATTCCATAAATACCAAAAAAATGTTTTGATAGTTTTTGAAGTTTTAACATACTAGTCGTTGGACCCGTGCGATGCACGGAGAGATAATAAAAAATAATTTGTTGATTATTATTGAAAATAAATGATAATTTATTTAAATATATCTTACTGAAAATTAAATATATAAATTTATCTTAAAAGTAAGTTAATATTTAAATAAATAAATAATAGACAAAATATAAATATGTCATTCTATTTTATATCTTATTTTGAATATCATATTTATAAGGTTGAAAAAATCTCGATAGATGACTTGTAACTAACAATAAAAAGCATATTTAATGAAAATTTCACACATTTCGAAAGTTGAAATTGTTGAATAAAGAAAGAGAATAAATGAATAATTTTACTATATCATAAGTCACTTATAAGAGGACAATGAGTATCCATGAGAAATGGGACATGTCCCACGCCTCCCGTCAATGTTTAGAATTTTGTCTCTCATCCTCATCCCCATCTCTGTTATGGGTCCATATTTTCCATTTCCCATTTCTCGTAGGAATTTTGAATCTCATGATATTTAGGTGTTATTAACAAATTTCAAAAAGAGAAAAACTTTAAAAATATTTTATAATTTGAAAATAAATATCCATAACAATAAATACTATTAATGAAACATAATCTGAATTAAAATTAAAATGCATACATAGTGCAAATACAATAAAAATAATTAAAAAAATGAAGGTGCGCTGTCCCCGTCGCTATCCCGTTTAACAAATGGAGACTTAGCACCATTGATCGTTACTATGAAGACAAAATTTGTCTTAACTCCCTTTCCCATTGTGGGTAATTCCCGCATGTACCCATTTTCAATTTTTTTTATCATCCCTATCCATTTATATATTTTTAGTAAATTAAAATATTTAATTTATAAAAATATAAAATTATATTTTCTAATTAAAAATTTATGAATAAATTTAATTTATAAGATTTCAATTACACGTCTTTTCCTTGTATATCCTTTTGATAAATTAAAATATCAATTTTAAAATATATACTATAATTCATGTGTAATAATTAGTAGAAAAAAATATAATTCTAATTTATATAATCTCAATTATTAGAGTAGTATATCAATCATAATATTATTTTGAATAAAAAGCAAAATAATTATTTAATTTTTAAAATTAATAAATATTTAGTATCATTATCAAAGAAGTATAAATTGTGGAATTAATTTTTTAAAAATATTTTTGTGTTGAAAAATTAAAGGTGTTTTTTTTCAAAAGAATTAGTATAAAAAAAATTATGGAATTAATATATTGGAATGTGCAAGTTATAAAAAATTAAATACAATATAGTGATATAGGTAGATAGATAATTTTTTTATTATGATTTTCAAAAATACTAAATTTGAAGTTAGAAAATTTTCCCCTTATCCCATCCTCATTTATAATTTTGCCTCCATTCTCATCCATATCCCCGTTATGGGTCTCTATTCCTCATTTCACGTGAATATTTAAATCCCTATTGATATTTATGGGTTTATTATAAAAATTTTAAAATACTTTGAACTTTAAAATATAAATATCCATAATAAAAAACACTACTAATGCAACATAAATATAATAGCTTTATTATCATTAATAAAAGTATAATTATATGTTTTTACTATATAATACATTGAATTATAATTTTGTTTATGTTATTTTTTATTTTGTATATTACTTTTGTTAATGGTAGAGATATATAAAGGTATTATTGAAAAAAATAATTGATAATTAGAAGGTAAATTAAATTCAAAAACTTACTTTAAGTATTAAGATTATGAAATGATGGGGTATAATTTTTCTATGAATAACGCATGAAAAAATTGTTGTGATGAGTCTTAAATATTAATATTATATCAATTGTTATCATATTTGATTAAAAATAAATTATCATATTTGTATTATAATGAGTCTTAAATATTTGATTAAGAATAAATTTGGTAGAAATTGAATTTTGAATTATTATCATGTCAAAATCAATCAATTAGTAATTCGTTAACAAATTGATCTGCCCGTTTTCTTTAGAAAAAAAATACTAATTTTAAAGCTTATTTATTTTGGAAATATTTCCTTTATAATTTTTTATATTACCTTTGTAATGTGAAAAATATTTAATAAGTAAATTGTAAACTAAGTTTAAAAAAAAAAATTTAGACATAAAGATTAAGAAAGGTGGGGCCTAAATCACTAAATAAATGTAATGTGAAGCATAAATCACTATATGAATGACACGTGTAATAATTTCTATGAAATGAGTTTGAAATATTAGTATAGTAGATTTATAATCTATAATTATAACAATATAATAGTAATAATAATAATAATATAATTTTCATACAATATATAATATTGTGTATATTTTTCAATTGATATATATTATTATATAAATGAATATCTAGCTCAAAAAAAAAAAGTAAAAGACTGGATTTATTTTTTTTACAGATATGCAAGTCACAGAGGACATCTTGTATTTTTAGAGGTGGCTATTTACTTTGTTTAATTTTAGAAATGACAAATCTTGCTTTCATTTCAATCCGAAATAGATTGATAGAAAAAAAAATGCTTCCCTGTAAAATTCTGAGACAAATTCATCTCTTTTCTATAATCTGTCAAACAAATTCCTTAATTAAATATCAAGCAAATTAGAATGGATAATCATGAATTGGTTCACTACCTTTTATTTTAGCCAAATGAATATATTCGTCAGTTTGTTAGATTTGTTAATTATTAGTAGTGTGGTCCAAATGTAATTAACAAATTTTTACTTTACACCTAAATTGATGATTAAATATATATATATATATATATATATATATATATATATATATATATAGGGATTCAACGAGCAATAATAGTGGTCATGTCTTGATTTATCCTATGTTACGGTTACGTGACAGATCAATGAATCTCATAGATATAACAAAATCAAATCTTATAATAATGGATAAAAAATAAAACAGAAAGATTTACCTCTAAAAGATCCTGCACGCCATAATCGCATAGCAAATAGGAGACATTTTTATTTATCTGATCAAGACATTTTTTTTTTTATATCACACAATTTTTTTTTGTTGCAATAGAGAATTTTTTGTTGATCTTATTAAGACATTCCCCCTTTTTATTTTTTTTTTTCCATATCACACAATTTTTTTGTTGTAAAGGCCCCATTAATATTTTAATCACCTCAATAAATTTATCTCTAATCAATTTTTCAATGATTCTTAATTTGATATTTATTTTCCATTCTTAATGATTCTTAATTTTAATTGTAAATCATAATTTTAATGATTTGTAATCCCATGAATATATCTTAATGATTCTAATTTTATTGATTCACATAATCTTTAATGATAGTAGATTTGATTTTATTAATAATTAATAATTAATAATCTAATTATAAATTAAGTAAAAAAATCTGTAGACATAAATGTTTAAAAAATGGGTCCTAAATCACTATATGAATGACACGTGTACCTTAAAGCTCTGTATGAAAGACACTTGTAATACTTTCCATGAAATGACTATAAAATATTATAATAATAGATTTTAAAATATTAAAATAAGAAATAACAATTATTTTTATTGTATGCCTTTGTTATTAGTGCCCTAAGGCTATGTTTAGATTGGATGAAGTTAGGTGGAGCGGAGCAAAATTTTAAGTTGCTCCATTGTTTAGATTTGTAAAATCTAGATAGAATGGAGTGGAGATGGATGTATTCAATTTCATCCAATTTCATCAACTCTTTACAAATTTCTTTCACCTAAATTAGGAGAAATAATGAGATAGACCACAAGTTACCCAAATAATAAAGTATAACAATTATTCCACTTCACTGCATTGCATTTTATTCCGCTCTGTTTCACTCTATCAATTTTAGATTGATGGAGTTGGGGACCAGACCAGATTTTAAATTACATATATCATTGTTTGGATTTGTAAAATTTAGATGGAATAAAATGGAGAATTCTATCAACTATTCACAAATTTGTTCCCTAAATTAGAATAAATAGGATGCAACACAAATTACCTAAATAATAAAGCGGAATAATTATTTAACTCTGCCTCACTCTACTTAATTCTATTTCATTTCATTGCGCTCCACTATCCTTCACCAATGTGAATCCAAACATGGCCTTAGAAATTAGATTTGTGTCTTACCGCTCTCGTTTCCAATTTTCATTTTTTTATTACATTTTCATGTCCGTGTGCGGTATTTTGTTTTGCTGTTATGTCTATTATTATTTTGTTTCTGAATTATTTTTATTTGTTGGAACTTGGTGGTGTAATTCTTGGTCATTCCAATAGCAAAAAGTAGAGCTTTTTTATTTATTTTTTAATAAATATTATTTCATTTTAATTGATGTACTACAAAACTAACTTATACGAGTTCAAAAATTGAATAAATCAATGTTTTATGTTTGTGAGTTGAATTTGCTATAAAACACGCGTAAGAAAGGATAACAGTATTTCTGTTTAACCTAAGACAAAACATATAAGTGTCCATTGCAAGAAAACTCCCGAGCAATAGCATATAACTGAAATATGTTTACTATGACACCTTTTTAATGACAGAAAAATTCGAATTGATAATTTATAGAAAAGATAAATATAGATCACGTTCAGTCTCAAATTAATTTCAAGATATGCGCCAAAACAGTTAATTTCAAGATATTTCTTTGTTAAAGTATTGATATTTGATAGACTAAATTTTTAATTTAGTCCCTCAAATTTATAGTGAGGAATAAATTAGTCACTCAGATTTAAAAAATTTCACATTAATTTTTAAATTTCATAAATGTGAACAAGTTAGTCGATCCATCTAATTGTTATATAAGCTATTAATAGAAATATTCATGTGTTATATTAATTTCCTTACATATACTGTTAATTGTCACTATAGGTCATAACTTGTTTTACTCTTTTATTTTGTGACAAACAAATGACAACTTAAAGTCAAAATATTTCTTCTGAGTAGAGAGTTATGGTGAGAAAAAATATGAAGAATAAGGTCTAAATGACTTCATTTAGAGAAGTAAGGCAAGTTATGACCTACTGTGAAAATTAACAGTACACATAAACAAGCTGACTATGCAAGTAAGTAAGCTAGTAGAACATAACTCATACGACAATTTTACAGAGAGACTAACTTGTTTCTATTTATAAAATTTAAGAAATTAATTTAGAATTTGAGACTAGGGTTTTACTCTATTTGATATTATTAGGAACTATCCAATAGACCCAATATCAAATGGGTTTGATGATGGCGCTTAAGACCCTAATCAAATCTCACATCCATATTATCCTTTCGTGAATCGTTTATAAGGTCTGATCATATAATCTCGTAAGAGATCTCTAAGCAGACAAAGGGGATCGGCATTATCCCATAAAAACGAGGCTTAACTGATTCACATTTAATAATTAACTTCTATCTAAAGTCCTCTGAACATATGCCTCTGAATCCCATTATCCAAAAAATGTATACTTGTTAGCTCATTTTTTAAAGAAAGATGCTATGTGTAATTATTTTATATGAAATACTATGTCGTCGACTCACTTTTTATATATTATTGAATAAGATGTATATCATACTTAAATGACATCTATACTTTATCCAACGGTAAATAAAAAGTGAATCGACACAGTATTTTATATTAAATAAGTATAAATAACATAACTCTTTTTAAAAATCTTTTGAACACTCTTGGACTGGATTTGAATATTGAAGTCCTTGCAGGTACACCTCACTAATTTGGAGCAAGGAGTAAGAAAAGTTGTCCACAACTGTCTCATGTTTCGTAACCCACTTCAAATACAATATATACTTGCCCGATGTGTTATCATTTATGAACAGATGTATGTATATATATAGAGGATGACTAGTTGGCTTTTAAGTCCCGTTGTTTATATATATATATATATACATCTGTTCATAAATGATAATAAATGTATAGAAGTAAAAGGAGCAATTTATTACGAGATTAAAAAGAGTATATCCAGAATCCAAAATCATACATGAATAGTTATAATTGAAAGTTAATTAATTTCAATAATTTATATGAGATCTAAGAATTAAAATTTTGGTATCTTACTCTCGTAATAAAATACCCTCTTGATTAAGTCATTCCTTTTATTTATATATATGCATATTTGTCAAATAGTTTTTCTTGTTATTATTTACAGAATAATAAAAGAAAATCTAAGTTTATAATTTTTAAAATTAGTCAATATACTAACAAAAATGTTATGTAAACATTTCAAAAATTGGTGTCCATATCATTGAATATGATGCTAGTGTCTACTTACCCTATCTATTCTCATTGTATCTAATAATAATAAAATAAATATCTCAATAAATAATATTTTTTAGGAGTATAAATAATACAATAACACAACTCATGTACCAGTTTACCTGTTCTATATATCACAAAGCCAAGTACTGCATGATACATGCATTTTCGTACACCGTTAATTAATATTATTTCTCTACAGTGTAAGTAGCTTTCTTGTCAGACGCGAGGTATGACTTTCAGATCTCGACAGACCCAACACAAAAAGAAACGTTGAAAATGAGTGGCACCGACACCAATATTATGGAGTATACGAGATTATATTCTCATGTGGACCTTCCTAGAACCAACAAGTTAGATTTATTATTATTATTTTGAAGAAGGTACTTAGAATTAGTATATTGATCAATGGACGGAGAGGAAACCGTTCGCAGGAATGTGATATGCCATTACTTTTATAAAGGTTTGATTGTTTATAATTAATTTTCAATTTAATTTCCTTGGTATGAAAGCTATTAGATGAGACTAGTGATAAAAAAAAATTGAGTAATGTAGATAAAGTTATGACTTAAAATTTCATTGTGTTTAAAATTCTGATTAAAAAAAAGACTTTGGTGCAGGAACGTTTATTAATTTGGCTTTTAATAACGATTCTGCTATTGATTCCAAATATTTCTGGACCAAATCAATATTGAACAATCGGATCCTATGGCCAAATTAATATGCGTTTAGTCTTGAACAATCCGATCGTATGGTCAAATTGGATCAAGCCACGTAAGCCACGATCGAGCGTGTTCAAAGCAAATTAAAGAACCTTAATAGAATTATAAAATATATTTGATTAATTATTTCATTAAACAATTATGAGAAACCACCTTTCTGCTATGCCTTCGAACAATTTTAACAAGCCAATAGAAATTATCATGCGGCAAACTCACCACTACGCAAAGTATATATACAAAGGATACCGACAGGAACAACGTCATTGAACCATATGATAACATTTAAGTAACATGATTATGATGCGGAACATATTCATAACACGTTACTAGATTTTTTAAGTAAACTGATAAAAGCATAATTAAAGACTAAATTGATAGATAACTTAAAAATTTAAAAATAAAACAAATAACCTATATTTTGTGAAAACATGATAAAGTAGAGAACCCTAAATCTTAATTGTAGATATTAGCATTATGTCCCGCTTTTTGGAATAATAGTTGCAAACAGTAAAAAAAATATATGGAGTAGCTGACTGTGTACTGTAATGTCGGTGACCTCTTTTTGGCCATGGATATTGTTAAGCCTTAGCCGCCAATACACTCGAATGGATGCAACTGTGAAGCTCGACATGCTTAATGAAACTTCTTTTTTAGTCACGAATCTCATGAATATTGATTGACATTAATGGAAACTACAAATGAAAAAAGTTCTTACGTGCTCTAAAAGAAAAAATATATATTTCGTATCAGTTATCATCTAATCCATCAATTTGTGGATTCTTATTTTTGTCTCTTATTTTGTTCAACATTTTTAATATAGTAGGTGATATATTCAATAATAAATTATATAAAATAAATATTATTATCCCTTAATTTTTCAATATTTTTAACATAGTAGGTGATATATTCAATAATAAATGATATAAAATAAATATTTTCTATACTCTACTCCTTATTATGATAACAATCAAGAATTTATCAACTCAGGAGTGTGGTTGAGTGAAAGAGTTATTCACTCTTAACCAATGTCCGGGATTCGTGTCCCAACTTTGGGTATGGAAAAACCTTAAATCTCCAGGTCAGCTACCCATCCATTGAGGTGCCTACAAGCCAGCATAAAGATTAGTCACTTCAATCAACGGTTGATATTCTTAGTCGTGAAAAAAAAAATTTCTCGAGTAGAGCATTAACTTGCCTTTAAATATTTTTTTCTGAAAACTAAAAGAAAAAAGAAACAAAACGCAATGATAAAGAAATCAACAAAATTGCTGCTTTTTTTTGGGTCAAAAACAAAATTGCTGCTTGTGCAAGCAAGCCATCGTCTCCTCCATTTCACCAAGTAAGAATAAAAGCTGCACACAATATTAAAAAGAGGGTAAATGATAAGCCCTTGAGGTTTTGGAAATGACACTAAATCCCAATCTTTTTGAAAATGACACTCTACCGCTTGAGCTTTGAAAAACATTGCAGCACCAATAAGGGACAGAGAGGTAACAGTGTTGTTACCATAATTAACTGTGGTTTGGTAAAGTCACCCACTTTCCAAAGCTAACCATTTCTCTCTTGCGTCTAGTTATCAACTTATCATACACAAATTACGAGATGAACTGACGGAAGAAACAGAGCCTATTGTGTATGACCATGAAAAATACTTGTATCCACCGGAGGAAATGCTTTTTCTTCCTCCGGGTGAGTTTCAGCCACACGCACATGTGAGATGAGGGAGAAGATATAATAAAAAATGTTGGATAAGTGGTTGTATGATTTCATGGAGGATGAATGCATTTTCTCCCGGAGGAGGATAGCAATTCTCGTATTACCATAGGCGGATCTTCTTTAAGGCCCAAAATTTTCTGAAAAAATCAACCTATGTACATAGAGTGATAATATGTTCTTCCAACAATCAATTTAAAAATTATCCTAATTTAAAATTTAATTTATAATGATATAAATTTCTTGTAAATATTATAGTTATTTACATGAAGGGCATGTTTGATATGGAGTAAAAATAAAAGAATTTTTGACGAAAAATATTCACATGTAATTTTATAAATAGATGTCAATGATAAAATTACATGTGTAATTTATTCAAAACAAAAATTCTCATATATTTCTACCCTCATATCAATACGTACACTCTAAAAAAGATATTGCTAAAAGCTTAAATTTTGATTCAATTGCTGATAATTGCAAGTCATTAAAAGGGCAAAGAGCAATATTATAACCAAGGTATTTTTTGGTTCTCTTCAAAATTATTTCTTTGTGTTAGTGATTTGTTTTAAAATTTACAGAAAATATATTAAGTGAAATGAGTAATTAATTTTGAGAGTGACATAAATAAATTTTATCCATTAGATCTTATATAAATGTTAAAATTTAAATATAAAACTATGTGATTTTAATTTATAGTGATCATGTGACTTTTAAATAAGTTTCAAACTTAATCATCATTATATATTTTAATTAATGAGATGATTTTCTCTTTTCCCCTGTCATGAAAGACATTTCTCTTATTTGATACACTCCAAGAATTTTGTATATAATATATAATTCATTTTAATTTAATGATTATCATCAATTTACTTTACATGTTGAACTTTTGGCCCTCCTAACAATTTTCTTGAAGATCCACCACTGCGCATGACTATTATGAAACGGAACATTTACTTATGATTCCATTCTCATATAACCTTGAACTATGGTAAGTAAGGAATATTAAAAATAATGGGTGCTATTTAGCAACCAAAATCTAGCCTATAGAGTGGACCAACTTGATCAAGCAATATTCCATGTTGATTGTTGATGCCATAAAGTTTTACTTTCCCAGACCTCAAACAGAATTTGACAACTTGGAAGCATTCTTTGTGGGTGCCATCATTAGAGAAATTGTTATTTGGATCCTGGGCTATACTTATTATGATTGGTGCTTTTGAATGAAAACAATTGGTGGATTAAAAATCATTAAATTTGAGGCAAACATAACGCCTTTTCATATTTCTAAAGATACACTTGTCCACTATTAGTCTAAGAATTCCTCCATTAAGTGTTTGCTGCGATTATATAGTTTTACAGTGAGGGGGAATGAGCAAGGGGGTAAAGGGTCATGGAAGGAGCTCATCAATCTTGCCGGTGGCCAACTAGTGCTTGTGTGCCTTGAACTCATTTTGCATCCACCTTGATCAGCAATCAACAATTGGGCTGGAGGGAAAGAAACAATGGCACCAGGATGGAGGCTTTCTTGTTAACCTCATTTTTATCACATTTGGAATAAAGGTCCCTCGAATAAATGCAGCACTAGTAGCACCTTGAGATTCCTTTCTCATTCTTTAAGCCAGCCAATAAAGATTCTCATACACTTGACACTCAAAAGTAAAGACAAAAAAAAAAAAAAAGAGAGTCTCATATACTGCACTCTCTAGTTTCTGTGGGCCCTGTCTGTCCGTCGAAGGCGTCACCATGAACTTTCCTCCCATAAATTGTCTTCTGTAATTATTTTTTAAGAGAGATGTCACAGTCAAAAAATCGGAAAAATAATTTTTATTCTGTATTTTGATAGGTGATTTATGATTATATAAGATAATAGATAAATTTATTTATATATAGTGTTTATGAAATTCACTTGTGGTGAATTTTATATTATTTTTATTTTTTCTGAATTTATCTTTTTTGAATTCTAAACTTGTCTTCGACATATTTTATATTGTTTTTTATTTTATACTTTACTTTTGATAAAATATATCTGAACGGTGAATTCTGTACTAATATATATATATATATATATATATATATATATATATATATATATATATATATATTACATGATTTTTTCACAAAATACTATATTAATATAAACATATCACCAAAATCCCATATAAAAAAAAAATACCCAGAAAACTTTATGCTACAATAAATAAAAGTTTGGAATTAATTGTAATTCAATTCTCTCAAAAATTAGAATTTAATTCTATAATTTAGAATTGCTAAATGATTTGGAATTAGAATCCAAATAGAATTTAATTCCTTTAAAAGACCAAACGTAAATTACACTAATCGAGTGATTTGATTATGGATTTGAGTTTATAAATTGAACTGCACAAAGTACCCTTAGTCCCTGCATCTTTCTCTCCCCTGATCGACGCTAATCCACCAGCAATAGGAACTTGAGAATGAGAGGGTGTGCCTATTGATTATGTACTTTGGGGCCTTAGGCTTCCATCTAAGTTACAGCTAACGGCGGAGCTTTTCGATAAGGACCAATGTTTCTTCTATGCTTCTATGGAAAGACAAGGATCAATGTTATTTATATGTTTTAGAGAGAGAGAAAAAACTTCCATGAAAGTTACCTCTTTCCGTCTTTTCACAAATGTTCTAGAATATTAACGCAATTTTTTTTATATATCAAATGAGCCTGTTAGTATATAATGTTAGAAATATGAATTATAATTTAATCAATTTTATTTTTTTGTAATTTTTCCAACACTCTATAAAATTTATGAGTATCAGTATCTTTTAGATAACTTATGACTAAGGTTCTGAAAATCGGACCGGATATCGAACCGGTCAAGGCAAGGGTTCAGAGGTTCAATCAGAATTGAGCAGGTATATAGCAGAGTATATAATAAAACCTGTATTTATATAAATATATAAAAATATAAAATAAAATATATGTCATAAATAACTTAAAATTAAATTAGGTATCAATAAAACTTATAGAATATAATATAATTCATCTATTAATCAAAATAAATATTATCCATATAGTTCAAATATCTCAAATTACTAATTCTCATACCAAAAATTGAAAAGAATTAGGAAAAATGATATTTTAGACTTTTTTTAAATAAAAAAACCTCAAAATGATGTTTTTTTTTCATCTTTTTCGTAAAAAAAAAAAAAAAAAACTGGTTCGACAGGGCAGGTTTGCAGGTTTCAGATTCGTACGGTTTGCGGTTCGAAGCTTGATTCAATCCCGGTAGGTTATAGGTTAACGGGGACCGATGACGGCCGGTTCAGGTTCAACCGGTTTGACCGGCCGGTCTGGTCCGGTTCTCTGAACACTGCTTATGACTGAAAGTTTGTCGCGTGTTTTATTAATTAATATTTTAAATACTCATGAGTAAATCACAACTCTTAGATTTAAAAGGATAATGGTATCTTTAGGTACTGATAACCTTGAGTACCAAAATAAAAACTTTTTTTCAAAATGTTTTTGATAAATTTATTTGGTAGAGTACTTTGATTTGGTTTTAGTTGTATGATGTCATCTAATAAATAATTGAACTTGTTATTAAAATATAATATTTTATCAATAAAAAATAAAATAGTTAAACTAATTAATGCAATTCACTTTTAGATACATATCAAATTAAGGGATTCCATTCATTCCAAATGCCTTGTAAAAGAATTGGATGATGCAATTTAAAATAAAAAATGGTCAATCAAGTAATTTTCATATAATTAAGTGAGAATTATGTAAAGATCCCACGTATGTAAGAGATCAAATTACCTTTCATAAAAAAAAATATATTTTTTTGGGCAAAAAAAGAAACAGTATTATTTCTAATTTTCTATCATAGTCATCAAAAAACAAAACTTGTCAATCATTCAGGTAACCGATTTAATGCTTGAATAAATCATAGTAAATCATAAATAGTTAATAAATAAAGTGAAATAAGCACACAAATATATTATCGTTTGATTGATTAAAGTGATTTGATATTTTTAAATAAATAATATTTTCAAAATTTGTGAAGAGCTAGTCAATATATCTTAACACTAACCCAAAAAAAAAAAAAAATAGGCACGTGTGAAATGACCATTAAAAAAAATTACATTAAGATCTGTCATTATTTAATTAAAAAAACAAAACCAACATATGAAAATGACTACGAACGGAAAACAAAACCAGCGAGACATGACAAAAGGAAAATAATTATTGACGCGTAAGCATGTTGAAGATGCATCGCATCACATCATAGGTGGCACCTTCGCTGGCGCTGTCAACTCCACACAATAGCTTCATTGCGGAGTCCTATATCATATGTTCCCCACATAAGATAGGGCGAGATCTACTGTCACAGCTACTACACAACACTCCACTCCACACCCCACACTCTCCTTTCTCCCTCCATTGTCAATCCCCAATCCCTGGTTCACATCTAACTAGGGTTTTCAGTTCCAGAAGTCCCTCGATTTTATCTTATCATAAGAGGAAGATTGAAGAAGGTGGAGACTGGGGGGAGGATGAAGTAAATACTCAGGGGGGAGGGGGTTCCGATGATGGGTTCTAACCCATCGAAGATGATGATGGGTGGGGTTAGCTGGTACGAGCCATCTCCCAAGAGAGTTCCAAGGAGGGTCTGGTTAAGGTTCCAAATCTCAATGGGCGTCCTCGTGGGTGGAAACCACACCTCCTCCAGGTTTTGCACTCGCTAATCTCCCCCTCTTCTCCGTTTCTGGCTTTCAATCTTTCTCTCTATTGAACCCTTTGTGTTCAACCCCTCACACACACGCAAAAAAAGAACCTCTTTTGTTTTCATTTTCTTTAGCTATTTAGAATTGCAATTTCGTCGAATTTCATGGATACGAAGGCCTTGAAATTCCAGATCCTAAATGGATCCATTGCGAGGCGCTTGTTCTTCCGCTCAATCATGCTCGCCTCCGCAATCTCCATCGTTTCAATGCTCCGCGCTTTCTCCGCCTTCGACTTAGTCTCCTTTGCTCCCGTGACTTACATCGACTGCGTCGTCGCAGATTCAGAATCGCGTTTCGAAAACGCTCCCCTGAGCCCCGGCTCCTTCCTCTTCGAGAGCCGCGTCCTCAACACCTTCTGGGGCTCATTCGACTCGCTCACCTGCAAGAAAGACGCAAACTTGACCGTTAACGTCGTCACGGAGCTTATGGGAAAACAACTCTTGGATTTCGGAGCGAAAAGCCTCTGCATTGGAGAAGGTTCGCCAATGGCCGTTACGGCGATGAAACAAATGGGATTCTCCAGCGTTATCGGTGTTAACAAGCACCGTTTCTTCTCCCTCAAGCAGAAAAAGATTGTGTACGAGCTTGACTACCAGGACTGTTCCTTCGATTTCGTTTTGTCCAGGGATCTGGACAAGGTTTCTGTCCCTGCGTTGCTCATGCTTGAGGTTGAGCGTGTCCTTAAGCCTGGTGGGGTAGGCGCCCTTCTTGTTGGGGCAGCTGGTTCAAACCCCAATGACCTTATTAGGTCTGCTACGCCTGTTTCTTCTTTGTTGAGATCTTCCAGTGTTGTGCATGTTGGTTCTGTTGCTGATCTCAACCTTGTTGTGTTCAAGAAAAGGGCTGAGAATGCTTCTGGAACTTTCTATCAGTACCGGCTTCCGGGGGATTGTCCTAGCCTCACTTTTACAAAGCCTTTGATTGAGCTTATGGAGCCTCTTGTTGATGAAAGGCCACCACCCGAATATGAGAAGAGGATCCCTTATTTGCCTAAGTTTGTTGATGTTGCCAATAGGAAGAGATTGGTGTATATTGATATTGGGGTAGGGGAGCTTCTGAATGCTAATGTCAGTGATTGTTTCTTGCCATCTTACCCCATTGATCAGAAGAATTTCAATGTGTACTTTGTTCACTACAACACTTCCATCTTGCTGTCCTATGTGAAGCGGCCTGGTATAACTTTTGTTTATCATCCTGGTTTGGCTGGTAATAAGGTCACTGCCAATCTTGGCGTTGATGGGGATTTAGACCCCTTTGTTGGGGAGGACGAGTTTGATTTCCTTGCGTGGTTCAAGGAGACTGTGCAGTATGCTGATTTTGTGGTGCTCAAGATGAAAGCAGGGAAAGTTGAACTCAAGTTCCTGGCTGATATATTTGACAGTGGAGCTATATGCTTTGTGGATGAGTTGTTTCTCAAGTGTCCCGATAGTGGAGGTGGTGATAAAACAGTGACCAGCAAGGAAAACTGCATGGATATTTACAAGGGTCTCAGAAGCAATGGCGTCTATGTCCATCAATGGTGGGGAGACTAAATTGCATAAAGGACCTCAGGCTGCTGAATCTATGATGATTATGGCCTGAGAATAAATTGTGTTTGTATGTGTTTGATGTGTTTGGACTATAGTCCAACTATGTTGTGTGTTGTTTTGTTTGTCTGTTGTTTGTCCAGTGTATAGGATGCTATGAACATCCGGGCGCTTTATGGTTGGGCGCTTAATGCTAAATAAGCAAACCATTGTGTTCTCGTTTCGTTTGCTAATAAAATCAGTGTTGTGCTTATATCTATCTATATTTAAGGTTTTATGTTCGTGGGGTTGCCGTTTCGGTTATTTATGGCAAGTAGAAATTTGCCTGCATCACGAAACCATGACAACAAATCGCAAAATGTGCCAATCAATTTTTATAGTTGGTTCAAGAATCGTTCCCATACTTATCTATCAAATCGTCAGCGTCAATAGATGCCATACCAGTATACCACTATAAATAACTAAATTCTTAAAATAAATAAGTAGTTTATTCTTTCGTTGTGTATTGGTTATTGTTCTAAAGCAGGGGTTTTAAAAGTTTTCTTTTGTATGTGTGGCCTTGTGCTTCATCCATATCATTCAATTTTCATTTTAGTTTCCTTAATTTGGATATCGATTTTGATTGCGACTACGTCAACAGACTTTGTTCAATCTGCTTTTTATATCCATTTGAATGCTACGTCAACTAAGTTATACTATGTGTCCATTGTATCCACTATCTACTACGTCTCGTTATGAACAAAAGACCAAATGGTCAATCATAAAATACATTCTTTCATATATGTTTGTAACTAGAGGGTCAATTATAATTTGTTAGATGTCTGTTATTAACTTACTTTTTTCTCAGATAAAACTATACGATTATGTGTTAACTAATAATTACATCAAATTAGAAATTGAAATGCCCTGGCAGAGGAAGATTGACACAACAAATATCTATTAACATATAGTCCTATTGGTTTGGTAGCTTCATATATTCAATCTTTTTTAGATAACACCGCGCAATCATCTTCGAATCCCAGTTCCAAAATGCAACTATGACGGCGACCCACCGGTTCTTTAATTGATGCTAAGAGACTCCTAAATATTTTGAAAGTAGAACGATTCCTTTTCTGTCAATCATTATCTCCTATTTGAATTACAACTTTTATAGCATAATAGATCTGTTGAATGATATGCAATATAATAAAGGGCGAAATATTTTATTGCCAAAACATATTGAGATATCCGCATGACATATACTTGCAAGAAAATCCAATGTCATCACAATCTGAGATGTCTGTGTCGAAAATTGACATCTTCCATAAGCGACAACTGTTATTACATGGAAACGAAAAGCTGTTATCTGAGGAAGGCAAACTGCCGGCAGAGGCACATTACACCTAGGTAACCTAAACCTGTAGGTTCTGCATTCTCATCAACTTTTTTTTTTTTCAAAATAAAAAAAATAATTCTACCATATTAAGGTAAAGAATTTTTCAAATAAATGCACTCATTAAGGAATAAAAAGTAATAATTTCTTTTTTATTGAAAATGAGTTTATTCAAGTTTTCAAAGCAATCTATGCATTAAGATTTTTTTATTTTTTCGGTCTGGTGCATTAAAAAGTTTAAAAATTTCTAACTTTGATTCTACGTGATTCCTTAGGGACACGTGTTGGAAACAGCCCAACGTACAAATGTTTTTTTTAGGGTCCGAAGGTTT
>CM062353.1:9774356-9799356 GCA_031216105.1 Dalbergia cultrata | reverse complement strand
TTTGGTAAACAACATATTTTTTTTATGCAACACATTTCTATTCATGTTCATCTTTGAAGCTACATTTATGTGGCATATTGGCTTTACATGAAAAAGATAGAAATTCTGAAATAAGTATATTCATAATTAAGAAAAAGCAGTTGTCTGTCCTCTTATGAGCATTCATTGCCCAAGTAAGGCATGACAATTAAAAATTCACATGTATAGGACGGAACATGGAAGAAAAAAATATTTTCCACCCCCCATAACTATGTAAAGTAAAAGCCAGTGCCCTGCAATCTGGCTAGACTATCAACACCTGGACACTAGATTTGCTTCATTCCTCAACTGTTGGGACCATAAGCGAAGATCTTAATGAACTTGTGGTAATCAAACACGTTCCATTGTCAATATAATAACAGGCCCACATCAAAATAAAGCATCATCCAGCATCCAGCACTACACCAATCCCAGCCAAGACTTGTTGCATTATTGGAGAAACAAACTTTTGGCAAAATCAGAAGCTGCACTAACATAAAGGGCTGTCTATGTCAATTGAGGGTGGACGCGCAGCACTACAGAAGTCTCCATCAATGGCATGCACTAATGATACAAAACTGCAGTCTGCATAGTGCATACTATTGTGTAGTAAATATTCTATGAAAACTGTATTGCTAAACTCACCATACCAGCCCCCACTAAATAGCAAAAACTCCATTGAAGTTATCATAAATTTCAGATTCCAAACCCAGAGAACAATAAGAACTTGACTAGAGCATTGACAAGTCACAGGGAAAGATAGTACTGAGGTTTGCCAGCATCCATATCCCAGCACCTCAAAGCATCAATAAGAACTATAAAAATGATGCAGTAAAGTTCCATGACCCTCCCTAAATGTCCAGTACCAATCCACACCAACATCTTGCGTCACTCGACATTGGATGGGACAAATCTATTGCCACAATATCCTCAGCATAATTGCTAGGCCATTTCAAGTAAAATAAGCACCCAATCCTAGAAGATGGATGACCATGATCTAGAGGAGACATTCCAGTTGTGCAGGACACCTATACAATTCTTCCAATTAACAGAGATTCTTTGGCACAATATATTTTCTTCTTCCTATATGAAAGTTGGCTTATAACACTCCATAACGGCAGCATATCACGCTAATAAACCCTGAGAAAACAGAACATTCCCAGAATCATCAGTTCTATAGTCACCCCATTAATCCAAGATTCAAAAGGTCCTGCAACACCATTTGCAGTTCAGACAATGTGGTGGAATGAATGAAATGAAGAATTCGCCCACTTTTATAGCCTGCACAATGCAAATGCAAAGGCAAAACCATCTTTTGCCAATAATAACTTTTTAATGTATATACCCAAAGGTATAAGGGCGCTTACAACCGAAACTTTCTGTAAAGTTCTATGAAGAGTAAATTATTGTAAAGGCAAGTGTGGAAAAGAAAGAATGAAGGAGAGTTTCCAATCAAAGCACATCTCACCGGCACAAGTAGATGTGATTATGTACAATACACCAACAGCACCAAGAAACCTGCATAATAAAAACAAAAAAACATCTAAACCTAATTGATTCTATGGAAATCTAAGAGAATCCAGACCATTAATGTCTGCCAGAGCATCCAACGTAAAAAATTATAATGCTTGACAAGCAATTGGTATATAGAACATTTACTTAAACTGCTAAGTCAAAATTCTCAAAACAATGAAAAATGTACGGAGATAAAACCAATATACTGGAAGTCAGAACAGCACTGCTATGATCCACATATAAAGACCAACAAATATGGAAGTAAAATTTTCTAACAGAAGCCAAGGGAAGAAAGCCTAACTAGAGTTAGGAATTAGGATAAGAACTACATACAAATGAAATTATGTACACTCCGTAGTATTAACTAGAAGACTCGAATTTGATAATATTTCACTGTTTTTTCCACTTCTCCTTTGAAGAGATATTAACTGAGTGCAATTTCTCTGAAGTCTATTCTATCCATCAAGCAAGCAAACGCAGGGAAAAAATGGGTGAATTACAGCACTTCAAATTAGTAATAGATAACTAGATGTAAATTTCCCACAAAAATATCAGCAATAAAAGAATCTTTCACCACAAAATGATTGTGCTAGGAGAAGCCACAAGAAACATACAAAAGAGGGGATAACAACGAGAAACAGAACTAACAAGCTTATGAGGAGGGGTTCGAAGTCTCATGTGATCTCCTGAAACAAGGGAGAAGAATGGTTTCTCCACACAGAGGGGAGACACACTTGAAAAAACAATAATCACATAACACCACTAAATTAGACCGATATGCAAATTTTTCTTCGCTTTTTTAAATAAGAAGTGGATGAATAAATGCCAAGATGAAACACGTGGAGACTGATGGTTATTTGACTGATTTCTATTCTACCATTCTCACCAGACACTTCAAAAATTTAAGAAACCTCAAAACACAAACAAACCCCAAAAGAGGGAGGAAAAAAAAATACAAACCAGATAAAATTTCCCAAAGGAAATCCAAAAACTCTGAGCCAAACAAACAACCAGAGATTCAGTGACACCATCAATGACCATAAAAAGGCAAACACTGCAGATTCTCTTTTCACACAAAAGGCAATTTAAGAAAAAAAAAGAAAAAAGAAAAAAGAAGCCAACAGGTAAAATCCGGGGTTGAAGATACATCAGAAACCATCAGAAGAAAGATCAGAACAAAAAAGCTGAAACTAATCAAGTGAAAAAATCAAGGCAAGCATACAAAAAATGTGAAGGAAAAGGAAAAACCAACAGAGAGAAACCAAACGATCGTCGAAAATTCCGAAATAAAAAGGGAAATTCAAGGACTAACGATAAATAAAGATAAATAGTAGTTGATAGAAGAAGGGAATCAGGGAGATAAACGTGCCTTGGGGATCGGTGCGGAGCCGATGCCGGTTGAGTAACGATCTTAAACACGCAAGACGAAATAGTTGCAGAGAAAGAACAAGGAGAGAGAAAGAAAGAAAAGGAGAAGAAAAAAAATGAGAGGGGTTTGTTTGTTCCCAGCAATAAGAAACAAGAGGAGGAGAAAATTCCCTTCTCTTGCTGCGCTGTGCCCAATTCACACTGGTTACAAATGCGCTCCGTATTACTCTTACTCCACCCCGTTTTCCTTCCTTCATTATTTATTGCCAGAATCTTCCTCTTCTTTTTTTAATGCAAAAATAATGTCCTTCTCTTATCCAGTCTAATTCTAATCTCATCTAATCTAATCTAATATAGTCATATTCTCAATTTCTTTTAGCTTTTATTATGAGTTTAATTTTGATACACTATAAAATTATTTTATGAGTTTAATTTTGATACATTAATAATGTAAAACTCTTTTATACTGTCATATAATCAAATCTTTTCTTTTATATGACTTTTTAAGTTGTAGGGTGAAAAAGTAATCATATAAACTGATGTGTTATTACATAATTGGATGAATTTGTAAAATTTTTTATAATATCAATATATTTCAATTAAATCCTTATTTTATATTATTATTCAATAAAAATATTTTATTTAGATAACTTTTCAAATAATAGGTGTAAAAATTAACTATTATAATTTATATAACAATATATTATTGGATGACAGTTGACAAAACTTTTACACTGTCAGCACATAAATATTAAAACCTTCTTTAAATATATTTATTTTAATAGTTTTATTTTGATGCAATGTGTTAATAAATATTTTGGGTCATCGTTCAATCACATATTTTTACCTATAAGTTTTTTAAGATAGTAGTGATTAAGTCATATACTTTTATTTATGTGAAAATATATGATGAGTTTAATTTTCATACATTACCGGTGTGAAAATTTTTTATATTGTCATTTAATCATATATTATTATTTCAATAAAAATAATTGAATATTATACCTATCATTTAATAAGTCATGTAAATGAGGTAATTTAATTGATTGGGTTTGAGTGCATTGAAATTAAGGTTATATATAGTTGAAATGTGTAAAAAATCTATATTGAGAATGTATATAGATTAATTTTTATTTTATTTTTCTCACCTCTTATTGTAATTTGTTTTAGAGTTTAATTTTTATGCACTGATGATATAAAATAGTTTTACACTATTAATCAATTAAATCATCTCATTTACGTGATTTTTTAAATAGTCGATGTGAGATTTAATCATCACTTTTGCTAATATATCGGTATATGATTAAATGACAATATATAAAAAAAAATTTACACTCTCAGAAATTATACTCTGATTTATTTTTAACCACAATCACCACGTTTGGTAAATTATAAGATGGACTTCTTATATTTAGTTCTATTATAAACATATTATAATTAGCTATTGAATGATTATTATTTTTATTAAATTATTTAATCCAAAAATCAATAAATATATAATTTATAATAAATTTAAATATAAAAGGTTCACCATAAAACTCAACTCACGCTTTTGGTGTTTTATATGGGTAATGATGTTGGAAGCTCCATTTTTACTTAGGTTGCGCCAAACGCCATATAATGGTTCTGCTCTTTTTAGAGCTTCTTAGACGCGTGTTGACTGCACCCCAAACTTTAAACCGCACAAAAATAGTAAAAGAAAAAGAAAATAAAAGTCACAAAACATATATGTTTTCGTATACATAAATATTATATGAACAATAAAATTATATAATAAATACACATTATATATTTTATTATCATTGAATATAATAAGTGGTTCTCACTCATCCACTCATTTATCACATTCAACAATAACAAAATATATAATATATATTTATTATATAATTTTATTATTTATATAACATTATCCTTTCATATATATCTCAAAGCCTCAATGCACGTACAGGTGTGGCTTCATGCCAACTGCCAGGGTTTTATACGTGTATTTGGCTATTTGTTTTGTTGAGTTTAGTATTGTCATCCCTTTTTTTTTTCTCCCTTTGTAAAGAATAGAGAGTATTTGCAGTTTAGCACAATTTATGAAGAATTTTTACTTTATGACGATGGAAAGAGAATTATAATGGAAAATTATATTGATAAAAATCCATATTTGAATTATTTATGATAAGTCAGCAATGAAAATTAAAATTTCAAATTTTTTTTGTCATAATTAGTTGACAATCAAGTATCAAAATATAAAGGTAAATTACACACATTTCCCCTAAAATTTGTGGAAATATAATTGACACCTTCTCTAGTTATCCAACTTGCACTTATACCCTTTTTATTTGTTAAATTTTAAATATTTATATTATAACCAAAATTTACAGAATACTGTTAATAAATTTAACAGAATAATATTTTTATGATATTAACTATTTTTAATTAATAAAATTATAAAAATACATGCACCCACTCTATTAAATTTAAGAGTATTTTTATAATTTTATTAATTAGGAACATTTAATATCACAAAAAATATCATTCTGTTAGTTTACTAATGGTATTATGTGAATGAGAAGTGTGACTATAATATAAATACTTAAAATTTGACAAGTAGAGAGGTGTAAGTGTAAGCTGAACAACTAAAGAGATGTGAGTTATATTTTCATAAATCTTAAAGAAGGTGAGTGTAATTTATACAAATATAAATAACAAAATTATGACACGTGACATGGTTTTCACATATAATAGTACCTATAAGTTAAAAGTGTCGTCTATCATAATTTTACAAACTTTTTTATTTTTATATATGATATTGATGGATTAATTTTCAAGAAAATCTCATCACCCCAAAAAAATAAATAAAGAAAGTCTCGTACTTTGCTAATAGAAATATCTTTTTTATTAGCTGTTATTGGATGGTTACAATTAGTACAAGTACTAACTAATCATAAAGTTTCATACTCAAGTCTATATTATTATAGCAATCTTTTTACCTAGTGAACATAGAAAATATCTTGAGATTTTTTTTTCCCATAAAGAAAGATTTGTATATCGTTGGTTACATGAAAGGATATCTCTTTTTAAAATTGGCTGATGAGGAAATGAATTTGCATCCACTATTTGACCGTGACAATATAGTGTTTTGATTTGATATATATTCATCATTTTGTTGTGCTTAACTGCTTATATTATAGCAGCCAGCTATCTCTCCCCTGCGATACAATTTATTTATAATAAACTATTTTATTATTAAGTGAATAAAAACATGAAAATTTAAAAGTTGAGTTGGAGTGGAAATTCACTAACAAAAAAATTAATCCGATAATTAGATTTGAGTTTAGTGATTGATCATTTCTTTACCAGTCTCATTTAGTATATTAAATATGGAATTTGAATTGGACAGCTCATTTCCAACTTTCATGTTTTGAGTAATATATATAATTGAAATTATAATTTTACAATTTAATTTCATGAAAAATAACTACAATTGACTTCTTTAATTTTTAACTTGTACCTTAGGAATTTCAAAACTTATTAAATTAATTTTTTTAACAATTATATTATAATTCTTTAGTTAACCCAAATATAAGTTTTAAAAATCTAAGTCAAGTCCAATTCTAAAAGAATTTGAATTGAAATTGAAATCCTACCTCATAATTTCAATTCTAACCTTCAAACAGACCCTAATACTGAAAATTCAATTAAATAATGAAATATGGAAAAAAGAAAACGCCTGTGAAGAGTAGCACTGTAGCAGTTTTAGACTTCTATTATCCCGAGTATTTGTTGATTGTGTGTATTAAATAATGGTGGAGAAACTCACAAAATTTATAAAATAATATTAAAATTTGAGACATTTTATCAGAAGTTCTAAACTCAATATTTCATGCCAATGTATTTATCGAGGAGAAAAAGTCAAATATCAACATACTAATTCGAAAAATATGAAATTGTGAATTGGAGATGGGGCTGTGACTTGTGAGCTACTGCGGCATTCACTTTCTCATTTATATTATTCGTACTTATTATATATAGGATATTATATTGATTCATATCCTATTTACTATTAGATGATGTATGTACTCTATTTAAGTGAGATTCGCATTCAATTCAATGGTGGATGGAATATAAGTCAATACGGTGTTTCATGTATAGTAAGTATAAATAATATTTTTTTTTAAAATGTGGTATCAGGATTTTTTTATATTAATTAAATAATAATAATAAAGTAGTTTATTAACGGTGTATCTGTGTTTTACGATGACAATAGAGCAATGGCTTCTATTAATATGTGACATGTTGAACTCACACGGTGGCCATAAGAATGAATTTGTGCATACACAAGCTGTCTTGTACACAAGGAAACGTATCGACATAATACGAAGTTTGTGAGGATAATATTGTTAATAACGTTTCACATGCAAACTTATTTACAAGCAAGATATATGAAAATGAGATTAATTTCTATGCATGAATAGGATCATTTAATTATGCACTATTATATCAGTAAAGGTAGTTAAATCTCATATTTATTACTTAAAAAATTATGCAAATAAGAAAATTTAATTGGATGACAATATTAAAAAATTTTACAGTGTTGATTTGTACATAAAAATTAAGAGAATTTCTCTGGTATCCTATAAAATTCATACGTACCGATATCTTCTAGATAACTTATGATTGAAAATTTGACATATGTCATACTTACTAAATTTATTAATATTTTAAATAGTCATAATTAAATCACAATCCTTGAATTCAAAAGGGTACCGATATTCTTAGAGTACCACAACAAAAACCCAAAATTAAGCTTGTCTAAAATTAAATTATTTAAAGAAAACTGTATCAATTAAAAAGGACAACAAATGAAAATACATGTGTTGCGGTGAACTGAATAATTGGTGCATTGTTTGTAATTATTTTGACTAATAATCACTTTTTTGGTCAAAAAATCACTTTTACATATTTGAATAATTTTTAAAAAATAATCAAAATTTTAAAAAATCAATTTTCAACCTTTTTGTAGAAGCTAAAACTAATAGCTTTTGAAAATAAAATCAATTTTCAACTTTTTCAATTATATATAAAATTTAGTTTTTATAATAATTTTTTTCAAATTCTCAAAGAAACACACCCAATATTTAATGAATGTTCACACAGTAACTTTTGGATATGTTTGGTTTCAAAAAAGTACTTTCAATTTTCATTTTTTGTTTTCAATCAATTTCTTATTTTAAGAATTTTTTTTAAGAAAATAATGAAAATTGAAATTTTTAGTTTTTATTATTTTCTTTATAAGTTCCTGAAAAATATGATTACAACTGAAAACAGAAAATAAAAAGTGAAAATTATTTTTTCAAACCAAACATATTCTTTATTACTCAAAATATTTTAACAAAAATAATTGCATATTGATAAATTATTTTTAAAAAAAACCTAACATGAAGAATTTTCATGTATCAGGTGCACTTCATTTGAGTTCGCGCTTAATATTTCTATTCAAAATTTATGCATGGTTGAAGTAAAGAAAAGAGAAGTTCTACTAAAAAAAAAATAAAAGTTTGATGAAAAAAATTGGTAATTGACACAACACATTTGGTAACTAAAGGTGCATTTAGTTTCAGTTTTTCAGTTTTCAGTTGTTATTTCACAAAAACTAAAAACTGAAAACTGAAAACAGGCAAAACAAACGCTCCTTAAACCTCAACGGGTATAATTGACAAGAATGGGTGGACAATTGGAAGCAGAGGGAAGGGGGACTAAGGGGCCAAGGTTCGCCTCCAAAATTTTGCATATTTTTATAATTATATATATATATATATATATATATATATATATATATATATATTATATTATGATTCTCTAAAAAATTTTATCATCTCTATATATATAGTATACATAAAAAATAATAAAAATCTTTTGATATAATAACATATATGATATAAAAGTACGAAACATATAGATATTTTTAGAATATATTTTTTAAAATTTTTCTTTTATTAACTTATTTTATCCATTTAGTGGAGTTTCTATTTACTGGTCAATTATTTATAATCGATACTCTATTTTAATATTAAATAATACATTGATACACATATTTTTTTATGTTGAACCTAAAAGATGTTTATGAAGAAAATTATTAACTCTTTTATTAAGAAAATAAATAATGAAATAAACCTTAACTTATAAATAATTTATATAAAAAATACTATATAATACCTTATTTTATATTTTTTATATAATAATTTATTTTATTTTATTTTATTTTGTATTTACTAATTTAGTCCACTCTTTCACAATTTCGGTTCCGCCACTTATTGGAAGTTTGTGCTTGCGGGTTTTGGGTTACTGGGATCTGGGGCTACCTTCCCTGACAATGATGGACACATTCCCTGGCTAGCTTTTCATTTGGGCCATGGCATGTCAACAAACAACGCTTTGTCTCTTATTCAAATGTTTGATGGAAGTCTTTAACTCAACGAAGCAAAGTCCTTCCTTCTTTCTTTTTTCGCCCTTGTCTTTGAATCTTTATGCTAATCAATAATATAATTGAAAGATGAGAGGAAACGCTAAATTTGACTTTAAGATGGATGAAAATCAATTCCATGGCCAGAAAGCTAGATGAATATATCGAATAATGTACAATGCACTGAGAGATAAAAAGGAGATAAAAAAATGGCCATACGTGTGGACACTGGACCTAACCTCACCAAGAACAGTCCAGCAACAAGAGCATATATCCATTTGGTTAGGCTTTGCTAATACCTCAATTGACCATTTTTATAAGCAGCACTAATTCACTAGGTCCCCACTTGGGTTGACCTTTGAGAATTCGCAACGTGGTTAGTGGCACCCGAATTTAGATTATCACGAGCAAATAGGGTGACACATTTGACCACACAATTTCGAGGAAGCATCTTAAAACTAAAAAAGACGCATGTCTCACTTCTTTATCATGCACCCATTGAAAAGAAATAAATGCATGTTTGCTATGCTAGGCTTTAGATCATGAATTATTTATCTTTGTTTGTATCGGTGGGTTGATTATTTTATTGATCCAAATCCTAACCCATTTTTGGCATTATCTGCAGGGCTTTCACAAGCACACAAGCAATTATATGCGACACTACTAAGCTGATAAGAACTTTATGTGTGTAAACCAATTGAAGGAATCGCATATATGGGGCTAGGCCCCATTGTCAATTTAAAAAAATCGCAAATATGTGCACAAATTAAAATAAAAAGAGATTCAAACCCAAATCACATGACTATGTATCACCAAATTTTTTCACCATTTGCATATAATCTAATGTTAGTACCATATGCAAGCAACAAATATATTTGCGATGAGTACCAACAAAGTGTTACTCTGAGTGGCACAGACTTTGATCTCTTAAAAATGTTGATGTGAAACTTATGGATATCAAGATTCAAGATTCAGAAATCTCAACACACATATACTCTCTACTAAACCCTTGGAACACATGTTCTTAGAAATGTAGATAATCGGAATAGATGAAATTGAACAAAATATCATAAGATAAATTAACTTGTAATTGCCTATTCAATTAATGATGTAACAAATAAAGAAAATCATTCCACCTCATTTACATATGTGGTTTGTAAAAAGAAACTAAGAGAAATTGCATTAAAAAAATTTGAAAAAATGATTGTCAAGTTTTAGGCATTGTACATCTTAGTTAGCTTAACCTTATTTCTTAAACCTTCTATGAAATACTGAAGTTGCTATATTGATAATTGAGCTTAATAAATATAAAATAAAATTAAGTCTTGGAATATTTAAAATATAAATTAATAAACTAAATAACATAAATTAGCCCAGTATATATGGCCTGTATACATTCTCAATGCAAATTCGCCAATAATAAGACTTTGGGCTACCCATAATTGTTAATGCATTTATTTGACAAATAATTTAGTCAAGTTTCCAAAACCATCATTGATCCTCTTGGTTGTCACCCTTGTGATGGTCCCACATATATGCTACAATTTCATCTTGTCGTCGAATGATCAGATGTCAAATTTGCCCTCCTAAGCTCGTATCACTTGTGGTTTTGGATTCAAACACAAAATTTATGTATATCATAAAATATATTGTTGAGAGAGATCTCTTGCTCAGTGCTTGACCATATCCTGAAAATTTCATTTTTCACTTGTCGAATGAGGGGATATTATGAGAAATAAGAATATCAAAATATGAATAAATCCTATTTGTTAAATGAATTATTAATTGATTCTTATATATAGAGTATTCAATTATCTAAAAAGAATTATAAAGGTTAATGCGGCTCCCACATTTAGTACTCACTCCCTAAACTAAATACAATTCTAATCAAGCTAATGAGCAAAATGCGGAAAGTGTTAGTAAATTTGCGAGCCTTGTAAGTATTTTGCCCTCATGCATAAACTTTGGCTAAAGATTGATCAAGCCCCAATTATCTAGAATAAACTTGTGAATTTTTTTTTATACTTCTAAATTACATTGATTGTGATGAGATTTGAATTTAATCTTATGCATACTATTCAAACTGTTAATCACTAGGTCAATTTTAGTGGCTTTTCTAAACCTTTCTATATAAAGATGTTTAATGGGTAAATATCTTAATTATAGTATTGAAGTAGTTAATATTATAGAATTGAGCATACCTTAAATACACGTGTCCGAAGAGGATGGGACACGCAAGTGTGGGCTTGCTTGATTTTTGCCTGGTGTTGAATTTTACTGAAACTTTGTTATGCCCATATATACTTTTGTTACACTTACATGTGACTTCACAGTTTTATCCTTGGAGATAAGGGTGGGAACAGGCAAGGCCTTTAACAAGAACATTGGGCTTGAACTTGGCATATTTCCTGTTATAGATTTTATTTTCGACCTGGCCTAGCCAACTTGAGAGGCCTAACATAGCCTAAAGCCTGCATATAAAGTCTATTTCTAAAATTCATTCAGACAATATATAATAGGCCTTAAGGCCTAGGCCTTCACGTAGGCCTAAAAAGGCCTTTGAAGCTCACCATTAAATTTCATAGAATCAAATTAAATCTAACAAATTTTCAATTTTAAACACATCAAGATTAAACATTCAAACCAAAGTCCAAGCAAATGCAAATCATACAACTAAATCAAAGTTTAAAAAGAAAATTCAAGCACAGGTAAAACAAGGTTCACCAAGTCTCAAGAACAAACCATGAGCAACTCTAAATTTTACAACTCAATAAAACACAATCTTCAAATAAACCCAACAAACCAACAAAAAATCAAATTTTCATTGATGTGACTCCTTGTCCACTGCTTTTATTAGGGTTAGGGGCACGCATACCAGATGACATTGTTTGATCAACATCAATTGGAGAAGCCATTGAATAAACCTATCGTATAGTAGATTAAACAAGTATGTTATTAAAAAAAATCTGGACCAAACAAATATGTTATTAATAGATTATTTTAATAGCATGTTCAAGTTTTTTTTTCTTGACAAAACAACTAAACAAAAATCCGATTGTTTCAAAATGTTATTAACCAAGATTTTTTTAACAGCATACTACAAATCTGATTGTCTCAGTAACATGAAAAATCTAAATACAGATGCAAAATCTAATTAATAACCCAAAATCTAAACTAACAAAATTTAAAAGGAAATACAGTGACAAGCAAAATTTGAAATAATAAGTAATAACCCAAAATCAGTGACTCAGTGTCTATGTGACTAATATGTATATTGCGGTACATTTTGGAGTTTTAGCCTTGTGCGATGGTGCGAAACTGTGAACACAAGAAAAAGATTCGAAGCTAGGGAGTGGTACGAGGTGGGTAGCGCTGCCTTGAGGCTGTCCGGCGATGGTAGGAGGCTGTGTAGGGGTGACAAATGATGAGATCTGAAGGTTGGAGGACGCAAGATTTGAAGGTTCAACCGTTAAAGGACGCGAGATCTGAAGGTGCGGGGGTGGCGCGAGGTTGTCTGGTGGTGGTGGGAGGCTGTGCATGGTGGCGAACAACAAGATCTAAATGTTGGAGGACGCGAGATCTGAAAGTTCAACTGGTCAAGGATGTAAGATCTATAGCTTGAAGGTGCGGGGGTGGCTGTGCGAACGACGATCTAGCAGTGGGTGGGTGTGGCGGTGGCTCGAGGCTGTCCGGTGGCTTGGGTGAAGCTCACTATGAGTGACCTTGAGACTCGGAGTTGGAGAGAGTTTTAGGTTTCAATGTGTTTTGTTTGTGAATGAATCATACACTCAGATAAAAGTCTGGATATGTTTTGATCTCAGAAATTCAGAATACTAATTTTAAAATTATTTATATAGTTTAGTTTTGAAAACTAATATAAATATATTACCTTGGTTACATATTAACAAAGAAGTAAGTTGGTGTAGTGGTATATGTACTCTTTATAGAATGCATATGTCCTAGGTTCAAGCCCTCCATACCCCTATACATACATAATTTTACATATAATTATGTATATGTATAAATAGGTTGGCCTACCAAGCCTAACAAGCAAAAGGCTAGCTTGTTCCCATCTCTACTTGGAGACAGCTTATTTAATACTATCTCCAATCCCCTTTGTCTGTCATTTTGGTTTTTTTCCACAAAAATTAAGGAATTCAATCGATATTTGGATTGTAAAATATGTTTACTAAATTATTCCTGTTTAATTTATATCATCTAATTAATCCATCCTAGTAAACTAACACGATCTTTTTAGAATAGCATTATGCCAATGTCATGACCTATTTTTGGAACATGATTGAGATGTGAGGGACTAGGTCCCCATAGTAGCCTCTGTAACGTAACTGATTAAAACGCATAATGAAGTATATTTATATTCCAAAGCTTTATTCAAACATAAAAAATTATTATAAATCAGTTCCAAATGGTCAAATTTCAACTTAAAATCATAATCTCGAATTGTTTCTAAACATAACTTCTAAACGTAAAACTGAGTAATATTAATCTAGGCCTCAACCAATTATAATTAATTAATAAAATAGTTGTAAGTCAAAATAAATAATTATGAAACCATACATGTCTGAGATTATGTTTGCACAACTACTGAAACACTATATTCTACTATGATCCTAATCTAAATCTCACTATAAAGTGAAGCTCACAAATGGAATAGCTACACAGCTACCAAAGCTGAGTCTGAATGATAACTAGATCTGCATCTACAGTTGTAACTATAAGGAGAAGGAAAAAGGAGGGGTGAGTTCATTAAAACTCAGTGAGCAGTTCTCTACTCACAACCCACATGAGACAATAATAAATAATACATAAGTATACATGCAACTAGCATAAAATGTTTTATTATATATAGAAAAATGTACTAAAAATGATATTTTAACTGAATTCATAAATAGTAACTACTAGGAAAACAAGAACTAACTGAATAAATTAACTGTAGGGGTTGATAACTAAAACTGAAGGCTATATAACTAGGTCCCATAATGCGAACACCACACTAGGTTTTTCATTATAACTGGGTTTGAGCTAGTCCTCTGGCAGACCGCTTGCTATTAAGGTTAATTATTCTGCAATCCTTAGTTCATTGTTTTGTTTCTCACTAATCACTATAAAACTAGCTTGCATATAAACCGAATAAATATGAAAGTTTTGAATTTATTTAATTTTAACAATATGATTGTCAAGCATAACTAGGGTTCTAAAATCATACCCAATGAATCACTAGCTTATAGGCATGGTAATTTTAAAAGGCCACAGAGTATGTACCTAGGTATTGCTATGAATTATACTTAGTTCAACACTTTTAATAAATTATAGCTAAGGTTCTAATATCTTAATAGGAAATCCATAGTCTAAAAACTTGGTAATAATATTTCTATTGTAAACATTAATCAAAGGTTTTATAATTTCATAAACCAGAAAAAGATGTTCTATAACATGCAAGGTATCAAATATGATCTCATGAGCTTTCTAATATAAGGTTTTCATAATAACTACGAACAACAGTAATTTTTCTGAAAATTGCATAATCCGTGAAAGCATGTGTTTGACATAAATCATTTTGAAATTTCATAATCAATTTACACAATGCTGTGAAAGTACTAATAATGACTAAAAGTATGTCATAAACTTAAACTCGTTCACCGTTCATTACCAAAGTGCCTGAACATTGTATGATCTTTGAAACTTGAAATCGCATTTCCAACTATCAAAGATTAATTGGAAAACCATTAGAATTGATTTGGAAGTATTATGGGAAAAAAAAAAACTAAACCATGAGAGCCCAATAACAACTAAACTCAAGAAAGGGGTTAGAGATATGAAGAACATACTTATTACTGGAAGGATTTAATTGATGGAAAACGATTGCAATCACTTAAAACTGCTTGGGAATCTTAGAAATTTGTGTACAGATCTAGGAGAAATCTTGGGGGCGACTAGGATTCATCCAAAATTGTTTAGGGGTGTTATAACATGTTTATTTATAGTGGGTGAAGGTTAAAACACATAAAAATGCATTACTGCGACTTTCTGACATCATGGGCCTACCAAAGGCTCGCTGTAAGGAGTATGCTCGTGACAACATACATGTTGTAACTTAATTCAATTGTAACTCTCAATATGATTGGAATTTGGCCTTGGGTTTAGCAATAACACTCATAGAAAATTGAATTAGCTTTCTAAAGATGCAAAAATCACATTAATCGGACATTCGTAGTTCGAGATGTATGCAAAATACTAGATAGAGGTCATACTTGATAGCATGAAAGTAAAACTATATCTTAAAACTTGTGTTTCGGTTTTCAACTAGCATATATGGAAAGCAGAATATGGTCCTAAGGGTAATGTTGAAGGTTACTTAAGGTCCTTGTGGGATATCTATACTTAAGGTATTACAATTAATCACGAGGCCTAGCATAGTTGGTTGCTAACTAAACTCCTTGAGCATCTATTCAAGAATTCAATTTCTGATGGTGCGTATAAAAGGAGTTTTGTAGCATACCCTAGGTTTACTTGAAAAAAATAACATTACACTATTTCATTTTCTAAAAGTGTGTGAATGGGAAAATTTCAAAACTAATAACAAATTATCCATTAAAATGTGAAATTGACAGATAAATTAGATTGAAAAAAAAAAGCAAAGTAACGAATGAAGTAAAGAGAGACAATAGTAAGTAATAAGTAAATGTATTTTCTCATGTTTTTTACATTGGAATTGGAATTAGAATGTGAAAATTAAGCAACCCCACTTTTTTATCGCATTCATCCTAAGGAGACCTCCCTTTTTCATATTCTTCACACCAGGGAAATCCCCCACATTTCTTAATGTGAATTCAACATTGGGATGAGATTACACTTCTTATTATATCAAGATTATCATATGAACAGGTTTTTAAGGAGACTCACTTATAGTTTTAGATGACTGAATATCACTTATAGGTGTGTTAAATGGGTTTGCCCAACTTGTTTAGTTGAACAAATTAAACAAGCCAGGCCACTATCCCAACACGTTTAAGATTGGCTTGTAGCTTTAAACAGGTTAGCCCGCTTAATCTTTTTTAAAATAATAAGATTTTTAAAAGGACAAAAACTTACAAAAATAAATTAAAAAACTTGATATTGAGCTTAAATAATGTAATTTGAAAGAAATAAAAACATAATTTTATAAATAAATAAACAAATGAAGTAAATGTGCTAGCCAAGGGCGAGTTAACTCGTTCAACTAGTGGTTAAACAGGTCAAGTTGTAAACTGATTTAGTTTAGGGTTTAGTCCATTTAGTTAAGCTTAGGCCATCTAATTTTGATGGGTAAACTAGGGGTGTACAAGAGGCGAGTCGGACCAAATCCCAACCCGATCCGATTCTTAGACCAAATAATTTTTTGAAATCCAAACTTGACTCGATAATAATTGGGTCAACCTTACTTTTAAGTAACCTATGAAGATTTTTATATTATAAATAGTAAAATTATAAAATTTTACAAGTAAGAAATAAAATTTAAGAGATATTTTAAGATAAATATTTCAAAATAAAACCATCTGACTATAAAAATAATATCAAGTTATCTAAAATGTATTAATTTAAAGATAAACTCTTATAATTTATCACTAACTATTATAAATAAAAAATAACTATTAAAAAAATTTTGACTTCAGGTTAAAATATGACTCGAATCCAGCCTGAAAAGTGTATTAGGTCAAATTTAAGGACCCGAACTCAACCCAGTGTGTTTTGGGCCAGGATGGGATAGTGGGATGAGCCAGGTCTTGAACACCCCTATGATAAACAAGTTGACTTGTTTTGACTACCCTAGTCGATGTCAATTCCACCTAGCATTATTTTGAGTAGGGTGGAGTTAAAACCCTTAAATGAAAAAGCATATTGCCCAGTTCGTAGAACTTTGTTTGTTCCCTTGCTTTTGTTTTGCAGCCTTTTGTTGGTCCTTGAGATGTACAGGAAGTTAAAAAGGTTATCTATTGAAGTCTCCTGTCTTGCATAATCTTGATAAGTGTGTATGGCTTTTTTAGCTATTTATGTAAACCAAAAAAAAAAATTCTAAACCACTTACTTATGTCAAATTCATTGAAAATATCGCAGATTTAATTTGCATATATTGGCAATGGGTTAATCTTACCTTCTTTTTTTTTGGACCTTTTCTTATCTTTTCCTCTCTCTTATTTGATCAATCTTACCGTGAGTTATGTTACTTTGTCCCTACCTAATATCCTAGATCCATCATCCCCATTGCCCCGTACCTCAGAAGTGACCAGCGAGGTCATAAATTAAAAATGAGTGGATTCCAAGCATCCCATGCATTATGTATGTCTGGACAAGATTACATTTAACGCTAAATATTGGGTTGGTGTCCATCCTTTTTCTTAGAAAAAATGAGTTAGATAACAATTGATGTACATTTTTTATTTTTCTATAAACAAAATGGTGATATAATAAGACATCAAAAGGAATTTTGTGACTCCCCACGAAGCTAGGAATTTTTCCAGGTGATCACACCAACATAAGCATTTCAATCCCTTTCAAGAATACTATTTGATGTACCCTGGTGTTGCCGATGTTCTTATTGGCACAACGTTAACGGCAACAGATTGTTGCAAGGCCATAATGATGAGGTGGAGAGCACATCATGTTGGCTGTGAATCAAAGGGGTGGCCAAAGGAAAGAAGGGTGAGTGAGCCATCTTAAGGGGCCCCTCCATCACTAGCTGCTAGCCAGTGTTATGTCAAGGTGGAATGAATGTAGATGATTGAGTCACTCACGACCATAGTTGCAAAATCTCTGTTGTGCCGTTTGTTTCAGAATTGAGAATCCTATGCCAATGGGAAGAGGATATGCGAGCTGTTGCGGCCTCCAAATTGCTTCTGACATGATAATTGAGAGTGACTGCTAAGTAACAAGTAGTTGCACACTTGAATTCTCCAATTACAAATTTCTCGAGCTTTGTATAGTTAACATGAATGTAATGAAAATAATACGATAAAATGACATGGAGTGAAATGGAATCTGATAAAATAATAGTCTAATCATTTATTTTTGATTAATTTAGGTTTTATCTATCTTGTTCCCAAAAGAATTTCTAAGCAAAGTAAGAAAAATATTACTTTATACAAAAATGCATTGGGAAGACACATTCCCCATTCTTATTCTATCAAAAGTGTTATCCAAACAAGGTATTTGTTTTTCTCAGATAAAATCTTTGTTTAAATCTTATAAGTAAAAAATTTATGTTGTGAGAGTTATATTTTTATAATAAGTCAAATTTAATTAACAAATTAGCTAGATATAGGAGAAGATAAATGAGTCAACTTGGGCAGAACCATCTTGCCCAGTCAGTTAGATTTAAAATGGGGCAAAGTGGAATGATCTATTTTTTAAAATGGGTAAAGGTTGTTCATAGACTTCATTTTATGATTAAATCACATAAAAACAAATAAATTAATTAAAATTACCAAAAATAAATAAATTTTTTAGTTAACATGTCAACACACCTAAATATAAAAAAGAAAATTGTCAATTAAGCAGATTTACCTATAGGCTAATCCCTTAACTCGCATAATTTAAATTAAGGATGTATTTGTTTCAGATTTTGAAAAAAATGATTATGAGACCTAAATTTTATATATAACTAAAAAAACTGAAAATCGATTTTTTTTTTTAAATTGTCCAACTATATGAAAATTGATTTTTTTATATTAAAAAAAGTGATTATTATCCAAAATAATCACAAATAGATTCACCCTAAAAATGCTTGGAAAGACAAGTTGAATTGACTAACTAACCAATGAAAATGTAAAAATGAAAATAAATGAGTCAATATGCCAATCTGCTCTGATTTGGCATAACCCATGGGTCATGCAAGATGGATGGGTCAGATTAGTTTTTTATATACTCAAAACTACAAACTTAATTAACCCACCAAGTTTGGGCCTTTTGGCTCGTTAGGTGGGTTGACTCGACAAGTTGGATTTGTTTTGATAGATATAGGTGGTTCAAACTTGAAATTAACTTTGATAAAAAAGAAAAAGGTTTGACCAAAACAAAAAGTTAAAAAATAGCTAGTTTGTAATGGTTTTATTTGGCAATTAAATATCAATCCATTGAGGGTTGTCTTTAAATTTGTAATGTTTTATCATGCTATTAGTTGATCTACTAACTAAATGAATGATAGTTATTTGGATTGTCCTTACATTTGTAATTTTTAGCATGTGGGTAGTTGATATATTAAGTGAATGAATGATACTTATACTTTTAAAAATAAAATAAAATAAAATAAAAATAAGCTTTGTTTGATTATGTAAATATTGTAAAAGAAACAACAATTTAACAACATATGGTTAGAGTAGCAGATCTTCATTCCTCTTCACCAATAATCTTGAGTACGACAATGCTACAATGGTCAAATAGAACTGCCTTTTGTGGAACGCCCTTGGAAAAAAAAAAATACAATTATTTTATTGTTATTTGCCAATATAATAAAGCTTAAAACTTTCAATTTTATTCCATTTGTTTTATTTTGATGTATTGACAGTGTAAAAGAGTTTTACACCGTCATCCAATTAATTTTCTCATTTTGTATGACTTTTTAAATAGTAAAAATGAAAAGTAACAATATTTATTTATGTGTTATTATATAATTGAATAATCGTGTAAATATTTTTATAATAATAATGCATTCCAATTAAATTATTTTGTTTTGTAAGATTGATGTATTCTAATTTAATCTTTTGCTTAAACTAAAAAAAGGAGAAATAAAAAAGGACAAAATAAAATAAATTTTCCAAAAGCAATTAATCCTCAATGATATACTTTATCAATCTCTTCCATGTAACTTTATAAGAGTGAAATCTAATAAATTTTGAGTCATAGGAAGTTTTGTGAAGGCTAAAATAAAAAAACTTAATGTATGTTTAGATTGAATTTTTAATTTTTTAAATTTTATGAAAAAAAATTAAAAAATATAAATAAAAATTAAAAATTATAATTTTTAATATTTTTTTTATAAAATTTAAAAATTAAATCTAAAACTCAAAATAATAAGAAAGAAGTGAGGTCTCTAAAGACTAAAGTCTAGACGTTTCAGAAAAAAAGAAGGGAAGAAAAAATCAAAAACTTTGTCTTCACAGTTGCTGCAGGCTGGATCGTGAGCCAGTGCTGCTTTTCTCTCTCCCCTTTTCTTCTCAGTTCAACTCCGAATGGTAACAACCGGATCAGGCTCTCCTGTGCCCACCACTGAACCGTAACTACTGAAATTCCCAACACCCATAACTCAAAGATCCGATTTTGATCTCTGCACAGCATGAGCGTGATTGACATCCTCACGAGGGTCGATTCCATTTGCAAGAAGTACGACAAATACGACCTCGACAAGCAGAAGGACTCTAACATCTCTGGCGACGATGCCTTCGCCAGGCTCTACGCCGTCGTCGACCAAGACATCGATGCCTTGATCCAGGTCACCTTCCCATCTAATTTCCGTCAATTCTCTCGATTCTAGCAGAAATTAATGCCAAATTGAAATAGGTTTTAGGATTTTCGGTGATCTGGGTAATGCATAGGTGGGGATTTGTTCCCCCCGGGGGGGGGGGATTTGTGCCCTAATTTGTGGAAAGTTTTGTAAACTGTTTATTTTTTTTAATGTGTTTGTGTGTGTGTGTGTGTGTATTGTTGTTGTGTGATAATAGTGTGTGGAGTCAAATATGTGCAGAAAGCTGAGACAGCTTCGAAGGAGAAAGGGAAGGCTTCTGCTGTAGCAATCAATGCGGAGATTCGTCGTACAAAGGCTAGGTTGCTGGAGGAGGTCCCCAAGTTGCAGAGGTTAGCTGTAAAGAAGGTTCGTTCTTTGCTTTCTCTGCTACTTCTACTATCCTTCGAAATTGTGTTTTTTCTTGCTTTCAAATTCTGCTGGTTTTTTCCCTTTTATTATTTACTCTGTTTAGTTGATTTCATGAAGGACTAGTTGGTGCTTTCAGCTATAGTGAAGAACTAGTTGATGATTTAGATTCACCCAACTACAGCGATTTTGCTAATAATGTGCTGACAGGAAAGATAAATTGTTCCATCTAATTGAATTGTATAGTTTGACAATGAGAAAGAAAGAGGGGGAAAAAAATCAAACTTCTACTTTTACTAGGCACTTATCCATCTCGGAAGGGGGCTGCATATTTGTAGTTGTTTGGCTTGTTTCTTCATGCAGTTCTAGTTATTTCTTTTTTAAGAAAAACTGTTTGCATAATCTAAGTAGGCATGCTTGTTCCGTTCATTGCTTGATTGTCCTATTTTTCTTTTTTCCCCCACACTTCATAACTTACTGGCATGCAGATGTTCAAAATTAATGCCACTATATGTTTGTTTGATGTATGGTACACTGTATTCACAGGTAAAAGGGCTTTCATCAACAGAATTTGCTGCCCGCAATGATTTGGTTCTTGCATTGCCAGAGAGGATCCAAGCTATCCCAGATGGGACACCTGCTGCACCCAAGCAAACTGGGGGTTGGGCAGCGTCTGCCTCGCGTCCTGAAATTAAATTTGATTCTGGTAAATACATTTCTTCATTCTGATAAGTTTATATTATTTCATGCATGTGAAGCTTTTAATCAATGGTCTCTACATATTTGTGTGGCTCATGTAATTATAGATGGGCGATTTGACGATGAATACTTCCAACAAACTGAGGAATCAAGTCGGTTCAGGCAGGAGTATGAAATGCGTAGAATGAAACAGGCAAGTCATTTTTGGCTGTTGTAACCAGAGACTGATAGCTTTTGCTGTTGTCTTTTGCTTGATATAATATATATATGTTGAAGGTTACTCTAGCAATGGTTTCAAATCTAATTGTATGACTTGTTTTAGGATCAAGGTTTGGATGTGATAGCTGAAGGATTGGATACTTTGAAGAACATGGCACATGATATGAATGAGGTCAGATTCCTTATTGTCTTTATCTTCCCTTTGTGAGTGTGCATGCGTGCATGCTATTTTTTCTTTTCTAGTTTCATTATTTACGTGCTCAATGCAGGAGCTGGATAGACAAGTTCCTCTGATGGACGAGATTGACACTAAGGTGAGAGTCATCAATTTTTGACTGCACCCTGAAACCTGAAAGTTTGGAAATTCAAGAGTTTTCAAAGCTGTAATTAGGAAGTTGAAGTTCATACCAACTATTATGTGCCATCTTTACAGGTGGACAAGGCATCTGCTGACCTTAAGAATACCAATGTTAGACTTAAAGACACAGTGAACCAGGTAACCTAACTGCAACTCCATGAGTTACAGTTTTCCATCAATTTCCCTATGCATCAGTGATAGATATCGTGTTGAATCTCATGACTTTTGGTTTTCATCCAGCTTCGGTCCAGTCGGAACTTCTGTATTGATATTGTTTTGTTGATTATAATTTTGGGAATAGCTGCCTATTTATACAAGTAAGCCTCCTATATCTTTTCCAGAACTTACAAACATGTCCTGAGCATTTATATTTTGTTGTGAATTTAAAGTTGTGCCTAATGTGGTTTTGACTTTGCAAACTGGAAATTGGTGTATGTAATAATACTGCTTGTGTGAGAGATTAGAGTTTCATGTTTAATCTTTTCTCTCTGAAGATTTAATTACTTCAAATTTCATTTGGTGACATTAAGCTGCATCTTCTGAAATTAGGTGTGTGATTTCTTAATAAAAGCATTCATCTCATATTCCCGTTATGGCTAGGTGGCCTAATATGAAGAAATTAATCTCATAATGCTCCCTCTTTATTGAAGAAATTATTCTCATAATGTTCACAAAACTTATTTTGATGATGATCTTGTTAATAAAAATTGTCTACCAAATACTTGTGTTCCATTTTTTATGTTACCACCGCTGGTGTACAGGATAATATCTCATCTAGTAAAACTAGAACTTTCATATGAGATGCTTGTTTTCAAAGTTCAAACTACTGACCAAGTGGCCAAATGAATTTTTGTGAAATTGAAAATGATACCATAAGATATAAGTCATTGCGGTATTTTTAATCTCTCCTCTTGTAAGTATCGGTGGCATCTTTGATACCTTACTGACTTGCTTTGCTTTGCTTTTGTTGCAGCGTGCTAAAGAAGTAACCCTACGCACAAGGAAGGACATTGGATCTGCTTTCCTGTATTTCTTGTATTTTCTTGAGAATATCGTGTTTGATTTTTTATTATTAATTTTGTGAGTTCTTCGTGCCACTTGGGTATTTGTCCTTTGCAAAGTGACTTTTACATGCCGTTATGCTATATGTTAAATAGTTGCGGATTGTTGTGTATATCTGTTTTTCGGAGTGTGTTAACATTAAATCTGGCTCTTGGTACTTGCTTATTTTCAAACTCTTGCAAAACGTACTTTCCAGTTTCCAGTCTGGCCCTTCCTCTCAGTTAACGTTACCCGTTCTTAGCTGCCCTGCTCTACTTCTACCTCAAGACTATTTGAAAAAATTCTGACCGGAAAACCCTATTTCAAATATTCAAAAACAAAAAGTTATTTGAGGAACAAAAGCCTTGTTGACCCAAATAATTTTTGAAAAATAAAAGCCTTCCAAGGCCTTCTTCTGTTAATAAACATCCTTTTTCATATTTTTTTTAAATAACTGATTTTAAAAATATATCATGAAATCGAATATTTTAAGTGACCAAACGAAATGTTAGACTTTTTCTTAAGGTGCCAAGGTATGCCATACAGACAAGTAGTAAGAAAAACAATTATATGTAGTATTCTTAAAGTGCTACATAAGATCATCGCATCAAAGAAAGAGAGCTGTAGCAGCGAAAAGAATAATTCGTATGATAACACACAGCTGATATAATATCCTGTAACAATGTATATACCATATGCTGCACTTTCAACTATGTACATTCCTACTTACTGAAAAGAATAATAACGCTGCACAAGCATATAAACAATTGCATTCTTGCTTATTTACATATAGACTTCACTCATAACATAAATGCAGAAAGTGTTCTACATATTCTACATATGCACACAAATAAGCATGTACATGTACTGATACTACTCAAGTATATCCCGTAAAGGCTAAGCTATTAAGCTCTTGAGGTTGTATTATGGGAGTCCACTGATCAAAATTGGTGAAATTGTAGCCTTTGCTTACATGATCTATCACAAGTCTTTGCTTATCATCATCCACTCCTAGGCTTAGTTTTTTGTTGGGGGGAGCATATTCCAACTGATTTTCTTCAATGGCTTTTCTCTTCAGCGGATTGTACAAGCTCTCCACTGCTGATGCTAGGAACTGTGCTCCTATTACATTTAAATTGTCTTCATGCACTGAAGCATATGCTTTGATATCATCATTACAAGCAAAGCTTGTGCTTGAGGCCATACCAACAGAATTAGGCAAAGTACTCCTAGAGGCCAGAATATAAGGCAGCATTGGAAATTCATTGTGCACAGAGGATTTAGCTGGTTCAGGACTAAAGTTCTCATTAATTGGTTGAAAGTTGTTTGTTGGTTCATAACTAAGTTCATTTGAATCTTCCCAAGTGTGCCTCATACTGCTGGCTTTCTGTCTAACTCGGCATAGCACCCACTCATCCAGCTGTAGAAGGAAATAAAAAAACAAAACAAAAGCAAACAAATAAAC
>CM062353.1:9736000-9773856 GCA_031216105.1 Dalbergia cultrata | reverse complement strand
TTAGTACTTGTATTCCTTGTCGGAAATTATGTGCTCTACACGTATGCACAGAAGACCCTCCCTCCTAGGAAAAAGAAGCCAGTGTCAAAGAAGAAGATGAAAAAGGAGAGACTTAAGCAAGGCGTCTCTGCACCTGGAGAGTAGACCTTGTACTCACATTATGTTCTGTGGTTTAAATTATGCTCTTCAGAAAAAAAATTTCTCATTCTGTGGTGCCAAGAGTTATGTTAATTTTTAATCTTTCTATCCTGTATGTTATTGCAGAAAGTTTGGACGTATAAATAGTGCTTTAGCAATACATTTGTGACGGCTATCTCATGTTTAACTCATCAATCATCATTTGCTAACCCACTGATTATTAGCTAATTAGGTATAACTTAATTTTCTTTACATTTTGTTGCCTTGTGGTAAACAGAATTCATGTCAAGCTAACAGACGGCACTTGTTTAAGAAGGATCATCTTACTATGACATCTCAAACGGCGTTGAAAATTTTCAATCCAGCGACCTGCACTGTTAGCTTTGTAACATAATCGGCTTATCTAATGAACAAATTCCGCATGCGCTCGTACCTGAAAGGAATAAAAATTACTGTCCGTAACTATTGGGTTATGAAGTTAGAATTACATACTAAGAGGGCGATCGGAAACTTTTACAATTTAATTATATTAAGAAATTAAATTGAACTTTATGTTTTGAAAGTAATTTAAGTGAAGAAATTGAAATTTTATGGGAATTAAAATCCAATAAAACTAGCAGGGCATTTGTTTTGAGGTATATTCAATTATCCTTGGGAATAGGTAGTTAGGAATGATGCGTTCCTACGTTTGTTACAAGTTTTATAAAATAAATTTCAGATATTAATTATTTTGAGGAAGGAGATTTTCCTATAATTTAGTAAAATTTCATTCTCAAGTTGAAGGATGGGAAAAAAAATTCCCATAACTTGGGAATCACAATTATTAAGCATAATTACTAAATTATTTGACTTTTTTCCTTTTGAAAATTATGATATATATTCTCAGAAATATCGGTTATAAAATAAACAAGTTTTAAATTTATTTTTGGGAATCTTAACAAATAATTTTAGGAATGTTTAATGCTAAGCAAACAATTTTTTAAAAATACCACTAATATTTCCAGGAATATCATTTCCAAGAATGCAATTCCTGGGAATCTAATTTCAAACCTTAAAACAAACGCCCCCTAAGGAACTGAAATCAGACACAAATGAGTATGATTTGGTGTGAGAATTGAATTTTAACAAATGAAAATAGTAAAATAACTGTATTTAAATATAATGTTCTGTTCCTAATCTATTAATGAAGGATAAAATAGTAAAAAAATTAAATTAATTTGTTTTTAGACTCATTCCAAACATAAGAATTCAATTCAGTTTCATTTGATCAAAGGTTTCCAAACACCCTGTAAGTGAAGAAAGCCCGATGTAGGCAAGGCAAGCAATTGATTGATGAATCTTTGGCAGAAAAGAAATTATAGTTCATTCGGTTGAAAGAATCATATTAGGATTTGCATTTCTCATGTGAATATTTGGATTGTTACTTGGAGGTCAATTTCTAATGTCTTGGAGGCCAGTTGAGTGGTCTTATTTGAAGAATAAATTTTTTGGAGATAATATTTTGGATGGGGCTCTGCATGTTCCATGGAAATCTCAAGTCTGCACATGTACATGGAAAGGTAATAAATGCGCTGATTGGTTTGCTCATATGATATAAGCATTGGCCACGATTGTGTAATGGCTATTTGGGATAAATCTCCTGCTCGAATTGTCTTCCTACTGCATGCTGATGCTATAGCTGCTTCTATGCCTCAAGTTGTTTCCCGCTCTGTATGGTTTCCTTTTGGAAATATGGCCCCCTTTTTGTACCCTGAAAAAAAAAAAAACTTTTTGTAAACAAAATAAAGGGGCAAGTCAATGATTACCAATCCGAATTAGATTTGTAGTGAGATTTACAACTTTGATTTACTAGCACATGCTTGATGTTATTGACCAGGAAATAAAAACATGCTCAATGTCTATAATTGGTTGCCAATATAAACATTCCAATAATACAGAAACCCTAGCATTGCAGATGCTTTGTTCCAGTGCTTTTCATCTTCTTAAAACGACTCAAGGAGTCAATCTCATAGAAGCGGTCCATCTCTTTTATGGTGGTTCCATTACCTCTTCCTCTCTTTTGTTATCTTTTTCTTTTTCTTTGTCTTATCTTCTCATCACATGATGTTTGTTTGAAATCTCATTTGGTGAGTTTTTTTTTTATAGTAGCCGAGTTTGAATCGTGAAAAATAGAGTGACGTTAGCTCACTTTAATATTTTTCGCAGTTGCTCACACTTTAGGCAACATCAAAGAATTGCACTCATAGCAGGTGATAGATCAACCACCTTTGCTAGTGGTATTCAATGGGGACTTTTGGTATGGAAATGCAACTATGCTTTTTTGTTGTTGGATTACTAATGTGTACAACGGTATTGGCTAGTGCCCCGGTGTTCAGCACTTTGCTATCTGGAAATGGAGCACTTTGATATGTGGAGGTGGTTCCATAGTTGTGATGCTTAGCTCTGTGCCAAGCACCATTATCTGTTACTATATAGTAGAAGTTACATTAAGATAAAGACTAGAGACCTAACGACCTCGCTAATGCACTTATGTTTATACTTGGTATAATGCTGAATTGTCCAAGTTTTCATGCTTTTATTTAACGTTGTGTATTTTTTTTATTTGTTGTGATTGTAAGATATCCATTGACCGAGAAAAGAAAAAGTTTAATATTGGTTTTCATATTACCTAAAAGAAAATGAAAACTAAAGAGTACATCTTATGATATTGCTCTTTTGTACGCATTCATACCATACAAAGAGTATATTTTGCTCTTCCCCATGATCTCCACATATATTTTTTTTTTTATCATTTTTCTCTTTTATCTTCTACCTCTATCCTTCTCTCCATTGATATGAGTTTAATTTATTTATGCTATTAGTGTGAAAAAAATTTATATCAGTATCCAATCATATTATCATATGAGCAAAAGTATTTGATTTAATCATCCATCATTTTAACAGTCTTACAAAAAAATTATAATTGAATAACAATGTAAAACTGTCACTAAATCAATATTAATCTCTTGGTTTAAAAGATTTACAATTTTTTACAAAATGCCTTTCATATCAAATAGCATCGCTGCAACTTCATTCTATGTTGAAAACAGAAATCGAAGGTGGCAAGGGAATGACCCATTTATAGATATTATTTGTGGAAATCCAGCGCTATTCTCCTTTTAACATTAATCCTTAAGAAACAAGCATTAATCCTTAAGAAACTAAGCAAAATTACCCAGCCTAACAGAATCCATGCCCTTAATGTAGCACATTCTTTTATTCAGCTCATTGAACTAAAAAATTGAGCCTGGACAATAGAAGGAAAAATTCCTCCCATATCATTCCAATCTGAAATATAATAAACAGGAAACAAATATTTGTGAATATCATACAAAATAGAAGAGAAGCAAACATATATCATGATGAAGTTTCATGTTATTACTTATACCAAACTCAAAAGAACCAAGGTCCTCTTCAGACAAAAGTACAACACGGTTCAACATCAAGTCATATGGAGGCAACAGTAACATACACACGAATATAACTCTTCCAAGATGAGGAAGGATACTTTCAGACCCCACGTCCCATGCTCTGCTCTGTCGGGGGAATCATAACCAATACTGGTTGAGCATTAAAGCCCGGATGAGGTAGCCTTCGCCGGAGCTCACGACCTTCTTGACAAAGAGCACAGGCATGACAGAAGACATGAGTTGCCAAGTCACATGCTGATTCACACTGTTCACGCTGCACGTCATCTTCCAAACAGCTTCCAAAGCACCCACAACATGACCTATTAAGTGCCTCGCAACTTCCCTGATTCCAAAAAACCGTGAATAGTTTACACAAATGATTGAGTTCTTTTTGTTACAACACATTAACATAGGAATGTGAATTTTGTGATTTAGGGAGAGTGCCAGAGGCCCAAAGCGTGTTATAAGGAGACAAAAATAAGAGGGTAGGCAGCAGCAAATCTCAATTCTATATTCGGAATTTGCTTGTGTGGATGTCACATATGAAGCAAGGCAATACATATGAAGCAAAGCTCTATATCTCATTCTCATAAGTGAGCAGAGGAGGACACCATAAGTAATTTTGAGCAACACAGGGTTGATATTGTGCACATCTAAAATTGAACAGAAATTCAAGGCAATACATATAAAGCAAAGCTCTATATCTCATAAGTGAGAAGAGAAGGACACCATAAGTTGATATTTAAGCAACAGAACGTTGATATTTAAGCAACAGAACGTTGATATTGAATACAACTAAAACTGAACAGAACTTCAAGCACACCAATTGACCTATCACACCCAAGAAAATCCGTACACAATAAGAAATTTTATTCATTTAATCCAGCTTAGTAGCTTACCCCCCCAATAACAAGACTATTCTCTTGAGGAATCCATAAATAACACAAACAATATTGACTTCACAAAAATGAAAGGCTTAAGATTAAGAGTAGTTTCTTGATAGAGGTTGACCACACTTGCTATACTTGATGCACCAAAACCTTTTGGATAAGGTGTGAAACATACAACTGAACAAAGCACCACATGACAAAGGTTCAACATATTCAAATTTCCCTAATGCACTTCATAATTAGAAGTTTGGAACCATTACTTAGGCAGCAATGCAGGGCCAGCATTTTAATTGTATTGACAGATTATCTCATTATACTGCACAAAGATGAGAAAGCCCATAGTGCCACCTCGACAGTGTAGAAAACCTACTTCTCATAGTGAATTTTGTTTAGTTATGCTGTACTACACTACACAACATGTCTTATGAACATTATCACTAGACAATGAGGAACAAAGAATAAGAAAGAGTAACTTGCCTCCAAATTGAACTTCCGACGAATAGCAGTACGGCTAGGATAGGAGAACCATGGTGCAAGACAATTCCAACCAAAGCATGAATTCCCAATTACATAAAGGCCAGAATACGGCAAGCAATGATTGGCAAACGTCCCGGGAGTAGATCCAAGCCTCTCAACATTGCTTCCATACAGAACACAAGGAGCCACACTTCCAAGAAGACCTAGTCCATATCATGAGTTCCATTACAAAATGTTTAGGATCCAGGTGGAGAAACATATTAAATGCCCGCAAGCGAATTTTAACATTATAATTTATAACTAGAGCACTCCTTTTCTTTTCAACAAAATACGAAAAATACGCCAATGTCATTAAGGCATAAGCATACTAATCAACGTTTCAACTCATCCCAGCCACAAGGTTAAGCTGCACCTGAGAAATTTACAACCTAGATTAAGCTAAACAACCGGAAAACTCAAAGCTGATCCTTTCTGCAGCTAATTCATTTATCAACAAGCTATAAACCCACTTGAGATCGGTTAATCATCTAAAAAAAATAGGGTTAAAATTTTGAGGGTTGGGATTTATATGAAAAATTAATTAATTCATCCCTGAATTTTGGTTTTTCCCCAATTGTAAAGGCCCATCTGACAATTGAAATAAAATTAAGGACAGAACAAATGCTAATGATTTGAAAGGGCAATTAGAAATTTAGGGAAATAGAAAGGGAGAAGGGGCTTACAAACTTCAAGATCGGTGCTGCAGAAGTGGTCGTTTTGGCCGAAACAAGCGCAGAGGGAGGAGTTCCAGGGAGTGCGGCCCATGGGCTCGCCCATGACGCTCCCGTGGCCCACCGGAAGCCCATCGGCGGTCCAGCCCACTGGAAACCGAGGCGGCGGCGGTGGTGGTGGGACAGCTTTGGGTTTGCCGGTGTGGGGTTGTTGCTGGAGAAGAGGGCTCGCCTCCTCATGACTACCGAGCTTATCCGCCATTGCCAACAATTGATTGAACCCACACAACACAACACAAAACAAAACACAAACTTTCTTTCCAAGATTTAGGGACGGGAAGAGATCTTCAAGATAATAGAATGAAGGAGGTCGGTGGGGAGCGAAGGAAGATTCCCTTCTCCTGCGGGTTCTCCACCCTTTTATATTATTCTCTTGTTATTTACTACCCTATTAATAATAAGAGTGACCCTAAGGCTCATTTTTTTTTATATAAGGTTTGTATTCAGAATTTGCCGAGTTTTTATAGTTATTTATAAGAATATGAAATATTTTAAAAGTAAATTTTATTAATGATAAGATTTCAATATTAAACTATAGTTTTTTAAATCAAATATTATCAATAATGATATTTTAATAATAAAATATTATTTTTTAACTCAAATTTTATTAATGATAAGATTTGAATAATAAAAATATTATTTTAAACTAAATTTCACTAATGGTAAGATTTGCACATTATATTTATGTAAATTTTTGTAAAATCTCATATATGAAGAATTGTTAAATTAAAACACCATATAAAAAATAAATAACCAACACTAGCTATCCAACAAATATATACCATACACTTTATTATTATTAAATTTAATGGATGAGTAGAGACCACATATCACATCTAATAGCAATAAAATATATAATATGTATTTATTATAAAATATGTAACGTGTATTTATTATGCAACTTTATTATACATCAAATATTATTCTAATAATAATTTTGTCTTTGCTTCTCTTTTTCTTCACCTTGCCCCCACCTACAAGCAAATTTTTTGTTCCCTCCCTTTTGTCTTTTTATTTTCGTCTGGGCCTTCCGCGTTCGACTACGTCAACGCTCCATTCATTCCCACTACCTACAACGGGTCCGATCGGGAAAATCGGTCCATTGATTTTTGTTAATAAAATTTAGGGCCCCTTTCAATAAATAACTTGTTTAATTTCTTATTCAAAAGAAATTATTGAAAAATAGTTTGTAAATGAATTATTTTGTAATAAAATATGAAGCAATAAGAATATTTATTTTACATATTTTAAAAAATGCTTGTTGAGAAATCAAATATTAAAATTGACTTTTTGTGAAGTGAAAAGATTGAATAGGGAAACAAGATAAAAAATTTAAAATATCGCTTTTAATCTAAAATTTTGTAAAGAATGGATCTTATTTTAGAGAGTTAAATAAAATGATTTTATCTTTAGATCAATAAAACTCTTTTTCACCCCATTCTAAAAGTAAAATTTCTTACTTTACTCTATAAAGTGAGATAGGTTCCAAATTATAAATGCCTTAATGATAATACCTTGTATTTTGCATTTTCCTAGACAAATACTCTTTTGGTTCATGAATAATCGTCCATTTCAAAAATTTATTTTGTTTATAAATAATCATCCATTTAAAACATTTAAGTAGTATTTATTATTTTTTTAATATTATCCCAATTAAATACAATTGACTCATTAGTGAATGGCAGAGGAAAGGTAGAAATATTGAAAAAAAAGAATAATTTAATAAATCATTCTTACCTTTTACTAACATTAATATTTTACTAATCATTTCTTTAATTCTAATGAATATTTAAAATTGAATAATAATTCAACGACAAAGGGAGTGCAATTCCTTTTGTCATCTAGACATTGTTTCAAGGGTTCTAAATGTCTATTGTGATTCCCACTCCCATTAAATTTTATTTGATTTATCCATATAATAATGTCCTTCTTCTTATATTTTAATCAAAATAATTGTTCATTATTAATCATATTTGATCTTAATTTATTATTGTTACTAGTTTAATAAAAAATAATTAAACTATTTAAGGGAATGAGTAAAAAATAAGTAATAGAACTAACTAAACTTTAATTGGATATAAGAATTTGGATCGTTTTTTTAGAAACTTACTTTTACTAAAACAATATAATAAATTAAGAGTGAAATATGTTTCTGAAAAAGTAAATATTTGCTCAATTCGTGAATAAATTATGAGAGATTAGCTATAGCATTTGATTTTTAGTTCAAAAGAAACTAAAATAGCAAGATAGACTATCTTTAATGTGACTACTCAGACTATTTGTTGTTAAAATTTCATCGATAACTGCACACATATTTCACTTGGCGAGCTGTAAACTCTGTGCAGGTCAAGGTTTTTTTTTTCTCTCAATTTTAGTCTCTCCTATTTGATGTGAAGTGGTGTTTATTATTTTTTAACATACATTAATAACTAACAAAAAGTAAATATCAAAATATACGGTAAAACTATTATTTTAATCGAAGATAAATAAATAACAAAAAATAAATTGATAGTTACGGGTAAATATTAAAGACTTTAAACAATTTAATTATTTTTAATTGATTTAGTAACAATAATAAATTTAGATCTAATTATGATTAATAATGAACAATCATTATTAAAATATTATTTTGATTAAAATATAAGAAAAAGAACATTATAGAGAAATCAACTAAAATTTAATGGAAGTGAAAATGATAATCGATATTTAGGAATAACATCTCCTATATAAGTCAATGTTAGGACCTGGTACGACTAATTCATGTAATTATGCTATGTTTGATTTTTTATGGGTGTGCTAAATTGTAGTTTACGGAAAAATTTTATCTTATAATTTTTACTCAAAACATGATTTAGTGGTTTCAAAATGAGAAACCGCGTATATTGTTAGCCGACTTGATCATTTTTCTTTTATTTTTGCTATTTTAGTAACCAATTAGGCAAGTGACTCGTTGTTTTGTTTATTTTTATGCTAAACTATCGTATCAATTTCATAAATAAATAAAACATAACTACCACATCAATTTATGTGACTTGTTTTTTATTTAATTCTATGTGAATTGAGCTATGGTGGGCTATCAAGTGGAACCACTTTGGTATTTTTACTATACTATTCAGGTTGATCGATTACTCTATTAAACTACCACAGGGGGCGTTTTGATGGAAGTTTTCGGGGTCAAAATCAGTTTGTTGACCAAAAAAATAAATCGTTATATATCTAGAAAATTTTCAAAAAATAAATTAAAATCTTATAAAATCAATTTCAAACATTTTACAATTATATATAAAATTTAAATTTGAACCATACATCATATAGAGTGTAAACTTCTTTTTCCTAGTCATTAAGGGTGTTCAAAGCCTCACCCGGTCTACTAACTATTTTTAACCCGAAACTTATTGGGTCGAGTTTAGGTGTTTACATTTGACAATGTGCACTTTTTGAGTCGGATTCGGGTCATATTTCCAGTTGGCCTAGTCTAGTCCAAAGTTGATTTTTTTTTCCATATTTATATTTTTTTATAATAGTTGGTGATAAATTATAAGAGTTTATATTTAAATTAATACATTTTAGATAACTTTATATTATTTTTATAATCAAATGATTTATTTTGAATTATGTATATCAAAATATCTCTCAAATTTTATTTCTTACTTGTAGAATTTTATAACTTTACCATACATAATGTCAAAATCTTCATAGGTTATTTAAAAGTCAGGTTAATCTGATTTGATCTAATCATTTATCAAGTGAATTCAAGTTTTAAAAAATTGACCCGGTCTAAAAATCGAGCTAGATTGAGATTAGTCTAACTCGTCCTGACCCGTTCCTTGTACACCCCTGCTAGTCATAATTTTAGAAACTTGTGATTCTTGCTGTCTCCTAATTTTTTACTTTTGTCATTATTCCACAAAGAAACTTATAGTGTATTTAGTTGTGTTCTTGTATAATTCATTCTAGATATAATTAAGAGTGTGTTTGGATGAGATTATGATGATTAGAAAACTTTTATCACTTCAAAAATCATTTTTTATATTTTTGAAATTTTTTTAAATAATCAAAATATAAAATAAATCAGTTTCAACTTTTTTGTAAAAAATAAAAAGAATAGCTTATAAAAAAAACCAGTTTTTAATTTTTTTTAAATTATATATAAAATTTAAGTTTCATAATGACTTTATCAAAACTTGAAACAACCACGCCCTAAATTTGTGAGAAATTATTATTTTAAAGTAAAATGATTTATATTTAATAATTTCTTTAAAGTGATTCTAATATAAAGTAAAATAAAAATTCACTTCTCCTTAAATCAATTCTAAAAGTAAGAATTTATTTTAATAAAGATAAACCAAACATGTTAAAAATCAGCTAAAATTAATTTTTTCCTCCTAAACTCAATTATTCTTAGGCCTCCAAATGTGAAACCAAACATGTTGTTGGTTGATCGGTTGAAATTTGTTTTCATGCTATTTCAAGCTTTTGGTTTTTGAGCCATGTGACGCTCCTGAAGTATGAATACTTGACTTGTGTACTTGTAAGTTGTAAGACTCTTTTAACTCATGCACATTAAGAAAATGTCATTATTTATGTATTAAAAAATAAAAAATAAAAAATAAGCAAAATAAGAATGAGATTGCTAATATATAGAGCAAATTAATATATTATTTTTTTAATGAATTTATAATAAAAGCTAAAGAATTTAATTTTGATACATTGATAGTGTAAAAATACTTTACATCATCGTCCAATTAAAATATTTTATTTAAATAACTTTTTAAGTAATGAGTATGAAAGTTAACTATCATAACTTATGTGATAGTATATCATTAAATGATTATGTAAAACTTGTTTACACTTTCAGTGCAGCACATATAAACCCAAAGTTAAATTTACAGTTTGAATGGTCTCCAATGGTAAAGTTTTATAAATCCAAAGTTAAATTTACTAGTTTTATATTGTAAGTGCCATAAATGCAATATACTTATGTTTATACAATGGTCTCTTTTATATAAATAAAGATCAAACACGTCAAAAACAAATAAATAAAGATCTAAGTATTTAATATTCTTATAAACTAGTTAAAATGAACTTCATCTCATTTGCATCAGATCCGTGCGGATTAGTCATTTTTCCTTTTTCCAATTACTTTAGACTTCGTGTGGTTGGCTAGGATGCAAAATTCGGGTCTCCAATGCGGATTACTTCTTGGTGAAAGGATGGCTTGACTTTTCAACAAAGTGAGAAAATGTTTTCAAAGAAAAAGGCTGAAACATCATACTTTCTATGTTTACGATGCCAACCCAAAGAAATCTATAGATTTTGTTTGAAAACTAAAAATTATGTAGGTGAAGTTAGGTGGAAGTTTGTTGGGTTAATGCCTATATAAAGGCTTGTTCTCCTTGCTCAAAATGCATCAACGGAGAACATCATCGACACAAATAAAATTCTCTCCTTCTTTAGTTGTAGAGTAGAGCTATCTGTTATATATAAGTTCTTCTCTTTTGCGAGTTGAGAGTATACACTAGTGAGAAAAACATTGTGAGATATTTTGGGTGTTTTTGAGACTTGGGTTGAGTAGAGTGTGTCCACCTTTTGTATCTCCATTATATTTCCATAGTGAAATATTTGTTTATCGTCTTTGCTTGTGGATGTAGGCTTTAAGTCAAATCACGTAAATTCCTGGTGTCATTTATTTTTTTTACGCTTCCGCATATTCATTCTGTTGGCTTGAATAGTGACGTGGGTCCCACTCCAGTGAATAGTGACGTCGATCTTACTATTCACAAGAATAGTAACTCAATCCGACTGCTGAGCATTATTCACGTGAATAGTGAATAGTGTCAGGCAGGTCCCACTGCAACTTACTATTCCCTGGTTTATTATGCTACTGTTTCTGACGTTTGGACTCGCCATATCACAACAAACGGGTATCAGAGCACTTATAGAGTTCTAAGCTAATTTGTTCAAAAATGTCTACTGTAAAATTTGATATTCAGTAGTTTGATGGGCGCATTAATTTTGGCATATGGAAGGTCAGGTATGATGGTTTGTTCTTATGCGATTAAGGTGTAAAAGTAGCACTTTCTGACAAGGAAAATAAGCCCGAGACAATGAATGAATCTGAATGGGAAGATGCCGATCAGAAGGCTCTTTCTATTATTCAGTTATGCATTACAGACGATGTGCTATAGGAGGTCCTTTTGGAGAAAACAGCAAAATCGCTGTGGACCAAGTTAGAGTCATTGTATATGACAAAGAAGGTGGCCAACCGTCTCGGTGTGTTGCAACGTCTGTACATGCTATGTATGGCAGAAGAGATATCAATCCGATCTCACATAGCTGAGTTCACGTCACTCGTCACAAATTTGAAAAATATGGACGAGACATTTTCAAGTGAGCAATAAGCAATGGTGTTGCTTTGTTCCTTACCTCCTTCATACAAGCACTTTCGTGAAATGCTCATATATAGTCGCGAAAGCCTCAAAATAGATGAGGTTAAATTTGCACTTTTAAGTCGTGACAAAATAGAGCATAATACTGACAATCATGATAATACTGCATCTAGCTTGGTTGCCAGAAGGAGGTCACAGGAGTTTGGATCTAGTAGCAACAGAGGAAAGTCTAGATCTAAGTCTAGACATCGTAAAGGCAGGTGCCGATATTGCAAAAAGGAAGGGCACTAGAGAGTAGAATGTCCGAAGCTCAAAGACAAAAAGGACAAAGATTCAAATGATGCAGCAAGTGTTGCTGAAGGTACTGATAATGTTCTCGTGGTATCAACCAGTTCAATTGGTGATACTTGGATGCTTGATTCTGGATGCTCTTATCATATGTGTCGGAACCGGGATTGGTTTACAACTTTCCAGTCAATAGATGGTGGTGTTGTCCTTATGGGGAATGATATGCCTTGTAAGGTCATTGGCATTGAACAATCCAAGTCAAGATGCATGATAGAGTTGTGAGAACGCTGACTGATGTTTGGTACATTCCAGACTTGAAGAAAAATCTTATATCCTTGGGTGTCTTCGATTCTCAATGCTATAAGTATTCTGATAAAGGTGGAGTTTTAAAAGTCTCCAAAGATGCTCTTATTGTGATTTAAGGAAAGTTAGTCAACGGCCTTATCTACTTCAAGGAAGTACAGTTGTTGTTGCTGCCTCAGTATCATTCTCATCTGATTCAAAATTAGATACTACTCGCTTGTGGCATATGTGTATTGGGCATATGAGTGAAACAGGAATTTCAATTTTGAGCAAGCGCGGCTTGCTAGGTGATCACAAAGTTGGAAAACTTGACTTTTATGAACATTGTGTCTACGGAAAGCAGACCAGAGTCAAATTCAGCATTGCTATCCACAGGACGAAGGGCATAGTGGATTATATCCATTCTGACTTGTAGGGCTCTGCGCCTGTTCCATCAAAGGGTGGTGCTAGATACCTGTTGACATTCATTGATGATTTCTTGAGGAAGGTATGGGTTTATTTTCTGAAACATAAAAATGATGTGTTCTAAACTTTCAAGAAATGGAAAGCACTTATCGAAAACCAGACTGGCAAGAAAATCAAACGCCTCCGAACAGATAATGGTTTGGAGTTTTGTGAGGGTCAGTTCAACGAGTTCTGTGAAAATGAAGGCATAATACGACATCGTACTGTACGGAAGACTCCACAACAAAATGGAGTAGCTGAACGTATGAACCGAACTCTTTTGGAGAGGGCTCGCTGTATGCTCTCTAATGCTGGTTTGTCTAAAGAATTTTGGGCTGAAGCTATCAATATGGCTTGCTATTTGATAAATTGGTCTTCGTCAACTGCGATCGATTGGAATACTCCTATTGAGGTATGGTTTGGTGCTCCTGCTGATTATTCAAATATGTGAATTTTCGGTTGTCCTGTATATGCTCATATTAATGATGGAAAGCTTGAGCGAAGGGCACTAAAATGCATATTTCTCGGATATGCAACTGGGGTGAAAGGTTATAGATTATGGTGCACTGAACCTAAGTCATCCAAATTCATAATCAGCAGAGATGTAAAGTTCAATGAATCATCCATGTTTCATCTGAAAAAGGACGTTGACGATGCATAAAGAAACCAAAATGCTAGTAAGCAGGTGGAGTTTGAAGCTGAACCACCAAAGCAGACAAAGAAGATGCCTCTGATCAGCCCATTCAAGAATAAGAACAAGATATTAATGATGCCGTAGATGTAAGACAACAGTTGCAGCATTATAACCTTACAAGAGACAGAGAAAGGAGGAAAATAAAAACCCCACAAAGGTATAGTCATGTAAACATAGTCTTTTTTGCATTATCAGTAGCAGAGGATATGGAATCAAAAGATCCTACCACATACCATGAGGCTATCTCGAGTGAAAAGTCTGCACAGTGGATTGCTGCGATGAGTAAAGAGATGGAGTCTCTTCACAAGAACTAGACTTGGGAGTTGGTGAAACCACCTAAAGAACATAAAGTCGTTGGCTGCAAATGGATTTTCAAGAAGAAGGAAGGATCTCACAGGTTAGGCGGCTAGGTACAAAGCACGCTTAGTTGCAAAAGGTTTTAGCCAAAGGGAAGGAATAGACTTTAATGAAGTATTCTCTCTTGTTGTAAGACATAGCTCCATTTAGGTATTACTTGCTATGGTTGCACTGTTTGACTTAGAGCTTGAACAGCTCGATGTCAAGACAGCTTTTCTTCATGGTGAGCTTGAAGAAAAAATCTACATGCAGTAACCGGAAGGTTTCACTGTTTAAGGTAAGAAGGACCATGTTTGTCTCTTAAAGAAGTAATTATATAGCTTAAAGCAATCTCCTCGCCAGTGGTATAAGAGTTTTGACACTTTTATGTTAAGTAAAGGTTACTCAAGAAGTGACTATGACAGTTGTGTTTACCACAGAAAGCTCTCAGATGGTTCGTTTGTCTATTTGTTGCTCTACGTTGATGACATGGTCATTGCCGCTAAGAGTATGTCTGAGATCAAGAAGCTAAAAGAGCAACTCAGTGGTGAATTTGAAATGAAAGACTTGGGTCCAGCTAAGAAGATTTTGGGCATGGAAATTCACAGGGATAAGCATGCTAGCAAATTATATTTGTCACAAAAGAAGTATATTGAAAAATTACTTCAACCCTTTGGAATGCAAGACGCAAAGCCTGTGAATACTTCGTTGGCAGCCCATTTCATATTATCAGCCGCACATTCACCACAGTCTGTTGAAGATGAGGAACATATGTCACACGTTCCTTATGCTAGTGCAGTTGGAAGCATCATGTATACTATGGTATGCACGTGATCAGATATTTCACATGCCGTTAGTTTTGTTAGCAGATATATGGGGCATCTTGGCAAGATGCATTGGCAGGCAGTGAAATGGATACTTCGATATCTTCAAGGTATTGCGGATGTTGGCTTGGTATATGAAAGAAGTTCTAACACTGGTGGTAGTGTTATTGGATATGTTGACTCTGATTATGCTGGAGATATTGACAAAAGGAGATCTCTGACAGGATACGTCTTCACGCTTTCAGGTAGTGCAATTAGTTGGAACGCGACTTTCTGATCTACTATTGCACTATCCACCACGAAGCCGAATACATCGTAAGCGTGATAAGCGATGAAGGAAGCCATTTGGCTCAGAAGTTTGGTAGGCAATTTGGGCTTGGAACAAGATATCACAACTGTTCATTGTGATACCCAAAGTGTCATACATTTGACCAAAAATCAAATGTATCATGAAAGAACTAAACACATTGATGTTAGATATCATTTTATTCGAGAGATTATTTCTCAAGGTGCCATTGTTGTGAAAAAGATTGGTACCTCAGACAATCCAGCAGATATGTTAACAAAGTCAATCAATGTTCTTTAAGTTCAGGCATTCTTGAGAGCTTGTAGTATTCGCAATGTGTGAGTTTGCCCGTATGGGCACATTGGAGAAGATGACTTCAGAAACTTGATGAAAATCAAGCTAAGGTGGAGATTTGTTGAAAGGATGGCTTGACTTTTCAACAAAGTGAGAAAATGTTTTCAAAGAAAAAGGCTGAAACATCATACTTTCTATGTTTACGGTGCCAACCCAAGAAATCTATTGATTTTGTTTTTGAAAACTAAAAATTATGTAGGTGAAGTTCGGTGGAAGTTTGTTGGGTTAATGCGTATATAAAGGCTTGTTCTGCTTGCTCAAAATGCATCAACGAAGAACATAACCAACACAAATAAAATTTTCTCCTCTTTTAGTTGTAGAGTAGAGCTATCTGTTATATATAAGTTCTTCTCTTTTATGAATTGAGAGTATACACTAGTGAGAAAAATATTGTGAGATATTTTGGGTGTTTGTGGGACTTAGGTTGAATGGAGTGTATCCACCTTTTTTATCTCCTTCATATTTTCATAGTGGAATATTTGGTTGTCGTCTTTGCTCATGGATGTAGGCTTTAAAGTAGAGACACGTAAATTCCTAGTGTCATTTATTTTTTTTACGCTTCTGCATATTCATTCTGTTGGCTTGAATAGTGACGTGGGTCCCACTTCAATAAATAGTGACATCGATCTTACTATTCTTATTCATAAGAATAGTAACTCAATCCGACTACTTAGCATTATTCACGTGAATAGTGAATAGTATCAGGCGGGTTCCACTACAACTTACTATTCCTTGATTTATTATGTTACTATTTATATAGTTTGGGCCTGCCATATCACAGCACTTCTCAATACTTCGTTGCGTGATGTGATGCATTCCGTCGATTGTTCCACGTGACTTTGCAAAATTACTTTGGATTCTGATAAATATTGGGCAAGGAAGACAGGGAATAACATCGAGGGGACATGCGATGTTGAACTGCATAAAAGACAAATGACCTAATAGGTTATGTCTAGGTGATGATTTTTGGAATGTTTAGCCACGTCAAGTTATTTGGACTGCCACACATGTTTTTATTTATTATTTTAGACGGTGACATATACCACGGAATAAATCAAAACAATCGTCAATTTAAAACCAAAAAATGGTAATTATACAGAATTAGTATAAAACATGGAAAAGTAATTAAGTGACACATTGGAAATTAAACATTATTCCTCGTTTCTAACTACAATACAAGCCCTTGAATGGCTAGGTTTCATTTTTAAATATCAAATGTACAAAAAATTAAAAAGAATGAAAATAGAAAATAGAAAGCTAGGAAAATACTATAAATATGCAAACAGAGGGAAATAGGAACAAGAACAAATAAGAAGTGCAGTAGCATTAATGTTGAGACGATAAGGCTCAGCGGCGTGGAGCACCCGGTTCCTCCGATGGCATCCAAACAAGCAGAATGGGTTGCAAGTTTCTGTTATTCGCTTATCTGCCACACAGCCATGTGTTATGTGTACGGCATAAATTGTTCATTGATTTGGAGAATTTTAAAAAGGGTTTTTCTGAAAATTAAGTTTAAGTCACTTGTTAAAGATACTAAAAATGACAAATTTTAAAATTTTTTTGTTGACTCATTTTTTGAAATCATAGAATCATCCCATCTTTTTAATTTAATGACTAAATTTTCATTTTTCATTCCTTAACTAATATGGTAGGACGCTGATTAGATAAACACTTTTGAAAATTATAGTCCAAGTCACATGCAACAGCTAGGAATATAAGTGTGATCAAACACATGCACTACTACTAGTCTACTAGAATGAACCAATACAATCAAAGTTGCTAAATTAAACGCGCCCGAACTATTTTTTTATATAATTTATTTATATACATAGTCATTTGAATTGCGTGATATAAACTGTTTATGAATGAAAAAATATTTGAAATTAACTTTTACTGGGAAAATTTATTTTGTTTTTGTGCCTTGTCATATTTAGAGTCAAACTTTTTACTTAATGTACCGTGTATCAAACACCAGTGAATGATAGCAACATATTTCAGTTGTTAGTTAGCTAGATATTTTTTGAGAGTTGAGGAGTCATATGAAATTCTGTAATTATGACATATATATATATGCAGACATAAACCTAGCAAGGAATCTAAATCCTTCACGTAATTGGTTGGAGAACCAGTGGCAACGAAATCAGTTTTATTCAAAACAAAAAGGGGCATATACCTAATAAAAGTTACAAAAGTAATATTACACTCGAAAATAAGACAATATGCGGTTTTCTCTCTTGGCCGCATCACCACACAATTCTCAGAACACACAGATTTTTTTTTTTCCTCCATATAAGTTATGGATGAGCAGAAAATATGGTGCGAGATATCCCAAGTCCCAACTTACTTTAATCATTAATTACGTTCTCTAGGAACCAAAAAATATATATATATATTTTTTCTATATGAGAGCACAGAGTCGTAGATCGCTTGGAAAGCTTCTTCATCCATGGACTTTCTTGACCTGCGGCAGGGAGAGAAGCATTGACAATAAAAAATAATTACATAATAATCAAACAAAGAAAAAAACACCTTGAAAATATGAAATATATATATATATACACACGCACACTTAGCTTGCAACATCTTCTCAACTATATAACTTCTAATTAATTAAGATTGTCATGGTGAAAGTTAAATAGCTATAATAACAAAACTATAGACGATTAAATAATTTATGTAAGTATTTTATCAATATATGAAAATTGAATTTGTCACAAACAAGATTGTAATTTCTGATCAGAGGATATGAGCTATTGAGTGTTGAAAGCTCTGTGTTAAGTTGGAATATACTCTATTAATCGAATGTCCATGAATATACATATATAGGGTCGTTAGCAAATATATTGACTCTTGAAAGGGTAACCGATCAATAAATATTCACGAACCAATCATAAACTCTGATCGGTTACAAAAAGATGAATCTTTCGGTTGGAGGGATTGGAGCCCAATGAGGTCCAATCTAGAATCTAAAAAGTATTGTGGGCATGTTTTCGACGGTAGCTAGGGTGGAGACGTGGATGGAGATGGCTAAAAATGGGTCAGATCCTTGAGGAACCGAGACTCCCTTAATTATGCTGATCCCTCTGCACATTTTCACGTGTACTTGGCCTTGAAGGGTTGAATACCACATTTTTCTACCACTCCTTAATTACCCTTTTAATTAATGCAGTAAAATCCTAGATCATGGTTAAGGAAACTACATATGGTTTTCGAATAGCAAGAATACTCGCCTTTTCTTCCATAGCTTTGGCCGCTGCACCTCCAGAGCTTTGTGGATGAGATGAGTGAGGCTTGCCATGGGAATGATCAGGTGGAGGAACGGACGAGTGTGTCTCAGGACCTCTGTAATCAATCTCATACATCTCTGAATCCAGTGATTCCGATCGCGATCCCCCTGAAATTAAAACAATTAAAATTTAACAGCACGGAGAAACAATTGATTAGCACTCTATATATATGACTTAATAATAAATTGTATATAAAGTTACATGTAACATGCGTAGACCTAATTAATTAACTAGATGGGTGGGAAGAGAGCGCATGCGTTTGTAAAAGATGCAAACCTCTTGAGAAATAAGGGAGAGTGATGAGCACGAGAAAGAGAAAGAAGGTGGTGAATAAGGATCTGTGCTCCATATGTGACGTAAATGCAAAGATTTCTTTTGATGAGAGGTTTTGGTTGAAATTAAATATTTGAAGTAAGAAGAGTGGACAAAGGTTTGAGTGGTTTATATATATATAGTGAGGAAAAAGTAGGGGAAGGGTACGTTAAAATGAGTGATGATAGATAGAAGGAGCCGGGAAAGTGCTGGTTCATCACGGAAGGAACATGGCCAAGGCACAGCAAAGGGGCAAGAGGCCGTTGAGCATATTTTGCTTATTTTACTCCATTTTCCCTTTTAGCCTTTTGGCTATATTGAAACTGCCATCATTGACACAGCAATAAGTTGCGAGGTACTGATGTGGATGTGTTGGTTTGGCATATTAATGCTTCCATAGGCATAGCATAGCATATTTGATATAACTCAAAGGATGGGTCTGGATTACACATCTTGAGATTAATTTGTCTTTTTAAAAGTTAAAAAGTCGCCTTTTTTTTTAATTCTGTTTTTCAAAAAGCAATGTTTAGAGTTATTTGATAAGTTAAAATATTTAATTTATTAAAAAGTACTTTCTAGAACACTTAAAATAAATTTAAATATAAAATGAATTATTTATAAATTACTCTTCGGAAGTTATTTTTATTTAAAGATTTAAATATATTATTTATCCAAATGAACCATGTACTTATTACTTTTAACTTTTAGCTACATATTGTGCGGAAAATGTTTTTCAAACAAGACATGTATAGACTTAGTATCAGATAAAGAATATTAGTATAAATGTTAATAATATTAAGAATATATCAAGATAAAATAATATACTATATATTTATATGATGATAGGGTATTATATTTTGATGACATCTTAATATGATGTTTCGTATTTCATACACAGGGTATTTTTAGTAGTGAACAAACTTGGAGAAATTGCTAAGAAGGAACTAGGAATGGATCAAAGTTTAATTTTGGCTAAGAGAGAGGGATTCACCTAATTCCATTTGTTTATTGAAATTTCTAATTAGTTTAACTCCTTTTATTTTTAGGATATATACAATTACTTCTTGTTCCCAACTGCTTTCAACTTTCATTGTCCTCTTGATTTTTGGCGTTGTGACGGGTAAAATCAATTTGGTAGCAAGTGAAAGTATTTGTTTTGGTTTTATATTTGTAGAAGAAATGTGTCACTTTAAAAAATAATTGATTTCAGTGAAAGTAAAAAATATTAACTTTTATTTTTTATTTCACATTAATTTTTCTAAAGTTAATTTTTTTAATTTTTTGCTCAAATATAAATCAATTATTTTAAAAACAATTCTATCAAAATCTAAATGAAACAGACTTATAGTCTTGAAAGAGAAATCAAATGAAGCACCGTTGGGACAACTCCATTTGTATATAACTAAAACCTGCATGCAGAGGGAGATAACATTGAATTGAGCTTATCCACTGGATTTCACATTAGTCACACTGCTATCACACCGACACCTGCGCTGTGGCGGTGTGGCCTATGTTCTTTTTTCCATTACGTTATTATAGAAACTCCAAATATTGATCCAACAAATACAACCTAAGCAAACCGTTATTTTCCCTTCACCACAAAAATCCCCATTCCCCCAACCCAAAATAAATCGTCAACCGACCTGATTACCCTCTGTGTATAAACGAAAGACGCTAGAGCTACTTCTTGACATCTTTGGCCCTGTTTTATAGCTAGCCACACGAACCTGCCTAGTCAGTTATGATGATGTGTCAAAAAGAGATCCCATTGTACGATCCTGCGATTGTGTACACCCACTTGGCCATGATATGTAAGGTTTGGACAACCATGATGGCGACCCTTTTGCTGCCCGTTCTGAACGTTAGGTTATGGATTCCATGTCATTACTTCAATACCAATACTATATTTACTGCACCTTATACATATATGACCACTTAATGACCTGGGTTCCTACCCCTGAAAGACCTGAGCTATTTGATTATTATACATGGAATCGGGAAGTTAAAACTTTTGGATCTCACTTCCATAAAAATGCATGGCAGCTATATATAGCTATAGAGTTATAATTTTCCCAGAGTTCCGAATCTCCAAAGAACCCTAAAAGTAAGATTGGTCATTTTCATGGGAATAAATAGCGGGCCTCCTTTAAGTTACAGCATTCAATAAATATAAAAGATCGTGGAATAAATGCCTTCAAAAGATGGAAATCACTGGCACCACTGATCTGAAACCTAAAGCAAATATGACACTGTTAATTACTCCTAATTAGTCGACTAACTCATGAGAGAGAGAGAGAAACAAATTGTGTTTAGGGTGATCTGAATGTAACTTGGATAATTTTCAAGTAGTAAATCATTTGAGTAGAATCCTTTTTTAGAGTGAATTAATTATATTTATATATGATTCTCTGTTTTTCGTGGATGTCAAAAGAGTGTCAATTTTAGATCAGCACATAAGTCTTACGTTGCCACAGAATAACGTCAATATACTCATTATAAATATACAAAAATGTGACTATTTCAACATCAAAGTAGATTTCTCATTTAGATACTAATTCTTTTACCATTAAATGTAATGAGTTAATGGAATAAGTGAAACTACTATTATATCTAATGATTATAAAATATGTATCTAAATGGGACACCAATATTTAAATGTTGAAATAATACTACTCATATATATATATATATATATATATATATATATAGACCATTCTTCTCTCCTTGAACTAACTTTAAGATATAATAATTATAAATCATTATAAATGTATAAAAATGTGACTATCTCAACATTAAAGTGTGTTTCCCATTTAGACACTCATATTTTTACCATAGAATGTGATGAGTTAATACGATAAGTGAAAACTACTATTACATCTAATGATTATAAAGTAGGTATTTTAATGGGATACTCACATTTAGCTGTTAAACTAACACCACTCAAATATATATATATATATATATATATATATATATATATATATTGGCCATCCTTTTATCCTTAAGCTAACTCTTAGATATAATAATAATAAATAGGGAAAATTACATTCACTTATGCTAAGGTTTGGCAAATACAATCCGCACCCTTTCTATTTTCAAAATTTGCATATTAGGTCCCAGGGTTTTGGAAAATCCTACTGCAATACCTAGTTTAAATAAAACAAGGTTAAAAAAAAATTTCAAATTAGGAAGAGTACTAGTTACTTTTATCTGTTGTTCCAGGTCCTGAATGTCACTAAATCTGGATCTTATATGCCCTTGGAGGGCCATATAATAGAACTATTTTCTTGGGATCAAAAGTTCTAGTAATTGTTCCCAAAAGGGAAAACAAGTTAAAGAGCGATTCTTAATGAATTTTATGAAACCCTTAAATATTTTGTTTTTAACCAACAAGTTTATAAAATCTTAAGAATTTTCAGATTTGAATTAAAACTCAAAATTTAGATTTTGATTTGTTAGGTTTTTTATTTTTTTGATATTTTATTTGAATCCAAATGAGGGTATTTCCTTATTTACATTTATGTTTTAAAGTTAATGGAGAATAAGTGAGTATAGAGACAATCCAGCTCAATACACACTAACACTTAAATTATAGCACAAAAATATGAGCCTGGCAATGATCCTGGAAAAGTAAGGCAGTGCAACTCAAAAAAATCATGCGCTCAAGTATAAGCACTGCAGCACTCAAAATTTTTATAAAACCCCACTTTTGGGGTTCAGAACACAGTAACAACCCAAACATTCCCCAAACTCGAGAAACCTTGTTTCTCCACCTTCTTTCACCTCAAAACTTCATTTTTCTTCAATTTTCTCCAAATCTAACTTGAATTTCTTATCTTTAAAGCTTTAAGGTATGTGATTATCTTGGTTTTGCTTTCATTTCTCCATTTCCTTATTGTTCTAGGGGAATTTTTTATGGTTCCTCAAAGATTCAAGAAAGGAAGGTCCTCTAGTATAATAAGTGTATATTTGAGTTATTTACAAATTAATCTAGAATTCTATTGCTTTAATGGTAGATACGGGTGTCGTTCTTGCTTCCCAGAACTCTAGTGGTTTTGTTCCTGTGTTTGCTGCCACTCCAAGTGAGTGGATTTGCATCTATAACTTTTATGTTAATCATTATATCTATTTTCACATAAAATATGAGATTATATATGATTTTAGAGTTTGTTTTGTGCTGCTGAGATTTTTGTGAAATAGTATGTTATGAACTATTGGTTTTAATAAGAAAACGTGTCTTCCTGAAACCCATGAGACATCCACTGTTGAGACTGAATTTTTCTACAATTACCTTGTGAATTTCATTATTTATAGTTGATCTTATGATTATATGATTTTGGTGTTGCATATTGTTATATAAAGAGAGATTTTGAACCCTAGGATACGAGACTTTATGAATGATAGAGAAAATAATGAGATTTCTAGTTGGGCTACTAGTAACTATAGAGAAACAGACTGTGTGTGAATGACAGTTAATCTGTTAACCTTGGTACCAAGTACCCTAGGACTAGAGGTAACAGAGAATTTATTGTCACATTGGGGACGACGATACATAATGCTCAGATGTGACTAGAGATTTAATATTTAGAGTTTTGTTACGTCACAAATATTGTGTGTAACTAGAGCAGAGGGTACAATTTCTATATTAGAATACTGTTAGGTCAGTTTATAGAAAACTAAGAGTTGGTAATTTGATTTTAATCATGAGATGCCTTTCTATTTTATTATTAGCACTATTATTTTGGTGTCGTGTAGCTTCTCTTGGTGCCCCATGCAGGGGGTTTCAAATTAGGACTCACTCACTAAGTTTTGGTTACAAAACTCACCTCTCTATTCTTTCTCATTTTTTTTTACAAATATAGCAGCTGCTGCGAATACTTACACACCATTTTCCTCCCAGCAACGTTAGATTTCAGTTGTTAAGCTTATTAGGGGAGGTATCTGGTGTTTTTTCCTAGACATGCTCCAATGTAATGTAGGCATGATCTCGAGCCGAAGAGCATGGTTACATTTTGCAAAGTCTCGTATACTAGGATTTTATTTTGAATTGTTTAATCTATACTCTTCATAGACATTTTGTATATAAAGGACTTCATGCATAATTCGTGATATTATAATAGCAACCTTTGATACAGACTATAAGATCTTAGTTTTATGAATATGATTTCAGGAGCAGGTGATTTATATGTAGAAATAGAACTATTTTATGGATTTTTCATAATTTAAATGTGCATATAGAGATAATACACGAGACTTACATGGGAATAGGATTTCTCATATGCCGGTCACGTGCTGGTCATGTTCCCAAGTCGGGTCATGACACCTACACTTGCCTTCGTTAAAGTTTGGCAAAATATAAACTAACTAGACCTCCTTTATTTTCAAAATTTGTATGTTAGATCCCTGAATTTTGAAAAATCTCACACTAACCTCCCCTAAGACATTACCTTTTTATTAATTGGTAAAAGCACAGTCTCTACTTATTTGCACAAAGAGAACGTGCTAGGCATTACAAAGGGGCTAGCAAAGTGGATTTGCTCAAAATTTGAAATTTCTTGCTACATTCATTTGATTTTATCGGGTAAGGCAAAAAAAAAAATTCGCTACACTCTCTTCCCCCCAATCCCAAAGTGAGTCATCACTTTAGGTGAACTCGGTATTGTTCTTGTTGATCTTTGTTTTAAGATTGTTTCTTTCTTACTTGAACAATCTCTCTCACAATACGCTAATCTTGCTAATAAAATCATATGTATAAAAGGTTTAAGGAAGGTCAGTGTTGGATTTTTTAAAACTCAAGGATTTGATATGTAAATTTTGAAAATAGAGTAGGTGTGGTTATATTTTCCCTAACCTCAGAATAGGTGAATGTAGTTTTCTCATATTATAACAATTTTAGAGGAAATTAGTGTTTAATTTTTCAAAATTTAAAGACGTGACTTGCAGATTTTAAAAAATAAAATGGGTGAGTTAAATTTAACCAAATTTCAAAAAGAAGTGAATATAAATTTTACTTATAAATATATACTTGACCCAACTTTTATGACGGTATCGAAGTAAATTCTGATGAATATATTGCGCTGGGCCCAGATGTTGTATTGATTGAATTTGGGTGGAGATAAACAGCTAAGTCGTGGCTGTTCTGGGATGTAAGGGCAACGAATGCCTTAATTTGCCCAATGCAAGTGTGGGATCCGTACCTCTATTAATTATTGCCAGAATGACTGACTGTGACACTCGCTCATAGCAAACTTTCAAGTTATGGACCTTGTCTGTCTGATCGACATGACTCTAAGCCCCGACGGGAGAATTAATTGAAGACAGCAACTTCATAACTCTCCACATTAGCATGTCCTCGAAGTAATTCACATTATGCATGCCACATTCACAGACATGAGCATACCCGCAGGGAGGGAGCTACATACATCATTAATATATACTTTGTTCTTACTAATGCACATGCTATAGAATGTACCTGTGAATGAATCCTTTATAATCTTTTGGACAACATCTTTTAGTCTACTGGCTAGAGCCCTAGAGCTCCTTCAGCTAAGAGTCATGTTATCTGGACCATGCAAAGTGAAGTGTTCATCAAGACCTAACTAAATCAATGGTTGAAAATAAAATCTTTTTACTTTAGGTGAAATCCACACAGAATTCAATGATGATAAATTGGTATCAGTACAGAGTTTAAAACTTTGGGTATTCAAAAAATACTCCCTCTGTTTGTTAATATGTGTCTTTTTTAAAATCAACAATATTTTAGTAATCCAAATATATTTTGTTTTCAATGTATAAAAATATTATTGATTCTCAAGATACATGCATAAATTGACAGAGGTAGTATTTCTATTAACTTAATTAGACAATTAAAGTCTGTTCCTGTTCTCTGATATCTTCTCTCCATATGGTCTTTTCCCATTGGCTGTATGTACCTTTTGGTTTCGCCTGCAATCGATTCAAGCTCGGTAACCGTGATAAAACTTTATTGTAAGTGCATTCGTTGCATTACGTACTTTAAAATATCTGGTGAATGAAATTTAAATTAGCAGATGTAAAAACAGTAAAACATTCATTAATTTCACGCATAAAGCTGCACAAGCCGTACAGATAGTTTCATCTTGGTTTATAAAACGTAAAGACTCAGGTGAATAAGTCACTAGTTTAGTTAGTTTTTGTGATAGTTATGTACGGGGAATAAGTAGGAACTAGGAAGTTACTTACACAGTGGTTTCCAACACCGAGAACCCCAATTTATAGATTTAGATTTTCAAAGAACGACGTGGCGTGTATAATTAAATTATATGATTATATATCTTATTATTGAATTTAATAAAAGAATAGAATAGTAAAAATCACATATCACATCCAATAATAATAAGATGAAAGCAATAAATATATAATGTATGATATATATTTATTATACAATTTAATTATACACCAAACATTATTTCCTTTCAAATTATCAGAGTTAATTGTATCATACAATTGACAATGAATTTTGTATATATACACACATATGTAACACATTATATTAGTATGAGTTCACAAACAAGTAGGTCTGTTTTGATTAAAGCTGACATTACTCAATAAAATTGTGAATATATTTAAGTATGAATTGATAGATTTTTATGTTCATATGAGAATATTTCTTACACCTTTTCTTATTTTTCTCTCTCTTTCTTTTCAGTTTTCTTCTTAATTTTTTTTTTTCCAAAAATGTTCCTCTCATAGCCTTTTCCGATAGCCGGAGACGGAAGGAACAGGATAGTGGATACTGCGCGATTTTCCGAGCAAATATAACACCAAGTATGCTTCCACGCATAATAAATCCTGAAAAACTTGAACACGATCTGTTGCTTTCGCGGTTAGAATTAATCTCACATTTTAGCTGATTATGCATATTCTTGCGGTACATTATGTTTCCTTTATTTCGTCTCTACTATATCAAACAACGACCACACAAATAATGGAAAGTCGAATCTAGACTTCTACTGTACTTTGAAATGGAATTGGATTATTCACGGTATAAACTCTCATATTGACAGTTTCTCTGTGGACCAGGTGGAAGATTTTGGATATTACGTGGTCCCTAAAACGAGTGTGGTACACATGCTGGCGCATAGCTAGGACCAATCCCCTTGATGAATGTCATTTTTCTTTCTGACAATACATCCTTCCAACACTACTGTTCCAATATTTGCCTCGATTGTTTACGTGCTTATTGTATGATATCAATACATATCAATAATTTTCAGTATTTATTTTTTCAAATTCCAACCTGCATCAAAGAAATGAGACAATGTGTGCACACGTATTATATTGCCGAACATGCCCAAAAAAAAAAAATATCCTGATTTCATGATCATACGGGAGAAGTTATATATATATCCACAGAGTACTGAACTTTAAATCTCCTGGTCTTGCAGGGAAGCATAAAGGATGATTAATAGTATAAGATCATGTCATCTTATATGCACAGAGAACTGACGAAAGTTCATATATTTGGGCCAACCAATTTGGGCACCCGCCCCCCCAACCCCAAAAAAAAAAAGAACCAACAAAAGCACAAAAAAAACCATTGAACTTCAACAAAAATGAATGATTGGGGCTATAAAGGACAACAGCTCTTTGATATCTTACATATAAAAGTAACGCGAAAACAAACAAAATAGGTAATTTTTGTCCAAAATATTGTTAAACGTGAATTCAATCATGTATTATCGTATATATTTAATAATTATTTTAAATTTTTGAGTCTCCTTTGATTTTCATCTTCTACATGGCAATACATAATTTATGGAACAGAGAGAGAGAGATAATTTAGAAACAGAATAATTCCATCCAAACATGTTTAACTGAAACAATTATTACTTATAAAATACTCTTGCAAGTGAAAAGATATGATTGGACGATATAGTAAACTATCTTACATTGATCACAATAGTTTTAACATAGCTATATACATGAAATTTGAATCCGAGACTTCTAATTAAATAGAACAATCCATTATCAACTGATTTATGTGCTCATCATAGTGTATTAAAAATAAATCATATAATATAAAATGGATTATTATTAAACGTTTGTTTGTGTCTTTCTTGCGGTTGAAATAATTTTAAATAGTGTATTTCTATGTTATTAATGAAACAATTCATATGTATTAAATATTTTCAACACATTAATAGACAATTTAATAATTAAAATTAATGAATGGAGTTGATCAAATGTTGTCATATTCTCTATCTTCATTAAAATTATATTTTGATATTATTTTTATGTTTATTTAATTTTTTATTTTATTAATGTTAGTTTCCACTAATTAAATTCAATAATTTAAATTATACCAATTAAATATATTGAAAAAAAAAGTTATGTATATAAATTTTCTAACATTTTTGTTTAGAATAAAAAATTAACAAATTGAATTACTAAACTTCATATATATAGTGGCGTGAAGAAATGGAATATCATTCTAGAAATTTTTACATATAATATTAGAGGTTCAAATCCTAGAGTCACAAGACACAATTTTGAGAGTAATTTTACCTGATCATCAATTCCCGACCTGAAAAATGCGAAGCAACCCCTAAAACCAAAAACATAATAGTAGTGTGTGTATGTATATATTACGTTGGTTATGATCGCTTCTTACATTAATAAATAAAAAAAAACCAACTAAATGCAGTTTCTGCAAGAATTGAATTTGTAAGTGAACCTAAAGCCAAATAATAAACTCTTGTATATCTCAATGAGTTATAAAAGATCATGAATTTGACCTTTATCCCCTAATAATATATATTAGTTAAAAAAAAAAAAGTTGAACTGAATTTAAATCAATAATAATTTTTACCGGCTCGAAAATTTGAAACATAGGTTCATAGCACTATATTCAGTTTTTTATGTCTTATAAATTACTAGCTATATTTAAAATTTATTGGATTATAACTAGTTTTATTTGAGTTGAATTGACCTATTATAAGAATAAAAGTATATTACGGCCTGTTTGATGCATAAAATTAAACATAACATTGAAATCGAGTAGAACAATTTCAGTTTTTTTGCTTGGAGTAACATATAGAATTGTAATTATAATTCTTGAATTCAATTTTATAAAATTTAAAAACAATTAAAATTGACTTTTTTTTAGTTCCTAACTTATAAAATATCTCTCTCTCCTCATTAATAAAGTCTATATAGTTCTTTCTCATTTATTTTTAAACAATTATAATAAATTTTTTATTACACCCAAACATTAAATTTAAGATTTTAAGTAAATTCTAATTCTTTTAAAATTGGAATTGAAATGACAAATCTAAATCACAATTCCAATTCTAAAAATTCTATATCACAATTTCAATTCTAACGTCCAAACAAACCGTTAATACTATTTTATTTACAATGCTCAAATTTACAACATACTTTAACGATAGTAAACATTTAATCACTCACTATGTTAATACTATTTTATTTACCATGCCCAAGTTTACAGCCTATTTTAACGATTATTAATATTTAATTTAATCACATAAATAACCGACAGTTAAATAGTTTTATCTCTATATACCATGTATCTTCGTCATAATATACTATTTCCATATTATGTTTTCAGTGCTTACCTACTATTTTGGCTTTGAAACACAAACATTAACAAGAACATAAAACATGAAATGACACAGATGTGAAGGGCACATTAAAATTGAAAAATTATAGCACACAGACATATCATATATATAATTAAAATTTAAAAAAAATGATATATTATGATTCAGAATATTATTTATATAAACTCTATTTATGTTTTATTTATTGTAAACTGAAAAAACTATATATTATTTCCTTCTATTATAACCTTATTTATATTGTGTTTTTTCATATTAAAGTAAGAAAAAAATAAATTTTAAATTAAATATATATAAACATATATAATGGGCATGCCATGTAAGATTTGTCACAAATACATGTTTGACAAGTAGACATAATACCCAAATAATGTATGTGTAATTCGAAACTTAATCTGATCTATGTATTTTCATAATTCACTCGTAAAAAACTTCTCACACCAGGTAGGATTGTTGTTGTATGGTTATTTGATAAACTGTTGTTGTATAATTAATAGCAGTGTTGTTAGAACAAAAGTACATACAATACAAATAGCTGTATTATTAAAAGTTGAAACACTTCCCCCACTCTCCCCGTATGAGCTGACTTTCAGAATTTAACTTTCCCGTGACGTGGAATGCCTCAATCTAAGGGGGAAAGGTTTAAAAAGCAAATCAGAGACTAGTGTAATCTAAAGTGGGTTGGTCAGATTCAAATATCCTGTTTACTGGTTCATGATGATACAGATGAATGAGATCGAATAATACAGTAACTACCGAAGCATGGACTACCCGTTACAAACTCGTAATTATCAAGTTTCGTGTCACTCTATCCCATTGTTGATATGCCATTCCAGCAGTGTCGCATGCCATCATCGAACGGAAAAATACAACAATTCAATGTAACTCACTGTTGCTATTCCACACGCAACTTAATTGGCCATCTGGACCATGGAATGTGTAGCCCCAGGAGAAAAACAACGAGTGCATTTGAGTTTGTGACAAAATGTACAGGTCAGACCTATAGTCCTAGCTAGGTACACACAGTTCCCTTGGGCATCCACTTTGACTTTAATTTTGTGCTACTGATATTGAAATCACTTCTATAATAGTGATTTGAATTTGGCAAAATTTTTTTTATAATTGATTATAGTAGAAAGTAAGAAATTTCATTTTTCTTGTAATTAATTCTAGAAGTAATAGTTGATTTTGTTGAAAATTATTCAAACAAGATAGTTCTACTTTCAAAACTCCATTAAAGCTTTAGAATTGATTTTAAGGTCCGCATATCTGCATCCTAACACACTAGTGACAAATGTAACTCACACCGGATAACAATGGTGTAAGTTTAAAAGTGCCATTTCAATCGATAATTAATATATATGAACTTTTATTGTTGGAGTAGAAGCTTAAGCTAAGAAGAAGATCGACTTATTCCAACGTCCAAACAGTTACAAATCATCTATATGCAATTATAAAACTTAGAAATTAAACTCAAATTATGATAATGTTTGAACAAAATATTGACCAAGTGAGTCAATCTTGTTGGCAATAATAGAACAGACTTTGTTATTTGATAAAAGTTAAACTACTTGACATAATAAAAATGACCATTTAAAAAGATTATCTCTTTTTCACTCAGTGTTTATTATATGTAAGATGAGAATAATAGATTGTTGAATGAGTGGTAAGCATTTTGATCTCCCAAAGGTGTGAAGACACATGTTAAAATCTCAAAAAACGTACTTGTTATGAAGAGGAGTAATCATAAATGTTACGTCCCCATAATTGTGAAAAACAATCTCTTCCACATTTTTTATTTAATAAAAAAAATCTAAGATGATGATATTAATCATAGATTTACAAAATCATTATTATGAATAGAAATCTTCCATTTAAATAAATAAGTAAATGGTATAAGTATTCATTTAAGTTTGGAAATAAAATCACTTTAGCCCCTTAAACTATAGATCATTTGGATTTTATTCTTCAAATTTTAAAAATATGTAAATTGACCCATTGAACTGTCACAAATGTCAATTTTAACCAAAGTAAGTGTATTATACCATCTTAATTTTGAAACATGTGCAATCTAAAACCCTAAAATTTCTTAAATTGGAATATTTTTATTAATAATTGATATAAAAATTAACTGAAAAGACCATTTGCATATTGAAGAAAATTTAGGGAGTTAACTGCACATTTTCAAAGTTTAGAATTTAAAATACACATGATGTAATACCTGGGGTACACATGTCAGTAGACGAGTTTCGCATGACCTCAAGGTCCCCCGGGACCCACTGCTATTACCGGGTCTAGGTCTTTACTAAGTCTAGAGCCCTACACCTCCTTGGAGGGCTATATGTTAGAGTTATATTTTTGGGATCAAAAGTCCTAGTAATTACTCCCCAAAGGAAAATGAATTGAAGAGTGATTTTTAACAAATTTTTGAAACCCTCTAGATATTTCATTTTTAGCCCCCAAGTTTAGAAAATCGCTGGAATTTTAAAATTTGAACTAGAACTCAAAAATGAGATTTTGATTGGTTGGGGTTTTGATTTTTTTTATATTTTATTTGAATCCAAATGAGGGGTATTTTCTTATTTACATTTATGTTTTAAAGTTAATAGGAAGTTAGTAAATGATTTAACTTAGGATAAAAAAAATGGGAATAAGTGAGTGAGTATGGAGATAAGCCATATACCCGTGACAGCAAAATTCTAAGTCTGGAGTTTGCTATTACCGCTATAGCGGTCCAGGACCGCTATAGCAGTTACAGGAAGTATGCAACACAGTATTTAGCCTCTAGAGACCGTTATATAAGTGATTAGGCACAGGGTCGGGGAGCAGCTAGACCGCTATAGTGGTCATAGCGGTGTCAATTTTGCAAAAACATTGCAAAACATGTCATTTCACTTGCTGAAACCTCTCTCCTTATGCTTAAACCCTTCCCCACTTCCTCCACCCCTATTTCACGAACCAGAACCCTCCTCCACCACCATTTTCTCTCTTCCACTCCCTCTACTCTCATCCTCCATTAAATTTTCTTCCTCTAAGCTTCAAGGTTAGTTTTGTTATTGTTTATGTTTCCTTTGTCTCATTCCTTTCATATTCCATGGTTTGAATTGTGTTTTTCCTCATTGTTGTCAAAGGGGAGTGCTCCCCCAATGTTGTGAGAGTTAGTTTATGATAATCTATAACTATCCATAGATCGTTAATGAGTTTTATGGTTATAATAGTTGAGGTTGGTGTCCTCTTGGCTCCCCGAAGCTCAGTTGGTGTTGACGCCACCTCTTCCTCTCCCTCCAGGTGAGTGGGTTTAACCTCATTGCCTTAATTTCCACATTATAATTATATTTCTTGCATTATGATTGTTAAATATAGTATTAGAAATGAAAATATGAATATATAATTTTTGCAAAGCCATGATTTTGAATATATAGCATGAAATAAAATTTAGAAAACCATGGGACCATGATTGATATACTGTGTGTTATGAAAATGTTTTATTTGCCAATGAAATGATTTTTGGAATAATTCATGATTTAGAAAGTTGCAAATTATGCAAGGGTATATGATTTAATACTTCTTATTTTATTAGACATGTTTTAAGAGTTTATAATATGCTATTGATTCAAGCCTTGAGATTTATATATATGATTTTAGAGTATTCAGTTAACATATGTATATATATTGGAAGAATGTTTGATAGAGTATAATTTCATTTGATGAATAGAAATGTGTATTTTGGTTTTAGAGGTTTTGTGATTATGAACTCTTTTATTTTGAAGTATAATAACAAAGTTATTAAGTTATGAAAATATGCTAGTTAAGAAATGGATTTAAAACTTCAATTTCATGGTACCAAGAGGTATAAAATTTAGTATGATTGTTAGCAACTGCCAGATACATATTCTGTGGGCTTGAAATCAGAATGCCTACAAGTGGTGAACCCTTGGGCTCGATTTTCATGGCCACAGTTATGCTAAAGTTAGATTGTTAGAGTTATATGAGTTTAGAACTCTTAGAGTATTAAGAATTTAGGGGCTCTGCGTCGCCAGGGATAGAGTACCCACTTTTCAGCTATAGTTTTCCTTTTGTCAAACTAGTTTAGCCGGTAGAGATAAGGAAACAGACAGTTAGTTAATGGTTGTGAAGAGATAGTTAACCTTGGTACCAAGTTGTCCATTAGAGGACAGTTTCGCCCCCGGTAGTTACAGAAAATGGGACCTAGATAGGTGACTATAGCTTGTCCAAGAGGGACTATTACAGGTTCAGCAGGAGCTCTGATTCACCAGGGACAGAGTCTCACTTGACAGTTTAAAATTTTATAGCTTTTATTATTATGATATATTTATTGTATTCAACATACTGTTTCCCGACACTTAGCCGCACCCCCAGTTAAATTGATTTCATGCTTGATTTTGAGTTAGAAATGTTTATTTATAAATACTTGGAATGAAAAGTGTTTCCTAGAGCTAGCTATGTGTTTAAATATGAAATGATTTATGATTGGTGCATGTATATTATATGGTGTATATTCTTGGTCGTCCCATGTGGGTGATGGGTGAGAGCTCACTCATTGAGTCCATTGACTCACCCCTCTCCCTTCCTCTCATAGTTGCAGGTACAGGCATCCTTCCTCCTCCAGCCCTGTAGACGCAGTTGCTCCCAGTGGTGAGCCTTGTTTGATGTAAGGCTTAGACTAGGTTTTTGTTAGTTTAGAGGGCTCCAGTAGTTTTGCAGGCAGGATTTGAGCCACCCATGAATTTTGAAATACTGTAGTTATTTTCAGAATTTATGTATTTCACCATATATGTTTCCAGAGCTTAAGTTTGGATTTCATCTACTTATTTTGGTTAGATTATGATTTCATTAGCTATGAAGTTATGATTTAGTTTTCAAGGGTTAAACAGGCTTTCAGATATAAGGTTAATATCAGTTGATGAACTAGTTCATGATTTCAGATTAGTGGTATTGATTAAAAAGGGTTTTGAGAGCTTGAATATTAAAAATATTTTCAGTTTTATTATATTATATGCATCCAGAGAGCCACATCACTCAGTAGGCTTACGTAGGGATGAGATTCCTCACGTGCCGGTCACATTCCCAAGTTGGGTCGTGACACATGACCTACAATATAAGGGTAAAGTCTGAATTTCCTGTTTGAGTTATTAAACAATAAAACTCATACCCTCAGTATCTGTTGAAAATTTTAGAGGTGATTGATTCATATAGTTTCGATGTCCTAATTCTATAGTTTTTTGGATCTAGTGTTCGTTTGTACTCTTTAGCCAATCTGTAATGACAAGGGCCGAATTGAGAAATGGCAAACAAAGTAAGATAAAATCATGTAATAATACTTTAAAATTTATAATAAATGCATAACCTTTTATAATTTAATAGGAATTAATTTTAAAATTAGTGTAGAAAAGACTTATATTATAAACTAATATGCGAGATTTTTGAAATAATAAATATGTGCAAATCATTTCTACCAATATAATAATATACGATTAAATTACTATGAGAATATTAAAATATTCTCATTTTGACAAAATAATACATAGATTAAAAAATATTTTCAAAAAACACTGTCATGTATGGTCCATAACAAATATAAAAAGTTATACTCACATTAATTAATTACTCTCTCTATTTTAGTGTATCTATTAACTTAGAGTGTTTCTATTTAAATTTGTCTCTCTATTTTAAATATCAAGATGCTATTAATATTTTTTTTGTAATAATATTCTTACTTTAATAACTATGCTTTTTAACTAATAACTAAATACTGTAAGAAAGAGAGTATCAATAAAATTAGTGGAAATAATACTTTGTTTGAAGACAAGAGTAATTTTGTCAAATTAAATTAGTTTATTTTGTACATGTACAATTATTAAAGTTTATTAGCATTTGTTTTAATCTGTTTGCAAGCCTTAAATTAAAAGTATATTGAAACGGAGGAACTACTTCTTTCGGGTTTTAAATAATTGTTCACTTTTAATATTTTATTTTATTTTTTTACAAATACTTTTTCTTTTAATAAAAATTAAATAATGTTTTTAATTATTATCCTATGAAACAAGATTGAAATAAGTAAAGAACAGAGAGATAATAATTGAAGAGAGCAAGAGAGAGTGGTGAAAAAGGAAAAATAAGTGAAAAAAATATTATTAAGTATGAGAAATAATAAAGGAATACTGGAATAGAGAATTTTTTTTTTTACGAAAGGGAGTAGAGACTATTACATAGTAAGAATAATTTTGTAAAATGTATTTAAATTTCTTTAATATTTACATTTTTTCTAACATTTTTTAATCTACATACTCATTTAAAATTACAGTTTTCTTAATGAGAAAAATTATATAATTATTTAAAAATAGCGATTTTTTTTTTTTTTTTGGTTTATGGAACACGGACATTCATTAGTTGTTTGGGTATAGAGCTCGAGCAGAATTGACTCTGATAGGATAATAAATATCATTTTTTTACCAAAAACTATTTGAATAGCGTAGAGACCACCGTTATTTATTTAATTATTGTGTGCTCTGAATTTACGATTATATTTACGATTATACATTTAATTCGGCTTTTTGGCTAAAGAATAAAGATAAATTTCATAATTCTTCCTGGATTAAAATAACTCACCACAGCTATCACTAAAAGGTAATGAGGTTCGCCTGAGAGTCATAAAGATATACTAAATTAACTTCCCACTTTCCACCCAGTTGGAAAGTCGGTCAGAGCATCCAAGGATGCTTAAATTGGACGACGTTCGGACGAGGGTCGTGCTGTCTTCAACGGCTTTAGAAAATACCTAAACACTTACTCCACACAGTCACACAGCACTTTTTTTTTTTTTAATTATGTTGTAATTACTACAGTGTAAAAATAGTTTATACTCTTATCTAATAATAAATTATTATATATTTTAAAGTTGCATGAATTTAGATTTATTTCGTTTTGGTATAATTTAATTAAGAAAGAATTTAGATTTTATATGCATTTTTATTTTCAGATCAAAGCTTTGGGAAGTTCGATGACATAAACAAACAAAAAGCAACACGTGAAAAGCAAATTGCAGAAATCAGTAAGATCAGGTTCTTGACATTGTTGCCAGGGAAAACGAAACTCAGCCTGTTTGGTGGCAGCCAAGGCATTAACTTCAACGTTCTCACGTTTCTTCTTTCTCTGTAGTCTGTTCTGTACTACACACTACACAGGCACTATTTATGTTAACATACACCCACACCTCATTACATCCATATCTCGTACACCTCAGGTGTTAAAACAAAGCAATTATCTTCTTTATAAACCCAAAAAAAATAAAAATCAAGAACTATCTTCAACTGATTGATAGCTATATTCAATTAAATAACCATTGAAAAAAAAGGTAAGAGATTTAGAATTTGAGATATCAATTGAATTGATTTGTCAGAAATCACGCGAAGAGTATGTCAGCAAAACCCAACCTTCTCTTTTTCCAGAAATTATTCATCTCAGGATCGAATTTGTGCCCGGTTCTCGCCGGTTCCGATTTGCACCTCGTCAGCACTACAGGTCGTTCTCCTTCACACTCTCCTTCTTTTTCGCATCTCTTCAACTCTTCAACGTTCTCCGATTTAGTAACCGAAGAAGCTACTCTGTCTCGGAGCGAGTCCTCGACTTCCTTGAAAAATCCCAATTTCGCGTCCGTTTCAGAGACCCTTTTCCCATCTTGTTCCGAAACCGATTCTCTCTTTGAACCCAGTTCATCGTTCTCGCCACAACCTGATACTCTGTTCTCAACCGTATTCCCCTGTTCCTCCTCTTCCCCTGTTTCTTCTTCATTCCTAAGAGGCGAACCCCAGAACCTACTCGCCAAGGACGAAGATCTGTACGGCGCGGATCTACACCTCGTCAACAACAAAGCGTTCTTCGGCGGCGTGCAACAAGGGTTGGAGGCAAAAGCAATTACGGGGTTCACTCTCTCTTCTTCGTATTCCGATTCATCGTCTTCTTCTTCGTGCTCTGC
>CM062353.1:9710500-9735500 GCA_031216105.1 Dalbergia cultrata | reverse complement strand
ACATGATCCCATGAGTTTTCTCAAAAACAGGTTTCATGCTCTAAAATCAGCCGTTCTAAAACATATAATCAATAGTAAATTTCAATCCTCTTCGTAGAAATCTCTAAAATCAAATAATACATGATATATTTGTGAAAATAACTCTAATGCAGAACATAGAAGTCATAGATGAAAACCCACTCACCTGGAGGGGTGAACAGTGAAGAATCTACACTGACAGAACTCTAAGAAGCAGGAATGACACTGGTATCTTAGATCCTTAGAAGGAAGAAAAATGGAGTTTCAGTGGTGGAAAGGTGAAGAAATGAGGTGGAGAAGGAGAGGAGCTGCATTTCTTTACAGAGGAGGGGGCGGGGGAGGTGTTTTGGATGAAATGAATGTTCTGGACCCCGAACAGGGGTTTTTAAGTCATCTGTTGAGCGCTGCAGTGCTCTTAGCGCTGCGACGCTCACCCGAGAGCATATTGCTCACCGCCTTACTGTTCTGTTGAGCGTTGCAGCGCTCACCAACAAGGTTTGTCACTCTCCAGGATGGTCTCTTAGTCTCCCACTCTCTAAAGCTCACTTATTACATTTCTTAATTAAAATTAAATCATTTATTTTCTTTTAACTTTTATTTCCTATTAACTTTTAAACATAAATGTAAATAAGGGAATACCCCTCATTTGGATTCAAATAAAATGTTTAAAAAATAAAAATTCAAACCAATCAATATCTAAATTTTGGGTTTTAATTCAAATCTGAAAATTTTCACAGTTTTATAAACTCATCGGCTAAAAATGAAATGTTTAAAGGTTTCAAATTTTTTTTTAAAAATTGGTCTTTAACTTAGTTTTTTCTAGGGAATAATTACCGGGACTTTTGGTCCCAAGAATGTGCCTCTATCATATGGCCCTCCAAGGAGGTGTAGGGCCCAGACTTAGCAAAAATTCAGGGCTCGAAATGCCAGGTAGGATTTAAACTGATAGATAAGGGTGACTGACGCTCTTTTTGTTCGAAAAATTTATCTAACTCTTTTATTTAAAATTTGGGGTATTACACCAAAATAGTCCGATACAAAAATCTTGAAAGACCAAATTAAGTGTTCACTTAAAAAATAATAATAATGTTTTCTTTTTCCTACTCCTCCTCCTTGTCAGAATAACTATCAAAAGCCGATCAATACCTATATTAAATAAAATAATTTTTTTATATTGATAGAAATCATATAAGTTGACAAAATTATTATTCTATAGTCATTATTACTTATTTTGATAAATGTATTAATTACTTAACTAATACATTTTTATTGACGATATAAAGAAAAGAAAAAAATTTAATACTACTTCTAAATATTATAAATGGATGGATATTTTGATATATGAAAATGTAAAAAAAATGGCAATTATTCTGAAATGGCTAGAGTAGTATATTTGAAGAAATATTAAATTTTCATCTATTTTTTTATATAAATCCAGATATTTAATTTTTTTTGACGCAATTCAATTATGCTTTATTATTTTATTAATATAATAATTTCATAATGTTTGAATAAAAACATAGCAATAATGAAATAAAATACTTATCGTTTTAATGTGTTTACTAAGAAACAATTCATTAACAAAAGGGAAAAAGAAATATTTTCTCCAACCCAAAAAATAAATGAATGGAGCATTTTATTACACTAATAACCCATCAGAGCACCAATTCATGAAAACACCTGAGGGCATGTTTGGTTTGAATTTCCAGTTTTCAGTTTTTATTTTTAATTTTTTAGTTTTCTAGATTTTGTGAAAGAAATGCTAGAAGTTTTTAAAATTACAATTTCAGTTTTCAGTTTTCATTTATAATTTTTAGTATTTCCTTCACAAAATTCTAAAAACTGAACAACTGAAAATGAAAACTGAAAATTTAAACCAAACATGCCTTTAAATATTTATACCGGCAACAAACTAAAATGTCCCGACCGAAAATTTCTTGTGTGGATGTATATTTAGTTTAATACTTAAAATTTACACATATTTACAATAAAAATGAGTTTCACGATTTTATTTAAAATATAGTCACTCGGTTACGAGATCCGTTAACTAATAACTTTATTGTAAATATGCGGAAGAATAAAGTGTTAGGTTTTTGTTTACGCGGGAATTTCCGGACAATTGCCAACTGCGAAATGTTACTAGTTACGCTAAATTTTATCCATTCTCTACGTGACCATTACCGCAAGAGAATCTCTAATGCTTGGCTAATATATTCTGTTATTATTATTACAATTTTAGATTCTTTTTGTACTATTTATTTTTATGAGGACATTAATGATAATATTTTTAACGATTGGTGATTAAATCAGATTAATTATTTTTTTAGTTGATATAAATGTAAACATAATATACTTTATTTAATTTATATCTAAGGTAAATCAATAATCAATAACAACATATACAAATGCAAATCTGTAATTGACACGTGTCATTCTATGATTCATCCATCAATTAATACAAAACGATAATCAACTTTAATAATTTATAAAAAAAAAAAATCAGTTGTAGTATAGATGCCGTAATCAGCTGTAATCAAATTGAAGAGTACAATCTTCTCTTAATCAATGTCAAATTGTATACTCGATTTAGAAGCAATACTATAATCAACAATTTATCAATGAATTCAAATTATATACCCAATTTATCATGCAATCAGCTGTAAAAGGAGGAATAAATTATGATGACACCATAATCATTTGATAGATAAATAAATCACCTGTAACATAAATTTTCAAAAGTTTTATTCCTACTTGATATTGTAATCAATCATTTATCATGCAAACTTTATTCTTAATTTATTATTTTTGGAAAGCTTGTTTGGTCTTCATTCTTTTACAAGAAATGCACGCAAAGATAGGATCATCATCAAGCAAGAATAAACCTTTTCTTGAACAAATTTATGATCTTCAGCAAGCCAGAATAGGTTGGCCATCATTCTCTTTTCTTCTTTTTTACCTTTTTTGAATCGGTTGCTTCAAATGCCCCTGGATTTTATACTCTCTCATATGCTTTAATATATGTATAAAAATAGCGAAATTGATATTAACTTCCTCAGCAATTATGGTGATGATATTTTTTTGAAATTATATCATTTTGTTACTCTTATCTAAGCTTTTAATACGTTTTTATATCTACTGCCATTTGAGTTATTTTTTTAACCCTTCTTCTATACTAAATTTGCTGTTTTCTTTTGTAGCATGTACAAGTTGGATTGAACACAAGAGATGACCATTCGAGGTTGATGCAGAATGAACTGAAAATTGCCATACTCTCCAACATTGACAATGAAAGCTGAATTGATAATTTTAATTTTCTTTTTTGTTTTAGCTTTATCGAATAAGATAGTATTTTTCGTTCCCATTGATGTAGAACTCTTTCGTGTCAGGCATATAATGCCTAACAAATAAGACATTTTGATGTAATCCTTTGGATTCAATTCTTAATGGAAATTTATCATTTATTCTATGAGTGTTCTCTAATTCGATTAATGTAATCTAATTAATTAAATTAATTTAAAAATTTTATTGCAGAAATACAAATTCTATTTAGTTTAATTAAGTGAAATTTATAAATTTATTTCAATTAAATTGTCTAAAATAAACTAATATCAATTCATTAAAAATTAATCAAATAAGAAAGGGTGATCATTTCTTACCATAGAATTAGATTTTGCGAAACTGAGTCCTTTGCCAACAAAAGATTTTATGCAATTGAGTAGATATAGTTAAATATATGATTAATAAATAATAAATTTCAATTAATAAAATACGTAATTGAAGGAATAGAAATAAAATTATTTTAAAAATATGAAATAATTGACGTAAGTTACGAATTTTGTATCTATATCTTTGGTGTTAAATGGTTGAAGAAGATAAATATTTCAAAAAATAAAGGAAATTGACAAATGAGATCAATTTAGATGTTGAATAAGAAAAAATGACTTGGATAAAGTTTCATTAAAAAATAATTATAAGATAAAAATCATAATATATTTCAACGTCAATTTTATTTAACTAATATTTTTAATATATTACTCATATGTAAATCTTGTCGTCTCCAATATTTTTAACATAAATTCGATTCACTTAAATCCGTAAATCCAAAATAAAAAATTAAATCCATAAATCCCGATTTAAATAATATTTTGGATTCTGAATCAAATGTAATATTACGTTTGTACAATGTTCTCTTAATTGATATGTTCTGGGTGCCGACTCAAATAATATTATTGATTTTGGCTCAAATAATATCTTTGCTGTGGTCAAATTGAATTAAAAGTTACCTATTGATATCGAAATACTACACAAAAAAGATCATGTTGATACCATAATATTATTAAAAAATGTTCAAATAGATCATATTTCATACCCAATTTACAATTCATATAGATTATTTTCGATTCTTACTTAATACTGTAATCAATAACTTATCAATGAATGCAAATTTTACACCCAATTTCAAATTCAAATATTTTTTTTTAAAAAAATTTTCTTCCCACTTGATGCCGTATAGAATAATCTAGCAATTCCAAGTATAAAAGATATTAATAAAATCAAGTAAAATTTACATATAATTACATGAGAATCAAATTTGATTGAATTAATTTGCTTGGATTAATCTAATTCTTCTATTGGTCCCATAATTACAATCCTAAAATTTAGATTAAATTAATAATCAATTAAGAAATAATAAATTTGATTGAATTAATTTGCTTTGATTCATCTAATTCCATTACTCTCGTAAATACAATCCTAAAATATATATTAAATTAATTACAAAAATTTGAATTGATAAATTCCCAAAAAAAACTAAACCCGTAAATTGTGATTAAGTTATAAATTCTGACTATTATAAGATCATAAATCCAGACTCGATTAATTGATACGTTTTGGATTCTGACTCAAATAATATTGAAATAATATTATTGATTTTGACTCAAATAATGTTTTTGATGCACAATGTTCCCTTAATTGTTACGGTCAAACTAAATACAAAGCTATCTATCGATGCTGAAATATTATACAAAACGTATCATGTTGAGACCATAATATTATTAAAAAAATGTTTAATATTTTATATCTAATTTAAAATTTATAAGCTATGTTTATGAGTTTAGGTTTTGAAAGAGAACGAAGAGGAGGGAAAAACTTGTAATATAATTTTATACTACAAGTCCTTCCCTCCTCTCCTTTTCCCTTAAAAATCTAAACTCATATACATATATTATAGATTATTTTCAAAAAGTTTATTCCTACTTGATATCATAATCAATAATTTATCAACCATTAGGCCTAACGCAGCTGGTAACTAGCTGGGCTCCTTAAACATCTAGTCAGAAATTCAATTTCTAGTGGTGTGTATGGAGAAGGTTTCATGGCCAGAGGTAAGACCCACATATATGAGTTCTACGTCTTGAGGGGATTAGTCATTGCTTTCTGTGGTGGATATCCTTGGTTCATCAAAAAATAATCAATAATTTATCAAACAATGAAAATTTTATAACCAATTTAAAATTTAAATAGATTTTTTTTTGAAAATTTTCTTCCCACTTGATACTATCAGTAGCGGAGAAAAAACACAAAATACAAGGATAGTAGGGACAGAAACGTGTTTGGAAGAGGAGACAGAAATAGGGGACAGAAAAACACAAAATTTATGTACCTCCAAAATTTGGAGACAATTGAGAATGATACAAAGATAGAAATTTAATATTTTTCCTTCAATAATATCCCTATGCATATTTATTATTTATGTCTCTATCTTCACTATGTCCATTATCCCCCTACTAAACGCTACCATATGGAATAATTTATCAATTCCACATATAAAATATGTTAATAAAATCAAATAAAATGTACATATTATTACATGAGAATCAATTAATATAATTAAGTTATTTCGACAAATCTTTATAAACTTACTTTCAAATATACCGATTCTATTTAGTTGAATTAGTAAACTGATTTAGATAATAAATCAAGATGATAAGTAATCAATATCGATTCACCAATTTAAATTATTTTAACTTAATTGAATAAATATTTAGTAAATTGATTCAGAAAATATCGATTCAATCAATTTTTGGATTAAATCAACCAATAATTTTGACACAAAAATGTTGCTAAAGTCAAATTGTTACCAAATCAATAATTTATTATCTAATTTTCTTTTTTATTAAATATTTATCAAATCAATAATCAAACTTTCAAGCATGTCGAATCAAATTTTCTTAGTAATATTGATATCAACAAGTGATGTTGGACCATATAATCTGCATAATTTTTTTTCAACGGGACTCTAGCCCCAAAACAAGTTAATATTTTTTTATTTAACAAAAGAAATCAGTCATAAGATATTTTTTTTATTAATATTGATACTTACAAGTGATATTGCACAAATACATTTCACAATTTTTTTTAACAACAGAGCTCTAATCCTGGAACAGGTTAATATTTATTTTTATAATCTGCATAAAAAAAACTTTTTTTTAATTAATATTAATATCTAACAAGTGCTGTTAAATATATATACGTTGCACAGTTTTTTTTTTTAATACAATGGAACTCTAGCCTTAAAACACGTTAACAAGTATGTCATCATACAAGTAATATAATTATTACCAATTTATTTCATTCTTTTTCATTTTATTTAATATGAGTTTTTTAATTCTTTTTCATATTCAAGAAAAATACATGGGAGGAATGATAATTTTTGTTATTTTTATTTGCCACCTAGAAATTTTGTTTCGGTAATATATTTTCTTCATTTCGTACCAATGTATTTTAGTAATTATTATTTAAAATTTATTTCACATATCTAATATTAGATATCATATAAATGTTATTATTTAGATAAATATTATACCCTATTATTAATATTCATGTAAATTCATGTAGGTCAATTTATATACATTGTATTACTCTATTATTGTCTATTTCAATTTAAATAATATCATTATATACAATTCCTTTTGTTGCTTCAATTTAAAATTATCATTTATCAGCAAATACTTTATTATTCCATCATTATTAAAGAATATTTCACTTAAAAGTTATTCAATATGATTTTTTCTGTCATGTTCTTTACTCAAGATGAGAATACGTGAGCATGAAGGAGGGAATGATGAATTTGTTATTATTATTATTATTATTATTATTATTATTATTATTTATTATGATTATTTTTTATTCATAAAATATGTTTTAATACTAAATTTCATCATGTTATGGGGTCAAGAAAGTTCAAACGGAGCAAGTTCTCTAGATTCATCCTAATATTTATCAACTGAAATATTATTTATTGGATACAGTACATTATTGAATGTTTATTTGCTGTTTCACTTTTAGTTTCATTTAATTATTTCATAACAATATTTCTTCATAATATATATCATATATGTCAAATCAATAATTTCAATGATTTCAAATATACGTTAGAGTATAAAAACTTATATCAACGAACTAAATAATAACCTCCATGCGTTGCATGAGCACTGCACTAGTTAGATATAAAGACAAAATATTAATAACTTTATGTTTAATGAAAATCAATATCCTCGCAAAATACAAAATACACCTTTCCAGGTTGTGATAAAATTCTAGAGTGGAAGCTGATATACGTACCTGGACGTTACAAGACGAACGGTGGTCCAGATTCAGTTAACAGTCTTGTTTGTTTAAATTTACTATACAAATTTTTTTTAAAAAAAAATATCTAAACAAAAGTCATTCTAATAGGCCGGAAAACTTTTCTTTCGTCACACGCCCTCTACATCACCGGTTTAATGGGCATATTTTATGATTCTTTCTCTCTCATGCAGTTTGATTTTTAGTGGTTGAAATACATAAGAGAGGAAGAAAAAGCTTCTTCAGGAGCATATAAGTTTTTTCCTAGGAAGTACTGCACCTTAAGAATGTTCTGACAGAAATTTTGCTAATAGAATGATGCAGCATAGTATTTTTTAAGCTTTCAATTTTGATAAAACTCTGACCATATTGAATACAGCATTGATCTTCCTCTCACTTTCTAACTTTATTGAGCCAGGTACTAATATGAGCTGGCAGCTCCCATCATAATGCACTACAATGAGTTGGAAGTTCCCACTTCAACTATCAATAGACAACCAACCGCCACCCCAAGAAAGAAAGGAACAAAAAACATATAGCAATAAATAAAAGAGCATATCAATAGCTGCAGATGGGTGAGGCAGTGAGTCCCTACATCCCTGAACATTAAAATAAGACCTGTTCAGTGATGCTAATCACATTTACAAAGTATGAGTATTTGTTTATGCCTTTCCTTTTGTAATTTAATCGGTTGCATGGATGAGGAGTGCCCCAAAACTCATGCCGACACACAAGTTTAAGCTATATTTGAGCTTACTTTCAAGTTTCAAACCAAAACATAGTAGCATCAAAGAAATAGGACAACGACAATAAATTTAAATCTTATATCACAATTAAGAATCAATAACTTCAACAGAAAGAACGTATTGGGGAAGCATGAAAATGATTCTCACAGCAGACCTGCTCTTCTGTCATATTATAAACAACACGAATTGTTCCCCTCAGGGCAAATAGTGAGAAAATAAATGAAAATACAAATAGATAAATATATAGTAAATAAACAATTTTCACCCCAAATCAATAGCCTTCAAGAAAAGTTGGGATACACGTAATAATAATTAGGATAAATAAACAAATGAAACACTCAATTCAGATAAACTCTTTCTTCTTTTTTCTTTTTTTTTAAATTTCTTCCGTGATATTTCCAATCCTACTACAATGTCTTGCGTCCTTTCACTTTGGTTATATAATCAACTTGCCACACCATTGCTCACAGTGAATTCTGCATTTAAGCTGCTTTCTACTTTTGGTGGTCCTGAGTGCCGCCTTGATCTGGCAGGTGAAGCTGGGAAAGAGAGACGTTTCTTTGCAGTCCCAAAGGACCCCTTCTCTGTTCTCCCATGTTCCGTGGCCAATGGACTTTGTGTCCTGGACTTGGCTTTTGCAGATTGAGTTGGCACCATGTAACTCGGAACTGATGGAGAGCTAGCAAGGCTCTCATCATCCCTCACTGATGACCCCGCAATTGAGTGCCTCCGGAACCGGTCTGACTGTACACTGGCCATGCTTTTGGAGTCATCATCCATAACCCAGCTACCTCTTGGGCTTCCCTTCTTCAGTTTCTTAGCAGTTGCTGGAGAAGCTGGTTTGGGAGGAGCAGAATTGGACTGAAAGCTAGGTGAGCCAGGATTCTGGCTGGCTATTGGAGACTGCTTTTCAGAATTGAGCTGGAAACGGGCAAATGATTTGCTGATTTCCCCAGCAGTAATGCTGCGGCTCGAACTTTTTACAGATGCATGGTCATTCAGCTCTTTATCCATCAGACTACGGCTCTCCCAAGGTCGAGCTGCCATCCATCGTTCCAACCAGCTCCATCCCCAGCTTGGATTGGTTGGATCCGTGAACATTGGATTTATAGATCTAGATGAGTTCTTCCAGTTTTGCTGTCAAATCATGTTTTTTTTTCAAATATTAAACTCTGAAATTTATTTGTCTGAAAAATCAAGGAACTTAAGCACATGGATGTAAATTATATCACCGGCAGAGACTGCTATTCACTGACAATATATTAGGTACACTATATTCTATGCCACTTTATTTCGGGCACCCACTACTGCCAGTGACAGCATTTGACAAGAAATAGTATAGGACAACGCAAAAATGAGACAGGACAGCAAAGGTTTAAGGCTCTGAAGACTGTGACAAGACCGAAAAGGATTAATGCATTTGGCAAGTCTAAGTTTCAGGTGAAAAGAGTAACAACTTCAGGAGAAAGTGAAGCAAAGGTTAAAGCAGGAATGATAACAGCATACTGTGAATGCTTGGTTCTCATTTTATTCTTTATACTATGTACATTTTTACATATAACCTAAAAAATGCTAATCCAATATTTCAAAGATCTTCTAGTTCTTCTAAATATTCAGCCCTTCCCTCACATACGTAAATTCATAAGAGAAATAGAAAACCTGATGGGTGAATGCATAAGCCAGTGCTCTTTCTCTTCTCATAGTAGCCTCATACTTGCTTAGTAACTTGGCTTCAATTTGTTCTTTTGATTGTAAGCTGTCATCCCATTCCTCCCCAATCTATTATGACAATTTGAAACAAGTTACAAGCATTCCAAATACTTTGTTAAAAACTCAATTAATCAAACAAATACTGGTTAAATGACAAGAGATAAGCTTTTAAAATAAATTAAGGAGATGAAACCCAGACCCGCATGCTCTCAAGCTCTTTTGCATGCTTCTGTAAGAGTTGTCTCTGCAGAGCCTGATTCTCCTCGAACATTCTGATCCTCCTAGAGCGAATCTGAGCTTGCACACGAGCTAAAGTCTGCATTGAGCGGAGGGTACTTGTGGCTTGGCGCTTAACAATGGGCCCTTCCATCAATGATTTCAACCTGACCAGCCCTCTTAAAGCCCGCAGTGCTCTTCTTGCCTAAGTGATTTCAAAAGAAAGCTTAGTTTGAAAGGTAATTCAAAAAACAAATTTTCTTTTGCAGCAATTATCATTGATGCTGACGTCCTCAAAACTCTATGCAATTAAAGATATCACTCAATAAAGGAGTAGCCTTTTTGCCTGGATTCAAATTAAAGGAGTTCATATTAGATCTACTGTCATACTAAAACTTTATTTGTAAACAAGAAACTGCCAGCCACATTATTCCTGTACCTGAAGTTTAAATCATTCACTCATCACTTGAATTTTCTTTTAATACTCAAAACTCTCATTTATTATGAAAATCTATACAAACCCTTTTGCATACAAAATACTGTCAGACACAATAGAATAGACTATTGAACTGTTATATCATAAATAGTTTGCGGTCAAAATGTCACTGCACCCTTGTTTTGCCTTATATATTGAGAAAAGGAGAAAAATGCATTCATTTAGTGGAGCTGAATAAAAGTTTCATTTTGGTTCCCAACCATACAGATTGAAGGTGTAGTTGCACAGATGCACTAAATGAATGTGTTCTTTACAAGGCTCAACAAGGATATGAATGATATTTGGTCACAGAACATGCACAATTTAGAGGCCAACTCAGCCAATGAGTTATAACTCAAGTGACACCTTGCCTATTCGCCCATCCCTTCCCCATCCCTAAACCCCTACTAGCTCCACTAATAGCTCCAAGTTGCCATAAAGAAAGGCCCACTTCACAAATTCTTTAAGCTCCATAGCAATTTTTAACTGTATCATTACTTTTATAATAAAGACAAAGGAGTTTTGCCCAGGTCTTTTTTTATATATAATAAAGACAAAGGAGTTAAATGATTTGAGACATAGGGAGGAAGAAGAAAAAAAAAATATGAACAGAATAATTTATATTGGTTTAAATCAAAATTACAATGCATACCAAGTATCCCCGGAAAGCTGTTTGAATCTTGATTGCTGCCACTTCTTCCGTTGGTTTACCAGCAAACCTAGCAATTCTAGCAGCTTCAACCCTAACTGGCGCTGTCTGAACAGCAGGAACAGGTGCCACAGCATCTGTGGCAATTGCAACTTCAACAACATGATCACGACTACTGCTTTCAATTTCAAGATCAGTTAATTTAACATCTTCTGGTGGAGGAAGAGGTGGTGATTTATCAGTTTCAGGATATGAGTCTGAAGTCTGCAACTTTTGCTTCCCAAACCATTTCTTCTTTGATTTACTTGATTTCTGCCAAAATAGTTAGTAAAAAAACTACAAGAAGCATCCCAGAAAGAAAATTTTGGCATATCTTATAAACTTTATACAAACCTTATCTTTCTTCTCCTTTGAGTCAGGGCTGAGAGCTTTCTTCACACTAGAAAACCAATTTCCCTTCCTCCCCATATTCTTGGCATTCCACAATCCGATCCTTTACACCCAGAGAAGAAAAAAAAAAGCGAAATTTTGAAGATCTCAAACCTCACAATCCAAAACAATTCATTTCTTGAATAGGAAATTCAATGGCATCTGCTGGTTTCATTAAATGCCATTAGGATTAGGATTTAGGACTAGCAAAATAGATACTGAAAAGGAAAGAATCTTAAAAATTGTGCAAGCCTCCTTGCAAAATTTAATTATTCACTTTTTAATAAAAAAAATAAATGGAAAAAAAAAACAATAAGTTTCTGCAAGAGAAATTCATCATAACCCCTAGCTGTATATCAATTCCATATGGATTCATTCTATTTGGGTAAAGACCGCATGACTAAAAGTAAAACCAACAACGTTTGCAAAACCAAACCAGAGGTTCACAATCCTCGTCCTCCAAACAACGTTGAATTAGACAACAAAACTGCTTAATTGTGTGCCCTTTCGCATTTTCTGAGCAAAGTAACGCACGAGAATGCAGATTTATCGCGTAAGGATCAGACAGAACAAACATGCTTCTAGTCAAAGCTGAAGTCGCGAGACTTTCACAAATAGATCGCGAGAAATTCACAAAATGACGAGGAAATGAGAAAACGAGGATGGAGTTGTGATTGGGAATTGAGAGTTCGAATGTGAATGAAGATGTGAAATGGGGGGAGGAGTTAGTTACCTGAAGTGAAGAAGCAGCGAAGTGATTGTAGATCTCAGATATCTGATTCCGACCCAGTCCCTGTCTCAGCACAAAGATTGCAACTTGATGATCACACTTGCACCAAACTGCACTTTCTCTCTCTTCTGCCTCCTTTTCCTCTCTGCTTCCCTGCGAACAGGGAAAAATCAGATCTTGCCAAATGCCAGCACGAGGGAAGTGGCTTTGAATTAAAAGAGCAGCTAAGCTAGCTAGTTGTGTTAATTATTATTATTATTATTATTATCTAACAAGTGCCCTAAAAATAAGTCTATAAAGTTGGTGGTAAATCCTACAATTTAAAAATCACAAATTTCCATTAAACACTTACCGCTGCAAAACTCTTAACTAGGATATTGGTTAACAGAACACTCGAGAAAATTACAAGAAGCTCGTTGAAATTTCACTCGAGACTTCTTTTTCTATAAAATTCATTTAAGGTATCTTAAATTTATGAAATCATTACAAATATATTCATTTTTAAATTTATAAAATTATTACACTATACTTTTCATATCTTACAATTAATATTATATCTAGAGAAAGTCGGTGTTATAATAACAAATAAAAAAAAGTTCAAAAAATTTCATTAAATCTAAGAGAATATTGATATAATTTATTATTATTAGAATTTATTTAATCAATACTCTAGAGTACTCATTAAGAAATTAGAAAAGAAAAAAATTTATATTGAAAAGATGAGGATTTATATTTTAAATTGGGAAAACCCTTTTAAAACTTATATAATTTTTTCTTTTAGATATCTTTAACCATTATTATTCTTAAAGTACTTGTCAGTAAAATCCTCATTATTATCATTATTATTATTATTATTAGCCTTGCCGTTGGGTTGGTCACAGTGGGGCCCAGCGTGTGATTTTACCTCACCTTAGGTTGTAATTCTATTCAAAAGCATCAAATCAAATTGACGGTGTCTGTGTCGCTCGCGCGCTCGTGATGATAGTTGTGGTTGCCTCATGTGGTTGCAGTAATTGTTCCACGACCTCCATCATGTGTCATACATAGTTTTACCTGTTGCTGTTGAATTGAAGTGAAAGCTATCTATTGTTGGGAAAGATTTTTTTTTTTTCAAAAATAAAAATTGAAACTTTTGATATGATTTCCTCACAGAAAAAATATATATATGACATTTACATAGACTAATGGTGAATCAATTATTAATGCAAATTACCAAGTTGATATAAATACATTTAAATTTATTAAGTACTCACCTTTTTATTAGAGTACCAAAAAATTTTATTTATTGTTTATTGATGGAGTAGATGAATGTGTAAATCCACATACTAATAGCTTATCCAAAGGGGATGTGGTTGGATATGTGAAAGTGGATACAAGTAGGAACTTCAAATAAATTTTGTTTTGCTGTATTTTAAAAACACCAATAAAAACGCATTTAAATAATCTCATCATAAACTTCATCCGTTTTACAAATAAGAAACTTTAATTGCATTTTAGTTACTCCTTAAAACGTTTACTTGGTATAACGGGTTCTTATATATGCTAAAAACCGATTAACACATTAATGATAAATTAATTAAAATCATTCATTTGAAAAATGATTAATTTTTTATACAAGATTTCAACTATTTTATAAAATTTATTAAATAAGAAATTGTGATTTTTTTTTATCAAACCGTCAGTCTTAGATTTGTGTGATCGAGAGAATTCTTATTTGTTTCTATTTAAGAAACTTTAAAACTTTTGGATTAAATTATTTTTAATAAAATAATTACATAAGTGTTGTTGTGATTCAATAAAGATAAATTATTCTACTTACACTAAAAAAATAAGTATTTTTAACTATTAAAACATTGAAAACATCAACAAAAGTATTATAAAAAAAAAAGTAATTTTGACACAATAAAACTGTTGAAAATAAGTTATAAGCTTTTATTGATATTGAATAATTGTCAATAAAAGTTTATAAATATTTTCAATAGTCATTTTATGTCAAAATTATTTTTCTTGATCATACTTTTGTTGATATTTTAATTTTTAAAAATATTTATTTTTCTTATAGTGAATGTACTATTAATAAGTTAACATTTCATTAATACAGGGTTCTATTGTAAAAATAATAAAACTCTAAATAGCAATTAGCTCGAAATTAATTAAGATTCAAATAATGTCTATTTTTAAGACATAAATTCAGTATCATTTAATACACTTTTCCCCAAAGCATGGATGCTACATAACACGATTTCTTCGTTCAGGTATTTGGTAAAAGGGATACAATTGCATTTTTCAGGTTTTCCTCTTTCTTTCTGCTGAAAAGATATTATAAAATTTATAGTAAATTCACTTAAATTGCTGATAAAGTTGTAACTTTACTTTTGGTCTTTACTAAATAATATTGGTGTCTAAGCTTATATTTCTTTCACCAGATGTTCTTTATAGTCATAGGCAGTGATTGCTGTCGAACAAAACTCTTCTAGCTATCATGCAGAGTAATTCATTACCGCAAGTTGTGTACTAAAAATATCTTAACTACATCCTTTTCATATGCTAGTTGAATTGCATCGAGTTTTGAAGTTATTAATGCAGAGAACGGATTGATTTGAATAAAGAAGTACTGTGACTACTATCCTGAACCAAGTTGGTAATCAAGCCTAGCTAAAGTCAAATTCCTTTTAAATATTATGCTAGCTAGCAAGAAGGTTAAACATTTCTTCGGAATTACACTTTCCACCATTTAAAATTAACCTATGCTAGCCTCAATTACACTAGTAGAGTAATAGGATCATAACCATTTCAAGTAATTCATCTTGTTTATAGTATAAGGTCTTATTTTTTGGATTCATTGTCGTTTATCTAATTAAAACAAGAAGTTCATTTCAACTCTGCATCCTATTCCTCCACTAACTTTTTAAGTTAATGTATTAGGCATAATTCAATTTACTAAATGATTAATTATACTGAAGGAGTATGATATGGGCATCAATTTGACCAATAAATTAAAGTTTTAGAAAAATACTATATGTACTTATGAGGTATGAAACATCATATCAACTCATATCTTATAGATGAAATATGTGAATCTTATTCAAATAAGTTTTACACCCCATCTAAGAGTCAGTACGTTGTCTTACATCGTGTGAGTATAAATAATACAACTCAAAATTTTAAGTTTCAATTCACCCCAAATTTCACTCGTCTAACACTTGTTTTTATGCACTTCCTCCAGCATGATTGCAGCAACACATGTCTTTTATTGGAGTGTGAGTAAGAAATATATTAGCTTGACTTAAAACAAGCGACCCCATCCCCATGGTGGCTTTGCAATAATAACCTAACTGCAAGCAGCATGTCATCGCTAACAAGTTTGTTATACACGCGCAAGAAGCCCCAATTAATCAAAATAATAATAATAATAAAGAACTTTTTCATGAGGATTTTAATATAAATTAACCAGAGAAAATGTGTGAAATTTTGTAACCAAAATTAAGATTTTAGAAAGCCCATAAAAAATAACAAGCAGACAAATGAAGTGGCAAGAGGACGTGTGATGTGAATGGTAAAAGCTAGCAGTTGGAACTAGAGTTTCTTTTTAAAGCGTTGGTCATATTCTGATGGCAGGACCACGTTGTACTGAATTTTGATGTTGGAAATGGTCTCTGAATGCATATATGGATAAATTGCATAGCCGCATTATATTGTTGTTAGAGCGAGGTGACTAATATGAAAATGAAATATCTGTCATAAACTTTACGCACCCCGAGCCAATGCTCACATAACATGTGAATCGCATTAAAAATCGACATGTGGTCAGTGGTCACATGAATTGTCAAGAAAAGGTATAGCGAATTGAATTCTTTTAGGATTTTTATTAAATTTTCTTAATTATGAGATGTTTTTATATCTTCTATCTATGTATGAAACAAATCATCATTAATTAAAAATAAGGCAATGTCAGAAATGTGCAATTCGTTTAGTAAAATACTGCTTTCCTAAAAAATAAACATATATTCTCATTTCATAAGATAAATCATAAAATTACTACTACTACTAATAATAATAATTTATTTTTTTTACATGCCAAGCACACACTATCCAATGCCACGCAGTTATACAACCCAACGGTAACCATTGTGAGTCAGCTACTCAACTTATTGCTACAAACAGCATGATAATATATGGACAAATGTTTTTTAATGCTTATTTCTATTAATTTAATTTAATGAGTCTAATATTGATATATGAATAATATATATACAATCATTTAATTATATATTATTATTTTAGTAAAATAAAATTAATTTTTATTTTACAATTTCAAAAATCATATATATGAAAAAAAAATTGAATGGATAATAGTATAAAAATATTTTAAACTGTGACTATATTTAAATTTCATTATAATTTAAAATAAACAGTGTTGACTATATTTATTGATAAATAGCTTATAGGATCTTAATATAGAAATATGAACAGATATACATTACTTAATATACTTGATTTTTTTTTTATTGAATGGAAATGTTTAGATAGCTACGGTATCCGATATTGGTATTGTTTCACTAAATAATATTTAACATCTATATTGGACCTATAAAGAGAAAATTTTATTTTATCTCAAACTATAAATTATGTGTATTTTAGTTTCTAAATTTTAAAAATATATAAATTAACATTTTAAACTTTGACAAATATGCACCAAGCCTACCCATAGTTTTGCATTTAAGTGTCAACAGCCCAACATATAGAGTGCCATGTGTTGGCTAGACACAAGGCAAAATTGTTGCTGCCAAGGTGTGTCATGCAACTAGTTATTACAGCATGTGCTTGCTTTATTAGTGGATAATGTGGCTGAAAATCATAGCCTATCATAACCCATCAAGCTTTTCCAAGAATCATGCATGTTAGTTAATTCAGCCTTAGGTTTGTATTTTGTTTAATATTTTATTGGTTTGTGAAGCCTATAAAAGGTAGTTATGTATCGTGGTTGTAATATCAGTTCATCAAGTTATAAAACCTCAAAAAATTTCCTTCTCCATTATATGTGTTGTGTTCTGTTGTAAGATAAAAATATTAAGTATGTTATTTTTAGTGAGTTTTTTGTATCAAATTGGTATCAGAGTTGGTTAAATCCAGTGTCAATTTATTTAGACAGTGTGTGAGGAACAAAAATATTATCAAATAGTTAGTGTCATTATGGCAAACAATTACAATATTGTTCGGCCAAGTCCCAAATTAGATAGGAAATTGGATTACAGTCATTGGGAGACTTTGATGACAACTTATCTAAGGGCTCACAATATTTGGAGCCTTCTTGATCCAGGCTTATAAGAAGAAGTTGATGCAACTGCCTAGAGGAGAAATCAATTGGCACTGTCACAAATTCATCAAACAGTAGATTATTTGGTATTTGGAAAAATTGCTAATGCCAAAACCTCCAAAGAAAGTTGGGATATTTTGAAGCTGTCTTACAAATGTGTAAAGAAGGCACAAAAATCAAAATTGCAATCCTTGCATAAAGAATATTAGAGGCATGGATGTCTAGTTTAGAAACTGTTGAACAGTATTTTTCTTGTGTTACTAACCTTGTTAATAAGATGAGAGTTTATGGAGAGAAGATTTCAGATAGTACGCTGGTAGAGGAAATTCTACGCACCATACTGATGAAGTTTGATTGTGTGGTGACTACAATATTGAAGTCCCATGATACAGATAAAATGATAATTGTAGAATTACAAAGCAACATAGAAAGCCATGTCAATAGAATTTTGGAGAAGACAGGAAATGCAACAGAAGAAGCCCTGGAAAGTCAGGTGAATCGAAACAATGATGCTGAATCAAGCTATGATAGAGAAACAAGAGGTTGAGGTTACAATAATAGAGGCAGAGGCAAAGGTAGAGTAGTTTCAGAGGAAGAGGTCGTGGTAATGATTATAGTCAAGAAAAAGGCAACAATTTCAGACCACCTATCCAAGGAATAGGCAGAAACAATTTTGGGCCTGCCAGCTGAGGAAGAGGAATAGGCAATTATTATCAGGAGAGAACAAATTGCAACTACTTCCACTGTGAGAAATTTGGTCACAAAGCTGCAGATTGTAGATTCAAGTTGATGAGTCAGAATAACTTCAATCAAGCCAATGTTACTAAAAGCCAATGTCATGAAATTGGTGAGATTTCTAATCCACAAAGTCTTTTGCTAACAAGCAATTCCTTTTCAGAAGATGAAAATACATGGTATTTAGATACTGGCTGTAGCAATCATATGTGTGGCAAAAAGGAATTATTCTTTTCACTTTATGAGTCAATTAAATCTTCTATTATATTTGACAACAATACAAATATTCCTATTTTGGGAAAAGGTCAAATAGAAATTAAATTGAAAGATGACTCTCACAATTTTATTTCTGTTGTGTTTTATGCTCTTAGACTTTATCACAATCTGTTGAGTATTGGACAATTGTCAGAGTAAGACTATGATATACAGATTTATCAAGGTTACTGCACAATATTTGATGAGGATGGGAGATTTATTATAAAGGTAAAATGACTTCACATGGACTTTTTCCACTGAAAATGCAACATGAAAAATTTTCCTGCTTAAGTTCTATGATACCTAATGATAACTGATTATGGCATATGAGTTTTGGGCACTTTCACTTTTCTGGATGGAATTATGTGTCTAGTAAAGAACTTGTTTCTGGTTTGTTGATTATTGAAATTCCTAATTGTGTCTGTGAGACTTGTTAATCGAGATAAAAAAAACACAGAGATTCATTTGTTGTTAAAAAACCTGGGAAAGCAAAGAAGTTATTGGAGATTGTGCACTCAAATTTGTGCACTGTTGAAGTACTAACTCAAGGTGACAACATGTATTTTATCACTTTTATTGGTGGTTCTAGTAGAAAAACATGGTTGTATTTTTTGTAATAGAAATCAGAAGCTTGTGATGTCTTTAAGTCATTTAAGGCATTTGTGGAGAAACAAAATGGCTGTAGAATCAAGATTCTCATAATAGACAAAGGACAATAGTATCTTGTCTATGCATATTTCTTTGAACAACATGGAATTCAACATCAGTTGACAACAGATACATTCCCCAACAGAATATAGTAGTAGAAAGGAAGAACAAGACAACCATGGATATGGTCAAATGCATGCTGAGAGTCCAACAAATGCCTAAAGAATTTTGGGTAGAAGCAGTTACTACTACAGTTTATCTTTTGAACAAGTGCCTAATAAGGAGTGTTTGTGATAAGACACTAGAAGAAGCTTGAAGTGGTAGAAAGTCATCAATACGTTATCTTAGAATTTTTAGATGTATTACTTATGCCCATGTACCAGCTTAGCTAAGGAAAAAGCTAGACAACAAAGGTGAGAAATGCATTTTCATTGGTTATAGTATGAACCCAGAGGTATATGAGTTGTATAATCTAGAGACAAAGAAGGTTATAATCACCAAAGATGTGACGTTTGATGAGAAAAGAACATGGGACTGGTTGGCCAAATCTCAAAAGGAACCTGTGACCTTTCCTGCTTGTTATGTAGAACAATGTGAATAGCTAGAAACAAAAACTAAATCGAAATCATTCAGTTGACCTTAGAGGAATCGTCAGCCACCAGCCAGATTGAAAGACTATGTTGTGGGTAATGATAATGACTTGTCTAATGAAGATATTGTCAATTTTGCTCTATTTGCAGGTTATGAACTAATGAGTTATGAAGAAGCTTCTAATGATAAGAATTGGAGAAAAGCCATGGATGAGGAGATTCATGCGATTAAAAAGAATGATACATGGGAGCTAATTGATTTACCTGCAGAGAAAAGGCCAATTGGAGTGAAGTGGGCGTACAATACTAAGTATAAGCCCAATGGTGAGATTGATCATTTTAAGGCTAGATTGGATGCAAAAGGTACAAAAAAAAGCCAGGTATTGATTATTTTGAAATATTTGCTCCTGTTGCTAGATTAAACACCATTCACATGATTATTTCACTATCTACTCAAAATAAGTGAAAGATATATCAGATGGATATTAAGTCTATATCTCTGAATGGCACTTTGGAAGAAGAAGTGTATGTTGAACAGCATGCATTTGGAAGAAGAAGTATATGTTGAACAGCATGCAGGTTATGAGATCCTTGGAGAAGATGATAAAGTTTACAAATTGAAAAAAGTTTTGTATGGATTGAAACAAGCACCGAGAACATGGTATAAGAAGATTGATTCATACTTCATTGAGAATAGTTTTCAGAAATGTCCTTTTGAACATACTTTGTGCATTAAATCAGTTGAACCTGGAGATATTCTTACTGTCTGTATTTATATTGATGATCTAATTTTCACTGACAATAATTTGAAGATGATTACAGAATTCAGGGAGGCTATGGAGAAATATTTTGAAATGACTGATTTATGCTTGATGCCTTATTTTCTTGGCATGGAAGTAATTCAAAAGGAGGATGGGATTTTTATTTCTAAAAAAAAATATGCTAATGACATTTTGAGAAAATTTTAGATGGAAAATTCAAAGCCAGTTGCTACTCCAGTTGAAGAAAAATTAAGGCTAATGAAAGAAGATAAAGGAAGAATTGTCAATCCTACTTATTTTAAGAGCTTGATTGGAAGCTTGAGATATTTGACAGCAACCAGGCCAAACATAGTCTTTAGAGTTGGTTTACTCAGCCAATTTATAGAGGAACCATAAGCTTGTCATCTGCAAGCAGCAAAGCGATTCTTTGATATATCAAAGGTACCTTGAATGATGGAATATTTTATGAAAATACTGACGATGTGAAACTTATTGGATATACAGATGGTGATTGGGCAGGTGACATAGAGACAAGGAAAAACACTTCAAGGTATGTTTTCCATCCTGGGTCAGGTGCTGTGTCATGGTCATCAAAGAAACAACCTGTTATTGCACTTTCTATAGCAGAAGCAGAATACATAGCAGCCACAAGTTGTGCTACATAGGCAGTATGACTAAGAAAAATTCTTGAAATGTTGAACCAGAAGCAAAGCTTTCCCACAATGATATTCTGTGACAAGTCACCAATTGCATTTTGCAAAAATCCAGTATTCCATTGGAAGTCCAAGCATATTGATATTCGATTCCACAAGATTTAGGAATTGGTCACTGATAAGGAAATACTGATTGATTATTGTCCCACTAGAGATTAAGTTGTAGATATTTTTACAAAGCTATTGAAGCTTGAGCTATTTTACAAGTTGAAAAATATGCTTGGAATAATAAATTCTACAAGCTTTGTTTAAGGGAGGGAATGTCAAAAGTGTTAAACCAAGTTTACCCATAGTTTTGCATTTTGGTATCAATAGTCCATCATGTAGAGTGCCATGTGTTGGCTAAACACAAGGCAAAATTGTTGTTGCCAAGATATGTCATGCAACTAGTTGTTGCAGCATATGCTTGCTTTATTAGTGGATAACGTGGCTGAAAATCATAACCTATCATAGCCCACCAAGCTTTTCCATGAATCATGCATGTTAGTTACTTTAGCCTTAGATTTGTATTTTGTTTAATATTTTATTGGTTTGTGAAGCCTATAAATGGCAGTTATGTACTATGGTTGTAATATCAGTTTATCAAGTTATAAAACCTCAAAAAATTTCCTCTTCCATTATATGTGTTGTGTTATATTTGTGAAAGAAAAATATTAAGTGTGTTATTTTTAGTGAGTTTTTGGTATCAATAAATGTATTATACTTCTTAAACTTTAGAATATATACCAATTAACCTTATAAAATTTTCTAAATGTCCAACCTAGTGCCATATATTTTCTTAAATTTATAATATTTTTATTAACAATTGATAGAAAAATTAGTGAAAGAGTCAATTTGCATATTTAAAATATTCAAGGGGTTAAACTACGTATTTTTAAAGTTTAGAATCTAAAGTATACTTAATTTATAATTCAAAGGAGCATAGTGATATTTTCCATATTAAAAATTACTATCTTTTATTTGCATGTTTGATGCTCAGTAGTAATGCTTAACGCTTACCCTATAGTACCAATAATTCTAATATTTTTGGATTATGAGAAATATCATTTCTTTCAAATGCAATCAAATGCGAATATTAGTTGTGTGGTTTTGAGCAAGACATAAATTTATCAAATAGTAACGATTGCGCTCCACTTACTTCTATATAAAAGGACAAAATCTTCTACATGATTACACTCCTCTTATTTCCATATAAAAGAAGATTTTGTTTGCCGAGAAGTACACCAAATAAGTTGATTTTGTGATAGTCAAACTCTTAATTGAATTTATTTACACTTGGAAAAAAAACCAAAAAACTCAAACTCATCTCTGAATTGATGCAAGATAATATTAGCTCTTCCGCTTACATACTAGGCAATGTACATATGACAAGTTTATTAGCTCAAAATTTTTTTAGAAAACTTCGTAACTTATGTTTTGAGCGATAATAAATTTTATTAAAATATTTTAAAGTATTAATGATAATAAAGCTATTATATCTAAAAAAATTTTCAGAAAACTTCATAACTTCATAAAAATTATATATATAATTATAGTATTAATGATAATAAAACTATTATATTTATGTTGCATTAGTAGTATTTGTTATTATGGATATTTATATTTTAAAGTTCAAAGTGTTTTTAAATTTTTTTTTAATAAATCCATAAATATCAATAGGGATTCAAATCTTCACGTGGAATAAGGAATAGAGACCCATCACAGGGATGTGGATGAGAATGGAGGCAAAATTCTAAATGAGGATGGGATTAGAGAAAAAAATTTCTATCTTTAAATTTAGCACTTTTGACCTATATCACTAAATTCTTTTTAATTTTTTACAACTTGCATATTCCAATCTATTAATTCCATAATTTTTTCATACTAATTTTTTTGAAAAAAAAACCTTTAATTTTTCAACACTAAAATATTTAAAAAAATTAATTCCAGAATTTATAATTCTTTGATAATGATACTAAATATTTATTAATTTTAAAAATTAAATAATAATATTAATTTTTTATGCAAAATAATATTATAATTGATATACTGCTATAATAATTGACATTATATAAATTAGAATTATATATTTTTTTACTAATTATTATACATTAATTATAATATATATTTTAAAGTTGATATTTTAATTTATCAAAAGGATGTTCAAGTAAAAGACATGTAATTGAAATCGTGTAAATTAAATTTATTTATTATTTTTTAATTATAAAATATATTTTTATATTTTTATAAATTAAATATTTTAATTTACTGAAAATATATAAATGGCTAAGGATGATAAAAAAATAAAAGTGGGTACATGTAAGAATTACCCACAATAGAAAAGAGAGTTAAGACATATTTTGTCTTCATAGGGACGATCGATGGTGCTGAGTCCCCGTTTGTTAAACGGGATAGCGACGAGAATATCACACATTCATTTTTTTAATTATTTTATTATATTTTCATTATGTATGCATTTTAATTTTAATTTAGATTATGTTTCATTAATAGTATTTGTTATTATGGATATTTATTTTTCAAATTATAAAATATTTTAAAAGTTTTTCTCTTTTTAAAATTTGTTAATAAACTCCTGAATATCATAGGGATTCAAAATTCTTACGGGAAATAGGAAATAGAGACCCATAAGAGAGATATGGATAAGGATGAAAAGTAAAATTCTAAACAGTAACGAGAAGCGTGGGACATGTCCACTTTCTCATAGATACTCATTGTCCTCCCTATAAGTGGCTCATGATATAGTAAAATTATTCGTTTATTATTTTTTTTTATTCTACAATTTCAACTTTTGAAATGTGTAAAATTTTCATAAACTAGGCTTTTTATTGTTAGTCGTAGGTCATCTATCGGGATTTTTTCAACTTTATAAACATGATATTCAAAAGAAGATATAAAATAGAATGATATATTTGTATTTTGTCCACTTATTTAATTATTTAAATATTAACTTAATTTTAAGATAAATTTATATACTCAATTTTCAATAAGATATATTTAAATAAATTATTATTTATTTTCAATAATAATCAACAAACTATTTTTTATTATCTCCCCATGTATCACACGAGTCTAATGACTAGTTTCCATATAAAAGAAGATTTTGTTTGCCGAGAAGTACACCAAATAAGTTGATTTTGTGATAGTCAAACTCTCAATTGAATTTATTTACGCTTGGAAAAAAAAAATCAAAAAACTCAAACTCATCTCTGAATTGATACAAGATAATATTAGCTCTTCCGCTTACATACTAGGCAATGTACATATGACAAGTTTATAAAAAATTTTTAGAAAACTTTGAAACTTATGTTTTGAGCGATAATAAATTTTATTAAAATATTTTAAAGAAATTAACTAATAATTCAGTTTAGTTTATGTTATTTTT
>CM062353.1:9547856-9710000 GCA_031216105.1 Dalbergia cultrata | reverse complement strand
AAAGAATTTCTCGACATGTCACGTGAATTGCCTCCTCTTAATGTTTCGGCCTCTCTCTCTATAGCTATTGCATCTTGGATCTCCTTGAGAACTTCTGAAATTGACGGCCGCATGTGTCCATGAGGTTGTACACACATCAATGCTTTCTCTGCTATTTTCCACATTGATTGTAGGTCGTAGTCATTCCGTAGCAAGGGATCAATAATACCTTGTATATCTCCACTCTCAATGTGTAATTTTGCCTGTTAAACAATTGATACAGGCAACAAAAATTTATTAGATGTTATTTGAAACTTTGCAATAGAATAGAGAGGTCCAAGAGAATCATATCTCTATTCAGTCCACTTTATGAATTACATATCAACATATGCAATCTAATGCATGTTATGACTTGTTATATCAATGCTGTAAATAAATACTGTAAAAATCACTTTAGGAAGGGAAAAAAATACAAAGAATTTTAGAATGATAAACTTTCCTTATACGTCAAAATTATGTGTTTGTGTAGAAATTAAAACTCACCCACTGGACTATGTTTCGGCAATTAACGCCAAAGCTTTCATTCGATATTGCCTCTTGACCAGATATGAGTTCAAGAAGAATCACGCCAAAACTATAAACATCGCTCTTGTCAGTCAGCTGCTGGGAAATATAGTACCTAGCCAGGAAAAAGGTTTTAAGGTTAGGGGTTAGGGGGACCATAGGCAACTTCAGTTTATTCATGCATCCAAAATTACGATGGAAATCTTGTCCCCAAATGGTATCCTCTTCCCTGTCCTCTCAATTATTTACTAATGTGTGAAATATGCATATTGTATATATTTGGTATATCATAAATATTTAAATCTGTTTTGATTCTCATCTTTCCACATGGTCATAAATAATTGAGAGGATATGGAAGGAAATACCATTTGGAGATAGAAGATTTCCATTCTCAAAATTAAACACGCAAAAAATTTACGGAAAATAGATAAAAGCCTTACTCAGGATCCAAATATCCTACTGTACCCCGAACTTTGCTTGAAACATGGGAGACTCCATCTACAGCAAGTTTTGAAAGACCAAAATCTGAAACTTTGGCTCTCATGTGCTCGTCAAGAAGAATATTGCTGCTTTTTATGTCTCTATGGATAACGACAGGAACACAACCTGTATGTAGATATTCAATCCCTGAACAAGCAAGTGAAAAATACTATTAATATCATGTCAGGGATAAAGGAAGAGCCATTCAATCAGAAAATTAAAGGAAAAAGTTACTAGTACTAATGTGCTATCAATATCATTTTAAAGGATGCGTTAGCGTTAAAATTTATAAACCTTTGGCAGCATCTTCTGCAATCTGAAGGCGCTTAATCCAATTGATACTCCGTCCATGCGTTAACGGGCCTACAAGAAGTCAGACATAATTCAACAATCAACATATGGACTTCTGCACCTTGATTTAAACCATGTAGGCTTACCATAGAGATGCTCCTTGAGAGTTCCATTGTGCATGAATTCATAAACAAGCATACTACTATCTTCCTCTCGGCAATACCCAAGAAGCTGTACCAAATTTCTGTGATGTATTCGTGAAAGAAGAGTCACCTGGATTAAAGAAAAATATTAACTATAATATGAATATCAATTCAATGACAGCAGAGTTTAGTAAAAAACATTCAACTAATTGTATCTGCTTTATCAAAACGAGGCAAGGAAGAAAAGAGAAAGTAGACTATGAATTCCCCAGTTTTACTTATATCAATTATGCCAAAGAAAATGGAGAGAAAACTGCAATCCTAATTCACCTGTAAAATAATTATTTGAAAATATCACATGCTCATTTGTTTTTTGACTCAACTTTTCCTTTTCATGCAGTGGTTGGAGTTGTGGAATCAAGGTGAAATGTTCTCCTTGTTCCAATTGTTCTAATTTTCCTAGCTTCTCAAGCAATTTATGAGACCTTTACCCATGATTTCATTTCTCCCTCGTAAGTGTCCATCCTCACACCATCCCAAACAAGCCCTGAGAGATGCTAATTCATTATTATTCCTGACCACGTGAATTTCATTTTGTACAATTAGGAAAGACGAATTTAGCTATAAACAAATCCATGGTCCCAGTTTGGTCTGGTCCGAAAGCCAAAATTTTGTAATGCAAATCTTGTTTAGAATAGCACACTAGAAAGGCTCATGGATGTCAATGCATCAGCTTGCTTTATAATTGCCCTGCTATGTTTGGATATACTTCTGGGGGAAAAAAATAAAGTAAATGCAAACTAATTCATGCAACTTTGCAAGACCATGTAGCCAAATATGGACCAACACTTGGTATCAGATAATTTTTTGAAAAAAAAAATACTACAACTAGAGCTTTTGCAAGGGCAATCTACTTTCTTTGTCATCAACAGATTCTAGATAACAATTCATTAATTATTGTTATTTTTGGGGATAAGCAGTCTTAAGATAATTAGTGAATCAGTGGCATCATTACCTTCATCCATTTGTTTTTTAACTAATATTTAAAATGCTTCTGCTAATAGGACCCCAACCAGCTTTTATTTCTCAAAGGAACACTGCAACAATTTTCTGATGGTACATGCATTACTTCAATTATTGATAAATCTGTTTATCCGTAAAACAAAGGGGGAAAAACAGATATCATAAAAATAAATATAAATCTCACTAAAAAAAAATAATAAGGGATAGTGCAATGCTGGAATGCTCAGAAAGGTTTATTAATGCAGGATAGGTACCTCATTGGAGAACTCTCGCTTGCCTTGATAGGAATTACTGGTCAGAACTTTAACAGCTATCTCTTTTCCATCTTTCAGTTTCCCATAGTATACAACTCCAAAACCCCCAGAACCAATATTTTTCTCAAAGTTATTTGTAGCATTTTCAATTTCAGCAAAACTGAAGCAGTGAGCAGCTTCTGCAGGATCATCACTTTTCCACGAAGCCAGCTTTTGAGTAGGGAGAGAAGTAATGTGGTCTATGAAGAATGTAAATAAATAAATCTTAAGTGCCAATACCAACTAAAATATCTGACAGACACAATGAATACTTTTGCTTTAGCATCCTACCTTGCTCAAAATACCTTCTGTTTCCTTTACGCACAAACAAGTAAGATATAATAGTAGCCAAAAGTAGAACAGAAGCCCCAACTGTGGAACCAATAATTACATATATTCGGCCCGCTATTCTGCTTCCTCTATGAAGATTAATGTTTCCAGAGTAGCTGTTGAAGACGGAAATAAAAAGGTAGTGGTTAATTATCATGTATAGATGACAGAGAGAATTAGGAGATCTGGGACAAAATAAGGGATGTTATCTGGAAGAAATATAATAATCACAAGAGCTTTGAGCTACTAGCATTCATGCCAAACTATATACTGAAGACAGAATGGATACTACAAGGATGATTCGCTGACAGATACTAACATTGTTTACTAAGCAATAAGCAAAGAAATCAACATGATTTATCCAGTTGTAAGTTAGAAACCACAAGAGTGCACAAAAATATCGGGAGAAATAGGTGAGGCAAAATATGAAAAGAACAAAATAAAAGAGAGTGGAGGAAGAAAGCATGATTGGATGTAGGCCATTGACATGCCAGAAGGAATAACTAGTATAAGATAATGCATTCAAAATTTAAAGAGAGAGAGAGAAGAAAATAAAAAAGACTGGTATATTGGAATATCTGAAAGTTCTACACTCTCTACTCTCTAGTCATAAATGCCCAACTAATCTTCCCCTGCACTGATAAGACTGGGATAGTTAGTTTTTCTAGTTGTAAAGCAGCTGCGTTTATTGCATATGTACCAGGTATTAACACATTACATGACCATGCAAAAAATAGGACTCGAAGAAAAAGTATGGAAAATATGCCTCATGCAGTTATCATTTCCCTTTGATGCTCCACACAAGGTCTATTTAATGGTCCTCCTTTAGTTGATATTCAATGAGATTGGCATGTGTAGTCCCTTTAGGTTTATCTATGTAAGGATTTCTCATCCTCTGCTGTACATTCTCTACTCTTTTTATAAATTTTTTTTCTATAGAAAAATAAGGAAGTTTTACGTCAGAATTCTAGTCCTCTCATCTTGGCCATCGAGTTCTTCTCCTCTCATCATCATTAAAGACTTGAAGAAGGAATAAAGGAAAGACAAAGGGAATTGAAAGTGAGTTCTTTGTCTTCTACTCCTGTCTATGGACCAAGGTAACACTATCTATTCATATTTATAAGAATCATGAATTTCAAGTTCCTGTATAATGTTAATGGTAATTTGCTGAATAAAGAACTTCAAAAAATTAGTACTTCCAGAAAATAGTTGAACGGGATAGAACATTCAAAAGACATTCACCAGATCTTGTGTAACTAAATATTCATCAATTATCCTATCAGAAGCCATCTGCGAATATTTCCTCCACACTCTCGTGTGCAATGCTGCATGGTTTCACCATCAAAGTAAAATAAAATGTTGCAGCGGTAGTTAGCAAGTAAAAAGGATACTCACTTCAAAACCAAATCTTTTCTCAGAAGATCTGATGGTATGGTTCCAGACAACATATTATTTTGCACATACCTGCGAGCATCATAGCATTATTAAAATATGTCAAAATAGAACAAAAATTATGAGGCATAGCTTGAGCATTATGTAAACATGACTTCAGTCTCCACGGTTGTTGACAAAGAGATTCCCCCCATCTGAGTGGAAACATGTATCCTATTGATAAGTTCCTAATTGGATGTATCAAACGTATACCAATTCCAATTTAACAAAACAACTATGAGTTCTAGATAGCTTACAGTTCCCTCAAATTTGGAAGGTTCAGCAAAGATGTTGGGAGGACACCTGTCAACTGATTGTTCTCAAGATGACTGCAAGAGTAAAAGCTTGCAGTTAACCAAATGCTACATAGCATGACTATGAAAGAAGTTGTCAAACAATATATTATTACATGATCTTTAAGTCCATGCAACCAGTAAAATCAGGTAATGGACCAGTCAACATATTTCCATCAAGCCATCTGCATCAACGAAATAAATCATTCCTCTACCACAAGATAAGTGATGGACGAAACATGAGATGCAGCAGATTCATTCCAGAAAAAAATTGAAAGCAAGATAAAACTTACATTTCAACTAGACCAGTCAATTTGGTGATATCCAAAGGAATATTCCCAGTCAAGTTTTTACTGGACAACAAGCTGCCACCACCACAAACACGAAGTAACAATTACAATATCACTTCGACTTCTCTTTTAAAAACATGCAATGGAACATTCTTTATCAGAGGCAAACTGTCATTTCTTTTCCCTTTTTTTTTGTTTTTGAGGGGGGGGGGGGGGGGGGAAGGAGAACGAATCCACAAATGAAGAAACATAAAACCTAAAAAGAGATTAACCCTTACATTGAAACTATTCTTGGTTGTGGATCAGAGCTACAGCGGACCCATGACCATGGAACAGGCAGACATGGGTCGCCTCCTTCTTGGGCCCAGTCTGCTGAAGGATAATGTGAAAGTACACGAGAAATAGTTGCTACTGCAAAACGTACAATCCAAATGCTAAATAAGTTCTAAGTTTCTAATGCATAAAAAAATAATAATAATAAAAATAAACTTACAACACTACGCATTTCAACAGACGTACTTATTAAACTACACAGTTGCATGTTAGTCAAACAACATATCATACACTGAGTAGCTTCTTCTTAGCAGACTTACAATCTATAGAGCCATCGTTTTTCTCCAAATATTTATTTATCTCCATGGCATTTAGGAGAGGTCCCTTGGAAGAATCAGAGGTCTTGCCAAATCTAAATGAAAGCACAAAGGGTAGGGATATATTGGTAAATCCTGGTTCATACAGGCGATATTTCCCCTGAGCATTTTCTTCAATATTTACTACAGCCTTGCTAATATCAGGCTGGCCTGGAAGTACTAGCCTGAATTTTCTGGACTCATTGGGACCCAAATCTTCAATCTCTGCACAATAGCAGAATGCCCAACCAGTACCAGGAAAACCATCCAAGTTCAACCTATAAGTTAGAGATCCATTTGTACCCACTACGGCTGTCTGCATCACTTTCACCGGTGGTATTTCATCTCTGTTAACATCAATTGGTACTTTGGTAGAAATTTTCTCAGTTCCAGCAGCAACATCAACAAGATAATTTGCTTTCTTCACAGAATCTGACTCCCAAATTCTATCAAAAGGATCATCAGGATACCTGAAAAGGAGAAATATATACTACTTCAATGACTGGAAACTGCTTCAAAGAACCACGGGATCAGTCACCAATTACACGTGTAATAATGCAAGTATTTGGATTAAGAATATGTGAGGGAGTCCACTATAAAGAAGAAAGGTACAAGCAATATACAGATTATGATTTTATATAGTGAATATGGCAATAAATTTGGCATTACAGATATTCATATGGAAGTGTTCTGTCTTTGTACAAAAGTTTTCTTAAACAGGTGGAACCATATGATTCACTGATCATGTACGCATCAAAATTAATCTATAGCACACACACACACACACACACACATTCTCTTAAAAGAAAAATATTTGTTAGATGATTAATTTGTGAAAGAACAGGCTGTGATGCTACATACGAAATGCTTTAAGGTTACCTGATTGGATCATTGCTTTCTGCACCAAAATTTATCCTTGCAGAGACACTGAGATAAAATTGTTCCTCATATTGTGTATAATAAACTGAACCATTGAACTGGCGGAGTTCAAGTGTAGATATGAATGGTTGCCCAGTCGTTGCATTCGATAAGCATACACTCACAGTAGGACTTGAAGCCAAAAATATAAGCTCTCGCATTTCTATTCCGTTAGCATCAGATATAACAATAGTAGACCAATGTGTAGCCCCAACAGAAATGTCAAATTTTGGATAAACGTTGTTGTTATCAAAGTTCCCGTACAAGAATGTGGCCCTCAGTAGGTACCTTGTCCTACTCACAACATCTAGTGTGTAGCAGTATTTCCTTGAATCAGCAGGGAAGTGTCTAAGGGTCGTGTACTGCCTCCGTGTCTCATTTGCAACTGATATAGTGCTTACTTCTCCATAAGGGAGCTTATCGTCAGGAGTCCATTCAAGACCAATATCATCAGTGAAACTTTCTGTACCTCCACAGTCCAAACTCACAAAACCTGTTTAAGATGAAATTTTCTTTCAGTCAATTAAGTTTATTATTTAAACATTGAAGGCAAAGCATATTACAACAAAGAATCTAATACAATAGAACCTGATAAAATATAAACTAAGCCTAAAACTATAACCAATAAACACTATACAGCACTAGATACTAAGCACCATAACAAGGACGACGCTAATGGGCTGAATTAATTTCAAATCCAATTCCAAACTCTAATAATGCAAACTTCACTAAAAAAGACAAAGCACATAGTGTACGTTAAACCCAAGAGATTAATTGTTACTTGTTAGTTAAAAAATAAATTAAAAAAAAATCAGAGTTGCAGAGTCTTTTAAGAAGCTTACTAAAAATTCGAAATTTCAGAGAAGTTTGAAAAAACAAAACAATTTGAAGACTCCTTAAGGCTTAAGCTACCATAAAACTTCGATCATAATTGATCTCTCTCACCACCAACTACACTCACATGACCATGAAAGCATGAATCAACAACATCAAAGCCTAGATCTTAGTCTCTCTCTCTCTCTCTCTCTTTTCCTCTCTTCTATTTTGTTTATTGTTTATGTATACGCTATGCAACAAGCAAAGCATGCTGAATGATCTCTCTGAAACAGGATGACGGTGAATAATTTCATTTTGGTCCGCATGATTTGAACATAATACACAAAAGGACTCGAATTTTTCAGAAAGAAAAGGAAAAGAACGAAGAAATTGCTAAGCGGTGCTCGGAATGCAGATTTCCATCGAAAGAACATCTTAGATCACAGGATAGCCATGAAAAAGAAGCAGTACTGTTAACTAAACAACAACGAGAAACACGACGACGATTGTCGAAGCATCGGTGCTAGAGCTGAAGCAGCTTATAGTATCGGAGAGCAGAAAAAAACTTGAAGGAAGCCAAAGAAAAAAGAAATGAAGAAAACAGAGGAATCGAAGAGAAGAAAGAAAGGTGCGTATGTGCACCTTGCATCTGAGCAGAGGAGAAAGGCGAAAGGAGTAGCAGTGCGAGTGAGAGAATGGACAGCAAGAAGAGCACCCTGCTTTCCTTCTCCATCTCTAACGTGTGAAGCTTTGTTCTCAGATGAGAGCCGTAAAGATGGCGGAATATGCCAACGCAAAAAGCTCACACTCTCAGTCACGCTAGTGCATAGAGCAGCAGACCCTGCCAAAATAGAACGTTCGTGTCTCGCGTATAGCTCTCTACGTGCCTACCGTCTGCTAATAAAGGAAGTATACATAACCAAATATTAAATAATAAATAGTACAATTTCGTACGTTCTCTCATTAAAAAAATGTTCGTATTATTTACATTTTAATATATCAATTTTGTTGCAAAGTATCTCCCCACTTTAACGTAGTAAGTGATGGGCTTTTCTGCCAAAAACATAAAAAAATAAATAAAAAAAAATACTTATTTATGGATATTCATTTTGAAGTTATTTATTAATATACACCACTTTTTAAATTATTGTAAAATGGCTAACAGTACCATGGTTTATAACATAAATTGTTTAGCTGTCAAATGATTTATTAAATGATATATTTTATTATGTAACAATTTAATGATACACATGCAAATAGGTGGTAGTACTAAATTGGCTACTAGCTGGCCGATTTATGCAATCTATAGCTAAAACTTCTTAAATTTATTTACGTTGATTCGGATATAATTTGAACTTTTAGATATAAGCAAAACTTATATAAGAAGCAAAAAGAAAACTTAACCTTACAAATAGTAAGCACTAACTATTATTATTGAGGCCAAATTTTAATTAAAAATCTTTCATTTAATTAAAATATTTTTAATTTTTGTACTTGTAGGAGCTAAATTACTTGAAATAGTTTAATAAATTTTTTAACTTTATGGAGTTGTAGGAACTAATTACTTGACATTTTTTTATTTGAATAGTGTAGTGCATTTATTTTAATTTATGTAGTTGTAAGAACTAATTACTTGCAATATTTTTAATCTTCGTAGTTGTAGAAACTGATTACTTGAAATAATTTTATGAATAAAGTAATTTTTTTGTAGTTTGTAAATTCAATTTAGTTTATAATATGCATGTTTAATTAAATTTGTTTAGCTTTTTAATTTATGTAGTTGTAAGAACTAATTACTTGCAATATTTTTAATCTTTGTAGCTGTAGAAACTAATTACTTGAAATAATTTTATGAATAGAGCTCATTGCAAGGTTCATGTCACGACCCACCTATGGAGTGTGACCGGCACGTGAGGATTTGGGTTCCCACGGAAACCTTTGGTAACGTAACTGACTAATATAAATAATCCAAATTTATTCAAAATATTTCAAGTTCAACTAAAACTTCAATAATATGAAATTGTTCTCAAAACATAAATTCTGAACATAAATTTGCATAAAATCCATATTCTAGGCCAAAGCCAAACATAACAAAACAATTAACAGAAATTCTGAAAATACATCATGCATGTCCGGGGATCCTGTCTACACAATTTATTGGAGCACTACTAGACTGACATAATTGACAATAAGCTCCACTCCAAAGCGAAGCTCATCAAGGAAGCTGTAGCACAACTACTGAGGATCCTGTGGTACAACTGAAACTGTAGTTGTATCTGTAGGGAAAGGAAAAGAGAGGGGTGAGTTCATCAAAACTCAATGAGCGAGCCTCCACTCACAACCCACACAGGACAATAACAAAATACATAACATATACATGCAACTGATGTGAAATATATTACATATATAATTACATATAAATTAACTGAATCTATGGCAATAACTAGTAGAGAAACATGAATTATTCTGTACATAATTATCTGAAATTTGAATAGCTAAATCGAGCCAATGGCTAATCTGATGGGCACCTAACTAGGTCCCATAAATGGACACCTCACTAGGTTCCTTATTGTGGGTGAGCTAGTCCTCTAGCGGACCACTTGGTACCAAGGTTAACGATCAATCCTGCAGCCGTTAACTCGCTGATCTGTTTCTTACTAATTAATATAAAATAATTTGTTCATAAACCAAATAAATATAAAAGCTCTGAATTCATATAATTCTAACAATTTGACTGTAGCATAACTGAGATTCTAAAATCATGCCCAAGGGATCACCAGCTTGTACACATAGTGATTTCAGTAATCAATAGAATATGTATCTGACAATTGTTATGAATTATACTTTATTCAATACTTTCAATAAATCATATCTAATATTATAAAATCTTCATAGGAAATACATAGTCTGAAAACATGATAATCAATATTTCTACTGTAAACATTAAACTAAGGTCTCACAATTTCATAAAATAGGAAAAAGATATCCTATAACACGCAAGGTATCAATTATGGTCCCATGAGTTTTGCTAAAATGATTAATTTTCATGATAACTGTAAAAGTAATAATATTTCTAAAACAGGCATAATTATAACAATATATTCTCTTGACATAAATCATTTTAAAATTTCATAAATAATTTAAATAATATGGAAAAATATTAATAATGACCAAAAGTATAATTATGAGTTTAAACCCACTCACTGTTGATAGTCGTGAGTGTGCTTCTACTAATAACTTTACTCTGAAGTATTGGAATAGTACAAATAACCAATCTCACAGATTAAAAGAAAGGAGCATCACAACATCCCAAGAGAGGATTAGCTAGGCTCACTGAAACTCGGCCATGAAGATCATGAGCTTGACAAGAGATGAGTTCGGCTAAGAAGAGGTTTGGTTTAGAGGAGATTTGACTTAGAGGAGGTGGAAGCAAAACTTAGCAAAATGAAACTAAACATTTCTTACACATACACACTCCTACACTCATATATTTATACACAAATATAATAATCATGAATAATATTAGTGCTATTTGTCTACACTTAATAATAATAATAAATATTATTAATACTTACTACACTTAGTAATTATAATGTTAAATAATAATAATGCTAACTACACTTAATAATAATAATTAGCTACACTTAGTAATTATAATGTTAAATAATAATAATGCTAGGTACACTTAATAATAATAATGCTAATGCTAGCTACACTTAGTATTATTAATATTAGTGGCATATATCTAGACTTAATAATAGTAATGACTACTATTAATGCTAACCACACGTAGTAATTATAATGTTAAATAATAATAATGCCAGGTACACTTAATAATAATAATTAATAATAATAATAATAATAATAATTCATAATAATTATAATTTCTTTTTTTGGGATATCACATACTACCCCTCTTAAAAGAAATTTGGTCCCCAAATCTAAATAACGTACCCTGAGATGGAAATAGATGGGGATATTTGATTTTCATAACTTCCTCAGCTTCTCAAGTTGCTTCTTCTCCGGAATGGTTCCTCCAGATAACTTTTACTTAGGCTATCTCCTTTGAGCGAAGTTTCTTAATCTGTCTATCTACGATGGCAACTGGTTCCTCTTCATATGACAAGTTCTCATCAATTTGGACGATTTGTGAAGTGAGCACATGAGATTGGTTAGGCATATATTTTCTGAGCATACTAACATGAAATACTGGATGTATGGCTGATTATCTGGGAGGCAGTGCCAACTTATAAGCCACCGCTCCAACTCTTTCTAAGATTTCAAATGGACCAATAAAACGAGGGCTTAATTTTCCTTGCTTACGGAACCTCACTACTCCTTTCATGGGGGATATTCTCAAAAACACGTGGTCCCCAATTGCAAACTCCAAGTTATGTCGACGGTTATCAGCATATGACTTCTGCCTGGATTGTGCTGCTAAGAGACGTTTTCTAATCAATTGGACCTTCTCTAAGGTTCCCTGAACTAGGTCCGGGCCTAAAGACTTAGCTTCGCCAAGTTCAAACCATCCAATGGGAGACCTGCACCGCCTCCTAAAAAATTTTGTTATTTCTATACATAGTATAAATAATAAATGATAAAAATATTTTAATATAGCTGAACATATGATATAAAATATTTCTAAAATATATTTTTTAAGATTTTTCTTTTAGTAACTCAATTTATTTACTTAGTGGAGTTTCTACTTAACTTAGTAGTAAGTTATTTACTTATTTATGATCGATGCTCTATTTTAATGTTAAATAATATATTGATACACATTTTTTTTATGTTGAACCTAATAGATGTTTATGAAGAAAATTATTGACTCTTTTAGTAAGAGACAAAAGAAAATAAATGATGAAATAAATCCTAATTTACTAATAATTTGTATGAAAAATACTATATAATGACTTATTTTATACTTTCTATATGATAATTTATTTTAATTTATATTAACTAATGTGGCTCACTCCTTCAAAATTTCTGGCTCTTCCCCTGTCTGCAACTCTCCTAAAACTATGAATACCTCCATAACATGAAGTTCTGAAAATTGATTATTATGACAATCAAACATCATCCTCAAGTCATTGTCACTTTCAATAATGCAACTCTCATATCAAATTGTACCTTGACCAATTAATATAGGTAGTTGATACACCATTTGAATTATTTCCTTATTTTTTACGTGCAACTTGTGAAGAATTTTGACATGAAGATCAGAAAGCGTCATAGATAAACGAACACTAATATGTGGTGGATTTTGACGGTAAAACTGGACTCAAACTTAGAAGTTTTGAATTATCTTACAATTGTAATGAACAATCATAAAAAATCTCCCGCCATTTTTTTTAGCTACTCACTCTACAAATAAAAAAAAAATCCCTCTCATCCGCTTCTCACGGAGTGCTCATATGAGAGATGTGTTTATAGACAACTTGTGCACATTAAAATGTTTGGTTGAGAGTTGGGTAACATAAAACGTGTAACTTGTGAACGGTGTATAAATTGACAAGCTGGTAGCCGACGAATGTAAATCCGTAAATAAGTATTTTCTATTTTTTTCTGTAAAAAAGCCTAAGTGATATGGTAATTTTTTTTTTGGCTATAAAGTTTATATCGAAAAAAAGTTTACTCCAATCAAAGATAATAATATATTTTGAGATTTATCAAATTCTTAAAAGGGTATTTACAACTTATCATGTATAAATGAAAGATCAATAGGATGACTAAACCTATGGGAGAGGGGTGTGATAAGTTGTAAATAATACAAAATAATTATTTTCTTAAAATTGAGTATCCGATTTTGTTTTTAAAATAATATACACGCTCAGCGACATCAACTAGTCTAAGTAGAGTAACCTTAAAAGAAAAATGAACTTTTTGTTCAAACATTTGTTAGAGAGCATTATTATTCCATTGGACACTGTGTGCACTGGTGGTGGCATCAGGCCCACATCGTGGTAGAGGTTGCAACTTTTCAGGGTTTCAGAGTTCACGGCCGTTTTGTGGTGCGTGGGACCCGTGGCATGACTCATATGAGGGCCCACACGAAGTGTGTCCCGCTACAGTGAGTGTAGGCCTTGCTGGACCTGGACTGGTGCGGACTCCCTTCCCCAAGCATGTTAAAAAAAAATGTTTATATTATATTTCGATTAAAAAAATTATCTTGATAAAAATAAAAACCATTTATAAAACATTATCCATTCTTACGGAAAAAAAGAAGAAGAGATTTTAAGGGCTGTTTGGAAGTATTTTATATTTATAATTTTTTAAAATTATTTTAGAAAACAAGTTTAAAATTATTTTTTAAAAATAAAAAATAAGAAAACTTGTTTGGATAATTATTTTAAAAAATAACTTTTAAAATGGATAAATTGTTTGGCAATTGCATTACTACAAATGACAACTTGGTATCAATTTATAAAGATCATAACATCAAAGATTAACACCAGCAGTATCCACAACAAAGAACAACAGTGAGATATCCACAACAAATATCAACAAAGAACATAGTGAGATCAATTTATGACCATAATAGTGAGAGGGAGGGAGAACCAGAGAGAGGGAGGGTCGCCGACGGTGGCGAAGGCGGTGGATGTGGCGAAGCTCGCGTGCGGTGACACGATGCGTGGAGATGTGGCTGGCTTCATGGCGGGCTCCTCGATAAGGGCGGACAGGACTTCGCCGCAGAGACCAACAACTTCATGGAACACAGAGTGTGGAGTCACAAGCGACGGGCTTCACATGCGCTAGCGAATCTGTCGGAGCAACTCGCTTGTGCCTAGTGGCAGTGCACCTTTAATGGTGGACGTAGCAGCGTCGGCTCAGGCAAAAGTTACAGAAGTGGCGCATCCTGCGAACAACGATGGTAGCTACTCAAATCCATGGCAGGGACATACTAACACCAAATGGCATGGCAGAGTGCACAACAACGGCCGTGGCAGGGCTGTCGGTCACGAGGCGAAGCAAATGACACCGGTTGTTACTTGTTGTCATCGGAGGGGAATGAAGAATAATGGGCGGAGCATCGCCGCCGAAACAACAAGCAAAATCCCTAACCCCTATTACATTTGTTTTTTAGTGTGGCTGCGAAGAGTTTAAGGTGTTTGGGAATGGACGAGGAAAAAAGAAGGTTGAGATGATTTCTCTAATGGATGGGAATCAAATGTGTGTATAAACTAGTAAAACAAAATAATTACAAACATGCCACTGCTATTTAAGAATCAAATTCTGTTTTTCAATTTTTAAAACCAACTTATTAAAAACAGTGTGCCAAATGAGTTTTTTTGGTTTCTTGATTTTAAAAACTAAAAATTGTTTTCAAAACACCTGTCAAATGACCCCTTAATTTTTATTAATGACAGTTAAAATAATTTTATATTGGTGCTTTCTCATATAAAGATAAAAAAATTATCTTTACCTACAAATATAAGGTGGTTCAAATAATTAGATGACATATGTCTAGTGTCAGTAACATTGAAGATTTTAAAATAGTCCTCTCAATATAAAGACCATCCTGCTCCTCAACATCCTTCTTCCTTCTCAATTTTGTTTTTCTTCTAAATTTTTTCACATTCCTATCAAGAAGTTGTCATTACCACCGGTATAGTGGAGATTGCAGTGGAGCACCTCCTTAGTTCTTCAAGAGGGCAGATCTCACCACCAATAACACTACAATTTACCACCATAGATTTGCAATCCCACAAAAAAAAATAAAGATTTGTGTTGGAAAGGGGGCGACACTCAAACACAAGGAAAAGTTGTTCTTTCCCCGTGGTAGCATGGCATAGCCTACCGATGGCATAACATGACCACGTTGCTAATAGGAAGCCGAGGAGTGATGGTGAGGGCGTGTGGTGGTTGGAGATGGGACTGATGAAGGTCATGATCAGCAAATTCACGATCGTAAAGGAGGAGCCTTTGGGGGTTGAGAGCCCGTACCATGCCTCAAGGAGGCACATGAAGGCTTCAGTGAAGGGAAAGAAAGAGTTGGTGTTAGGGTTGAGGAGGAGGGCGAAGATCTTAAAGCGCTAGCAGGCAAGGTAAGGGGAGGTTGAGAGGTCAGGAGGGCAAAAGCGAAGGGCAAAGTATTAGTCACAATGGTTTGCAGAGGAGAGAACATTGACGATGGAGAGGATTTGGTCGATGGGAGAGAGGAGGGAGTGGTGGAGAAGTTGCGACAGGTGGAGAAGCGGTGTTAGAAGAGCATGGTGGTACACTCTACCATTAAATGGATGAGGAGGTAGAAGCTTGGCTGTGGAAAGAAGACAAAGGAATTGGAGAAGATGGAGCAAAATAATTATATGAAAAAATTATTGGGAGTTTGAGAAGTAGAATTGTCCTTAAATTGGGATGAGGACTATTTAAAATCTCTTATGTTTTTTATACTAGACACATTTATCTAATTATTTGAACCACCTCATATATGTTGGTGAAGATAATTTTTTTATCTTCATCTAAGAAAGCACCTTTTATATTGTCAACTAACAAAACTTTAAAAATGTGTCAAATTGTAATTGATAGTTAATGTATTGAAATAGTTACTGAATATGATATGAGATTTTCTTAATTCTTTTTATTGATAATATAAAATTATTTTATAATATTAATACATAAATATTAAACTTAAAATGTATTATCCATTATAAATCCCAAAATATTAATTAAATATTATGAGAAGTGGAATATATTTACCGACAAAGATACTTCTAGTTGTTAAGTGATAACTTTTATACAAAGCAAAATAAAATTCTTAAAATATTTACAAGGATGAAAATTAAAATTAGAGGGACTAAATTTCTTTTCAAAGGAAAGGAAATATAAACCAACCAAATTATAAAGAGGTTTTTCAAATTTGGTATCCATGGAGTACCAATACTCTTGTATAATTTACGACTGTGGTTTGATCTTTGATGTGATAGATTTAAATTTTTTTTATTAAGATAACATATGGCTCATTCTTAGTCACAGGTAATTTAAAGATATCAATATTCTTAAATTTTATAGAGTTACAGGTGAAACCCTAAAACTATAATTCATTATATTTTCAAAAACCAAAAACATATTGAAGTTTTTTTTTTAATAGAAGAAGGTAAAATAAATATAATGTATTTAAGCTATATAATGTATATAAACGTAACCTTGAATTATATTATTTTGAAAATGATAAGAAAAATCAGTGTCTATATAGATGAGACCGTTTGTTTCATTGTATCATCATAATTATCGTTCAGTAGTATGTAAAAAATAGATTATATAAGCTTGTTGACTAATTGTAATTAAAAATGTATTTTAGTTCTTTTTGACATTTATTTATGACGAGGACATTTCACGAATGTTAAATTATATTATTCTTACTGCTTACAGCGTGTAATCGCCCTTGAGTACTTACATGACCATAAACATCCAAACTTTGTTTCTAATCTCTCTCTAGTGCTGGATGACGATGATTGAATCATGGAATTTAAAAAGAGAAGAAAAAGCACGATGATAAAGACAAACTAGGTCATTTCCATGTCGCGATGTCGCCTAAAATTAGCCCCTCCCATTGAGTCTCGAAGACTTTGACATTGACCTAATGCGAGATGAAGTGATGAATATTAATGGATTATATCGAAGTCCTTATCAAATGAAGGAATGAAAAATATAGAAGTTTCGAAACTGCGAGAATGTAATGAGATAGTCAATATCGACTCAAACTTTGCTTGATTAAAACGTCTGGGCTTATTGTCAACGAATTACCTGATTGCGGAAGTATATGCTATTTGGCTGCTATAAGATCTTATATTTGATTAATTTATATTTATCTTTTTTTTTCTTGGGCAAGATTAAATTGACTTTTTTAGTTTATTTTCCCAGTGAATAGAACCGAATTATTTTTTTCATAGATTGAGTAATGAACAACATCTAAATTTGGCTGTTAATATATATATATATACACACACATATAAATTTGGCTACATTATGTAGCTAAGTTTCCTTTAACGATAACTTCTGTTCATTCATAACATTATGCTAGTACGAAGATAGAAAAGGGGGTAATTAGCTGGCTTTCTTACAAGTTAGGTCTATATGTAATTTAAACGATAAATCCACAACTTACATAGGATTCTTAAGTGAATAACGTTTAACCTGTGAACATCTCGTAACACGCGTTGTGAAACTTGCTATAATTTTGTATAAGTAATTGTCTAAATTGTAGATATGTAACACTGAATGTGTTTTATGGACATTTGAGACAAAACTCTTTTTAATCGGTCCACATTAGTTGGTTAGGGAAACGTCGGGGTTGAATAAAAGAAAGAGGAAATTAATCAAACAAATGAGATAACCCATAAAGTCAAGGTGTTAAAAAAGATTAAATTTCTAATTATTTATTTCATAAGTAATTTTTTAAAATAATGTGTGTGTGTGTGTGTGCGTGAGAGAGAGAGAGAGAGAGAGAGAGAGAAATAAAAGTCATACTCGAGCATTCCAGCCCACTCACTAGCCACATCTTATTTCATCCCTGGACAAAATAGAATGACTATACAGTTTTAATTAGAAAGATAACAAACAAATTGAATGATTGAATACATTAAAAGTCTCTTTCTACTTTTTAAATAAAAGAAATGAAATGATAAAAACTTTATCACTTAAAACCCTACAATTATTTGTTTTATTGTTTTATTAGGCAAGCGATGCTACCAAAAAAAAAAATTAGTGGAGAATGTTAGGGTGCGTTTGGATCGGATTCTGAATGGAAACAATCACTTTGCTCGTAAAAGAAAAGTTTTTTTTATATTTAAATAATTTTTAAAAATAATGAGGATATAAAAAAACCAACTTTCAATTTTTCTTAGAAACTAGAAAAAATAACTTTTGAAAAAAAATCAATTTTTTAATTTTTTAATTATATATATACATATATAAAATTTAAATTTCATAATATTTTTTTAAATAAAACAAACGCAATCTTATTCAAGTTCTTATGCCTCATAGTACCACCATTTTAGCTTTTGCCTTTACATTTGCAGACGTTGAAATATGACAAAATGCCTTTGCAAAACTTAGCACTAAGTAGTAAGTACCTTTATGAGGAGGCCTTCCTATATATGATAAATTAAGGCTGTCAATCAAATAATTTTATTTATATATTTTTTTAAATAGCTAGAATGAGACTTAACCACTTTGTTATATATTATTGGTGTACATGGATGAAACTCGCTAATAATATAAATATTTTTTATATTATCATCCTCTCAATTTTTTTTTTGTGGGTGACTTTTACAATAATAAGACGAGCATTAAACTTATTTTATTAATATGATAATATGTGATTAATTGATTGAAAAAAAATTATATAATAAATTGAAAGAAAGTGAGGATAATTGCTGGGAGGATGAAAGCAAGAAGCAAAATGCACAGCAAAGATACCCACATGCCTTTCTACCATGTTGAATCGCTTTGGTGGCCTTTCTGAAAAGCACGACGGATCCATTTTCTTCTTTTATTGACTCAACCAAAAAGAAAGTAAACTCGATAAGAGCACAGCCTTTAACTTTCAAAAAGTTGACAGAATTATAATGGTTTTTTTGTTGCCTTCGCATTTTTCACTTTTGCTTTTGGACTTCTGTGGAATCAAAAGCATTAACATGCACGCAATTTAATTTGTTAATCAAGGATGCCTTCGCCTTGTGGTTTAGGATTTCAAATGGTAGTTCCAATGAAGATATTATATTTAAATAATCTAAGAGTAACGTTAGGTGTTTAAGAAAGTATTTATAAGATCTTTTACAAAATTTATTATCATTATTGGATAAAATAAATTAATATGATCCTACCATTTAGTTATATAAAAATTATTAATTATAACATATCAGGCTAAATATAAAATTTTAGTAAAATTTATGGTTGTCCGACGTCTGTTTCTTGAATAAATCAGTAATAATCAAACTTTTGTTAAGATATAAGCGTAAAAAGAAGCTGTTCTGTTTTGTTAATAAACTAAAGAGTAATGCTATGTAGTCATAATAATATAACTAGAATTCTATATAGAATACATGATGATGATTAGATTAAATATAAAGGTGGGATTTACCTATTCATTCAAAAATTATCAATTATGTCACACAATTCTTACATTGATTTTTTTTGCAAAATTTTCGGATGTGTATTATTTTCCTAAACTAAATTGCATGTAGAATCAAAAGAATCGAGGAAGGTATGCCAACCAATACACTTATACCGTCTTAGTTTCACGAACCCAATAAATAAGTTAATAACACAAAGGAAAACAATTTAAAGCCTTGCGATTGGTCCTTCACTACTTTCACTCCCTCTCATTGGATTCTTTGATAATGCATAAAAGTTAGGGACTTTAACCAATTTTTCTGGTCAAGCAATTTTTTTTTAATTTTTGGTTTTTGCTAATCACTACTCAAAACATTAATTAAGGATACTCAAAAAGATAATTTTTTAAACTTAGTGGTGAGTCCAAAGTATTAAAAAATATAAATGTTCTTTTTATAGTAGATTTTTTTCATTTAATTCCTTAACTAGTAATCTTAGGACACTGGTTTAATAAATTTTTTATTTTTAAATTCATAACTATTTATTTTCTTATTTTCTCATTTAAAAGGTGCGTCACATCGCACTAGGTTTCTCAAAGGTAAAATGCTACCTTTAATTAACCTGCATAAATACTTGGATATCTTTATGTGTGGTCTTTTGCTTTTTCACTGATGTCCACGCTTGGAACTGGGCTTGAATTTATGATTTGGATTTAGAATTAAACTTCTTTAGTTTCTTTTTTTTTTTTTCAATTTCAAACGTCATTCATAGTTAAAATTGTAAGTCGCTTTGTAAAATTTAAAAACTACTAGTGCAGTCAAGTTGTAGTCGACACAGTGGCACAGACATAAAAATTAAAGTCTTTCTATATCTTTTTCCTAATGAAACTAAGTTCAATATAATCAAGACAAAAATATTTAAAAAATATGACTATATTACTATTTTATCAATTTTTTATTCATTGACCAATTTTTATTAATTGTATACCCATAACTCCTTACACATACAGAATATAATGTAATACAACATAATGATCTTTGAGTTTAACTCATGGACACGGACACAAAGTGTTTAGTATCATACAACGTTTAATTTTGTTACATTATCAGTGATTTAATATCATAACAAAAACATTTTAAATATTGCAATAATTATTTTAAAAGTAATTAACACATGTAAGTGCATATATTTAACAGAGTAATAAAGGTAACCTTTCATAAAACAATTTTGTTTTGTTAAATATATGGTAACATTCATCAATATCCAAAAATATAATTGCCTAATAGGGCAACAAATTTTATATTGAGTATACCCCAATCATACTTAAAAAATAAATAAAGTTTTATTGTCACTGTCTCATTATCTCATATTGTTTCATTGCCAGCAATATTTTTATTTTTACAATAAAAAATTGAAAAATTATACTCTTATTTGTTAGCCATTTTTTCAATGTGAAATTATTTACATAAATATGTAAAATTAATTTGACTCTTTTTTTTTAACCTTTTAATGTTCTCATTCTGTGCATTGCACATTTATAATTATAGACGCTAGTTAGATTTTTATAAAAAAAGATAAAGGTTTATACAAAATCATTAAAAAAAATGTAAGCTTACAAGTGAAACGATTTTGACAAGTAATGGTCCATTTGGATAGTACAACTTCTGAATTTTTCTAACTTTCTAAAAGTCAAAAATCATATTTTTACTTTTTATTTTGTTTGACTAAATAGCTTATTACTTCTCTAAAAGCTATTTTTAATACCTTTTTAGAAATTAAAATATCTAACTTCTTAATAAGTACTTTCTAAAATACTAAAACTAAACACTTTTATTATTATATATTTGAATATAAAATAATTTATTCATAAGTTACTTTCAAAAGTTAATTCTATATAAGAATTTAAATAAACTATTTACTCAAATAAGAACTAAGTCATGTAAGCTTACTGCAAGCCAATAATTATTAAGGCATCTATGCCGCAATTCAACTAATGAATATGAAAGAAGTCTAAAATGTACTAAGGATTGCAACTAATGTAACTCACGAATCAGACATTTGACTATGTTTTAACTAAAAACTAAAGATATTAAATTGTATATATTCTTTTCTGATGAGATTAAATTTGATATATCCTGTGATATTCCAAATAAAGAAATTATAATTATTATGAATTATTATTATTATTAATTATTATTATTAAGTGTACCTAGCATTATTATTATTTAACATTATAATTACTAAGTGTGGTTAGCATTAATATTAGTCATTACTATTATTAAGTCTAGATATATGCCACTAATATTAATAATACTAAGTGTAGCTAGCATTAGCATTATTATTATTAAGTGTACCTAGCATTATTATTATTTAACATTATTATTACTAAGTGTAGCTAGCATTAGCATTATTATTATTAAGTGTACCTAGCATTATTATTATTTAACATTATAATTACTAAGTGTAACTAGCATTATAATTATTATTATTAAGTGTACCTAGCATTATTATTATTTAACATTATTATTATTAAGTGTAGCTAGCATTAACATTATTATTATTAAGTGTACCTAGCATTATTATTATTTAACATTATAATTACTAAGTGTATCTAGCATTATAATTATTATTACTAAGTGTAGTTAGCATTATTATTATTTAACATTATAATTACTAAGTGTAGTAAGCATTAATAATATTATTATTAAGTGTAGACAAATAGCACTAATATTATTCATGATTATTATATTTGTGTATAAATATATGAGTGTAGGAGTGTGTATGTATAAGAAATGTTTAGTTTCATTTTATTAAGTTTTGTTTCCACCTCCTCTAAGTCAAACCTCCTCTAAACCAAACCTCTTCTTAGCCGAACTCATCTCTTGTCAAGCTCATGATCTTCACATGAAGCCAAATGAACCTAGCTAATCCTCTCTTGGGATGTTGTGATACTCCTTTCTTTTAATTTGTGAGATTGGTTATTTGTACCATTCCAATACTTCAGAGTAAAGTTATTAGTAGAAGCACACTCACGCCTATCAACGGTGAGTGGGATTAAGCTCATAATCATACTTTTGGTCATTATTAATATTTTTTCATATTATATAAATTAATTATGAAATTTTAAAATGATTTATTTCAAGAGAATATATTGTTATAATTATGCCTGTTTTAGAAATATTATTACTTTTGCAGTTATCATGAAAATTAATCATTTTAGCAAAACTTATGGGACCATAATTGATACCTTACGTGTTATAGAATACCTTTTTCCTAGTTTATGAAATTGTGAGACCTTAGTTTAATGTTTACAGTGGAAATATTGATTATCATGTTTTCAGATTATGTATTTCCTATGAAGATTTTAGAATATTAGATATGATTTATTGAAAGTATTGAATAAAGTATAATTCATAACAATTGTCAGATACATATTCTATTGATTACTGAAATCACTATGTCTACAAGCTGGTGATCCCTTGGGCATGATTTTAGAATCTCAGTTATGCTACAGTCAAATTGTTAGAATTATATGAATTCAAAGCTTTTATATTTATTTGGTTTATGAACAAATTATTTTATATTAATTAGTGAGAAACAGATCAGCGAGTTAACGGCTGCAGGATTGATCGTTAACCGGTACTGCAAGTGGTCCGCTAGAGGACTAGCTCACCCACAATATGGAACCTAGTGAGGTGTCCATTTATGGGACCTAGTTAGGTGCCCATCAGATTAGTCATTGACTCAGATTTAGCTATTCAAATTTCGAGATAATTATGCTGCAGAATAATTCATGTTTCTCTACTAGTTATTGCCATAGATTCAATTAATTTATATGTAGTTATATATGTAATATATTTCACATCGATTGCATGTATATGTTATGTATTTTGTTATTGTCAGGTAGGGTTGTAGTGGAGAGCTCGCTCAGTTTTGATAAACTCACCCTCTCTTTTCTTTTCCTCGAGATACAAATAACATTCAGTTGTACCACAGATCCTCGATAGTTGTGCTACGGCTTCCTTGGTGAGCTTCGCTTTGGAGTGGAGCTTTATTATCACTATGTCACCCAAGAGGCTTCCAATAAATTGTGTAGAGCGGGATCCTGACATGCATGATATATTTTCAAAATTTCAGTTAATTGTTTTGTTATGTTTGGCTTTGGCCTAGAATATGGATTTTATGAAAATTTATGTTCAGAATTTATGTTTTGAGAACAATTTCATATTATTGAAGTTTTAGTTGAACTTGAGATATTTTGAATAAATTTGGATTATTTATATTAGTCAGTTACGTTACCAGAGGCTTCCGTGGGGACCCAAATCCTCACGTGCCGGTCACACTCCATAGGTGGGTCGTGACATATCCAAAGTATAAAGTGTTTTACACCGTAAATTAATTATATTTTCCTAAACTTTTAAAAAATTAATAATATGTAATCAAATATCATTTTTAAAAAATAACAATATATCTTCATATAATAATCAATATAAAATATACCAACACACCAATTAAGAATTTTAAAACATATTTGGCACACCATATAAGATATGATATGATAAATTAATACAATACATAATGACTTTATATGTTATTTGGTGCTATTAATATATTGTATAAATTTATCCATCAACTCTTCCTTATACGTTAAAAAGATGGATAACTCTATCAAGCTTAGAGAGGTAGGTTAAGGCATGATTGGTTTTTAACATAAAATGTTTATTTTTATTTAATTTAATTAAATAATAATAAATAATATAATGAATAATATTTAATATAAAAATAAATTACAAATTATATGAGTAAAAAATATAAACAAATAATAAATAATGTGTGATATATAAAAATCAAGGAGTAGTAATAAAAATATTTTAATTTAATATTTATTATTCAATTAAAATCTAAATAATTATTATAAAAATAATAGAAAACTATCAACTTATGTAGAAGAAAGGGAGTATTTTAAAATTTTTATAATTTATTGGAATACGAAATAGTCATAAAATACTAAAGTACATAATAAATAAATTTTAATATGAATTAAATTTTTCATTTATTTATAGTTAGAGTTATTTGTAAACAAATAATAATATTATATATTTAAAAATTATATTTAAATTGTTAATGGATTATTATTTTATTTTAATTTAATATTTATGTACATTTTTTGTTTTGTTAGGTATTGGTACTTTTTGAGTAATCAATGGTTATGATTAATATTTAAAAAAAATTGAGTTAGTAGGATATGAGACTTATTTTTATTTATAAATAATTAAGAGATATCGATATTTTTAAATTTTATAAAGGTATTAGAGAAATTTCCTTTTTATATAGTTAAAATTATTTATAAATAAATAATATTATTATATAATATTAAAAATTTATCAACCCTTATGCTTTATTCGATCCGGGGGGGTCAACCTGGTCTTAAGACGATCCATGGGTCATATGCGGCCAGGGATGGAATGAAGATAGAAGACCCCCCTGCCCGTCATCATTCATCTTTGTTCCTTCCGCGAAGATCGTGCACTTGAGGCATGTCTTCCGTCATTTCCTTGTTTTTTGTTTAACTATTCTCATCGTGAAACTGTGAGGTGCAATGTCATTGTCACTGAAATATTTGATTTCCATAGAATTTTGAAATGACAAACCAACAAGTGAATCTTCGATTTCTGTAGGTATATTTGGGTGATTAGGATGCATGGCTTCACTAACACATGCAACAAGTTCCAAGATTAAGACATATGTGAATAAAGTATCACTTTAGTCCTTATAAGTGTACTTCACTTTAATCATTAAAATTTTAAAATTAACTCTTTAGTTCTTGAAGTTATATTCCATAGGTCACATTATTCCCCGATCAAACTACTGTTAGTTGACTGTTACATTTTGTTGATGTGACACGCTGCATGTCACGTGTCAATAACATGCCATGTTGATCCTACGTGATATGCTAATGTGGCATCGGATCAAAATAGGTTCAAATTAGTTACTGAAATTTTAAATGTGTCAAAATAGTCCTTGAAATTTTCTAAAATATGTCAAAAAAATCATGAATCCCAATTTTCTCTCTTTTGGTTTATAAAATTTAAATTCTCGATAATTCTTAAACTCACCTATTTTTGTACATGATATTTTCACTTCGTACGGCTCCTCGTTCAATTCTTTTGGATCTTTTTTGTCGTTCGAGAATCTCCCCGTTCTTTGACTTTGTCTTGAAGAGTAACTAGGACCAATTCAGTCACATTTTCATGTTTCAATTGATTCCTTTTTTTATTATTCTCAATTTTTTTATTATTCTCCGAGGAGAAGATTATTCTTTTTTTTTGTATAGAGAAGATTATTCTTTTTACCAAACATATGTGGATCCAATTACAATCTTTTAATAAGAACAAGAAAACCCTCGATAATTCTTAAACCTGCTTATTTCTCTCTCGTTTTCATATCTTATTAAAATAATCTAAAATTTTAAATATCCTAAATATAATTAAGAGCTTGATTATTCCAAATTTGAGACCATGCATGTTTAGCTAACATAATTAATTTATTAGCTATTACATTACATTTCTTGGAATAAAATGGGTTGTAAGATATTAAAAATATGATTCAAGGGAAACATTATATTATTAAGCGTGGATGAAGTACATCAAGGACCTCTTCGGAATAATTTAGTTGCAATTTGGGAAGGAATTTGGTATCAAAAGAATCTAGCGTGATAATAAAAGAAGATTCTACTCTTATGTCAAATGTACTTACAAATTATCTCAAATATGAGAGCTTTAATTAAGTTCAAGTAGAAAATTATGTCTTAGTCCACCTCGATGATAGTGGGTCATAGAAAATGACTACTTTTTAGAGATGTTAATGCAAATAAAGCAAACACAATGACACCGATTTAGAATATAGTATTTATAATTACTTTCTCCCAATATATATGTTCTCATCATTATGAGAGATTAAATTGCTTACCACTCCAATAATAATAACTTATTGATGATATATTATCTTCTCATTATTATTCTATGTTAAATAGATCTTTGTTTAAGTAGAGTGTGAAAATAAAAGAGAAATAAGTGAATTTAACAAATATTAAGAATTTAAATTTCATGAAATAGAATAGGAGAAATTTGGGATTCAAGACTTTTTGGCACATTTTAAAAAATTTCAAGAACTAATTTGAACCTATTTTAATTTGATGCCACGTCAGCATGCCACGTGGGGATCAACATGACTCGTCATTGACATGTGGTATGCTTAACATGCCGCGTCAGCAAACGTAATAGTTGACTAACAGTAATTTGATCAGGGATTAACGTGACCTACGGAATGCAATTTTAGGGACAAAAGAGTTAATTTTGAAATTTTAGAGGCTAAAGTAAAACATACTTATAATTTCAGGGATCAAACCGACACTTTACTCCATCTTTTGTGCATGTGGGAAATTTTTATATACCAGAGCACATTTAATATATACTCCACAAATATGAACAATTACTCATTCTAAATCTTTTATATATGCGCTTCATCTGTTATTGAATAATTATTCAATTTTAAATGCATACTATAATTAAAGAAATAGACAATTATTTAATGACAGAAAGAGTAATTTTTAGCCATTATAGAATAAAACGAATGGTTGTATATGTTTTTGGAGTATATATTAAATGTGTTACAGAGGCATACAACAAATTCTCTATCTCTTATGCTCATTCTCATTTTTTAGCATCTGTTATTTTTGAAGTATTCGAAGCTTGTTTAGGTTTCAAAACACTAAGTAATTGTTAAAACTATATTTTAGTATAATTCTCAAACTCCAATAATTCCAAAGGAATACGTTATTTCATAAAGAAAAATTATTTATCCTCCTAACAAATATTTCTAAACTCATCATACTTACTAAGTGAGAAAGAATTGATTATGTTTTAAGTTTTCAAGACATTAAATATATCTACTTTTTTTCATCTCATTTAATAGTTAGGAGGATTTTTAGGAACACTTTTAGGATGCTATAGAATCACTCTTTCATTAATCCACAATGCTTACATAATGAGGATACTTGCCTTTATTTAACAGGCTTAATCTATTGGGCTTGGGTCGTAACATTGTTCCTTTTGTTTACATTTGTAACTTAGATTGAGAAATATTGCACGTTGAGGCCAGCATAATTAGTTAAATTTTTGCCTCAAGTTGATGTGCATTTGGGTTAAAGCCCCCAACAGATCTGGAGGATGCTCAACCCCTTACCCCCGACCAAAAAAAAAAGATTGAGCAATCTTTCTTCAAAGCATTTTGCTAACTAGTCTTAGGTATTATTTAAGAAATTAAGAATTTTTTTTTTAAAAAAAAATCTCAATGCCTAATACATATAGAAAATTAAAAAAAAAGAAGTACTTTTCAATGTAAAAAAACATTCAGTTTTCATTATTCAACTAATGCCCTTAACAATATCTGTTCTTACAAACTAAAAAAAAAAATAAAAAAAATGTCATAAAGAATTCAAATTCATAATTTTGAGACATTTATATGGGGTGTGATGTTCTTAATTGTCATTTTAGAAAAAAACAAGTATTGTTAATTAAAAGAGTGTTTTAATTACAATAATGTTATCAAATATTTAATGTGACAATAATATTGGGTAAAACTTTATTTACATCCTCACATTTAGATTTATTCTCAAATATATTTTTTTGATCTATTTACATCCATAATATTTTGAAAATGTGAATATCATATTGACATTTGGAATGAAAACTTGGCATTTTATATTTTATTGTGAATTTTTAACATTGTAATTTTACCTTTATGTCAACCTTTCTTTTTTGTTTATAATTTGAATGTTATCAATCGAAAGAGAAAAATATAACTATTTATGTAAATAGAACAATGATAATAGGAGATTATAATTTGGAGCCTTGATACAAGGTAAACGAACCCAATGCAGTTTCACACCGACAATAATTTTAGAAATATCATGATAAAAATGATAGAAAAGGAATAAGAAGTTAGGTAATTAATATTTGAATCAGTAGATTTTTTTTTTAAGTAAAAATGAAAAAAGTAGTATGTAGTAAGGTTGTAGTAACTGGGGCGTTGAGCCCCTTTTATAAAGTAAGGTGACCACTTGATAGATCACGAGATTACCTTCCTTGAATAGGGGAGATATTCTTAGGAGTTAGTCGATATCGGATATTTTCCGTATTTAGTGGAAGATATGATCTAATATATATGACATGACAAGATAATAAAAGATATGGAAAGACAATAGGAGATCTCCAAGTTATCTAATAGGCAATTTAGGGGATATCATTGACTAAATCGGGAGAGAATTTCCATGGGATCATTATGTTATGTAGATGATATGTGAAGCCCTTGTTCAAGTTCTCCCAGGCTGGACCATGGTTTCGGGTTCATATTTTTAGTCTAATACAAAAAGATAAAAGAAAAACGTGTGGATGTCACGATTTGATTTGGGAATGTGACTGACATATGGGAAATATCATCCCACGTAAGTCTAATGGTCCCTAAGTTGCAATATATGCATAATTTAAATACCATTTTAATTCTAAAGCATATTCAAACTTATAAATTCAAAACATGATCAATATACCAATTCTAATATTCATAATCATGAAATAAAATAAAATAGAGTTGCTCTACACAAACACAAAATGAAGCTCACCCAATTGAAGAGATATTACTGCTAAGGGGGAGGCTAATAACAGGGATCTGAAGTAGTAAAGGGAAGGAAAAGAGGGATAAGTTGCATATAAAATTCAGTGAGTGGATTCTCACCCACAACTATATAGGGAACATCAAGAAAAACATATAAATAGTAATGCAACAATAAAAAATAATTTATATTCATAATACATATCGTAATAATGTTGGTTTCGTAGGCCTAAGAAAACATAAATATTTTTCTAAGGAATTAATAAAGAGACAGAATACTAAAAAATTGTAAGATAATGCTTAGTCCCTAATGAACAAGAGCATCTAACTAAGATTTAATGGTCCGATCCTTCATGAATCGCATTTCACGGGGACTCATCTGAGTAAGGGTAAGTGCCCCTTGTGGGCAACTTGATATATCAAGGTTAACGAATTGATTGTCATTAACTCACAGATCTGTTTCTTTCTAATTCCTATTCAAACATTAGTCACAGTCAACGTACTAAAATCTCAATTTAGCATCTTTCATCAATTTTGTAGTTCATATCTTATTTTGGGGATAAATACTCTCTTTTCATAATTTAGTAGAAGCAGTTTAAAGAGCGATTATGCAAATGGCATACAAGCACATCAAATAGCCCCATATATTTTCTAAAAGTCATGCAATTTCATGGAAAGCTATAAAATCATAATCTTTCTATCTTTGCATAATTTAAAAGCATGATCATATCATAATAAAAGCATAAAAATACTCATAATAGCCAAAATTAAGGCCATGATCTTAAATTCACTCACCTAGAGGAGTGAAAAGTGAAGTTCCAACACTTAGCCAAGAACGCGTGAACTTGAGGTATCTGAGTAAACGGAAATCCACTTACTCAAAAGAAAAGGTGTTGTTAATGATTTGATTGATTAAATTTCAAGTTTATGCTATGAAGTCAAATTTTAAGTAACAAGAGAGCAAAAGTTGGAGTAACAAATTATGAAGCCAATCGTACATAGCGAATTTTAATAAAATATAACCTATAATAAAAGGTTAAAATTAATAAAATTAATTTGATATTTTTTATTATTTGAACTTTATATGAAATTAAATATTATGTAATAAATTTTATGCAACATCAAACAATTTATAGAGCAGTTAATTATAATTCACCTTTTAAGGACTATTAAAACTAACTAATAATATAGGAAGTGAGTTTAAAAATAAAATGAAGACATAGCTAATGGTTATAGCTTTTGTTTTTGTTATCGGTTTGTTTTTTTAGTGTAGGATGCGTAGTGTTCTTTTTGGTTAGAGAAGGATTGTAGCTTAAATAGTGCGTTCTCATTCGACCGAAAAAAAAGTTGGTGCGTTCGTATGCTCAACAGTTTATAACTTTGGGCTGGGCATTTGGTCATATCATTGCCCATGTCCTCACCTCTTCTAGTCTTTTTGTTCACCAAAAAGAAATTGCGCAAAAAATGTTTAAAAAAACTATAAAAAATAAATAAATACACAGCCTTCTGTTTCTTTAAGGGTTACAGACAAATTTTTTAAAACGTTAAATAATTAAATTAAAATTCTAATGCTATAACCATTAGAATAAATACACAGCCTTCTGTTTCTTTAAGGTGTTATATTTTTTTTATTAAAATCTAAAATTAAAATAATATAAGATATTTATTGATTAAGTTATGTGTTTAATTCTAATGTATTATTAATCATCTAATCAAAATATTTTATTTGTATGACTATTTTAAGTAGTGGGTGAGAAAATCAACAATCATAACTGATGTATTTAAATATGATTGGATGGGTGTAAATTTTTTTTACACTGTTAATGTATAGAAATTAAATTTTAAATTATATTATTTGATTTGATTTAAAATCATTGTCAATTTTATTAAATCTCTTGGATATTTTTTAATTGTACTATGCTATTGTTTCATTTTAATTTTTAAATCTTCAAAATTTCTTTAATTAATTCAATCATTCTTCTTAAAAATTTAATTTTGTTGTATTATAATTGTAAAAGTGTTTTTTTTCGGAAGATATTCAATTAGATATTAGAGCTTAATTTTGATACACCAACAGTATAAAATTATTTTACACTGTCATCCCATCAAAATATTTTATTTGGATATTTTTTAAGTAGTGGGTGTGAAAGTCAATTATCTTGACTTATATGGTAATATATGATTGGATGATAATGTAAATTTTTTTTACGCTTTTAGTGCATAATTATTAAATCCCTAGATATTATTACATTATCAAGATTATTTGTCTCTCACGATAATTATTTATAAAATTATACATACGATATTATATAATTAATTGATTATACAAAATATTTGATACTACTATTATATTGAAATTAATTATTCTTATTATCAATTTTCTTTTTAGTATTTTTGAATGAGAGGAATTTTAAAATTTTTCAATACACTCAATGCATTAAAAACTTAAAATAACCATGCTATGATACAAAATTTATCACTTTTAATTATCTAAGAAAAACTTTATTTTCTTTCTCACAATATTCCTTTTTTAAATAGATAAAAACTAATCTTAAAAGATACATTCAGAAGTTTAAGCAGAGATCTTCATATATATATATATATATTTCGGGTATTTAACTTAGGAATATACATTTCTCTTGCATTCGAACCTGCTCTTTTGTTGGTGAGGTTAATCTCTATTATTGTATGTTAGTAAATTATGACAATAATAATTTCAATAAACAACGTGCCACCATTAATTCCTTATCATTGTTTTTGGGGGGACAAACAGGTACAACCAATTAAATAAAAGAAGGGGAAAAAAAAATGGGCCATCCAAAAAACCGAGTTGCCTAAGAGAGCTTGCCAATGCTCGGGTTTTGAGTGAGTGTGTGAGTGTGAGTGAGTGAGTCACGTCACGTACTATCTTTACCTCTCTATTCTTCTCTCACTCTGTTGCGCATTATCCTCCTTCCTTCCTTCTTCCAACAGATTCCTCTTCCCTCTTCCGCTCCATCTTCTCCACTCTTCGTAAGTTCCCTCTCCCTCCCTCCCTCTCTCTCTGTCTCTCTCAAACCTACTCCGTTTCTCACTAATGTCATTTTCTTCTTCACTCTTTGAATTGAACCTATTCATCTCTTTCTCCACTTTTTGTTTTCTTTTTTCTTTTAAATAAATACTAGGTTCAGGTTTCCGTTCCCGATTTTCGCTTCTCATTTACGCGTTTCTCACTTATCCTTCTCCGTATTCCAAACATTTTGTTTTGAAAAATTGAGGACAATGCGCGAAATGTAATACCCCCAGTATTAGTGATTTCGTTTTTGATTCAGTTTGGGACCGATTGTTTGTTATTTCAGTGGCCAGAAATTGTTATAAAGCTTCGTTTTCAATGATGCATTATCAGAAAGTGTTCGCTGGTTTTCGTGAATTCATACATGTGATTACGAAGCATGTTAATAACAAACAATTGATTTGTTAATAGGCCCTAAGTTGTGGTTACTTGTTCTAATATTTCACTTGATATTTTAATATAATAGGAATTACGTTAGATACTGGATAGTGTTTGTTTTTTCGTTTTCAATTTTCTTTTTAGTTTCATTGTTAAGCATTGCAGGGTGCATGCGGATTGTGAACCATTATTTTCCCCTCATTTTATGATTATTACTATTTTTTAATATTTGATTGTAATGAGGGCTTCAAATTCCAATGTTCTTCCGAATGTCATATCAGCAGAAATAGATATCTATTAATGCGATAAGTTTTGCCCTTTGAGTGGAGTTTATTTTATGTTTTCTATAAATTTCTTTTGTAGTTGAATTCCCTTGGATCCATAATGTGTGACAAAGGAGAAAAATCATGTCCGATATGCACCGAGGTGATGGACCTGACCGATCAGCAGCTGAAACCATGCAAATGTGGCTATGAGGTGTCATGAAAGCTTGTGTTTCTTTATTTTTTTTTTGTTCAACTCTTTGTTTTGGTTATTGTTCTATTATATATGCATCATCCGTGCCCTAGTTGGTCAAGGTGAAGAGCTGGAGATGAAGCTGTTTGTGTAACTGATATGTCGCTAGAAACAAAATAGTGGCTATTTATGTATAGTGGCGCCATTACTGATGAATGATAAATTGTGTTTGTTCATTCTCTGCCTTGCCTTCATCTTCTCCACAGATATGTGTCTGGTGTTGGCACCACATTATGGAAATGTCAGAAAAGGATGGGACTGGGGGCCGTTGTCCGGCTTGCCGAGCACCTTATGACAAAGATCGTATTGTGGCAATGGCTGCAAATTGTCAAAGGTTGTTTTGGTTGAGAGGAATTTCTGATATTGGTTATGACATTTTATTTTTTGTAAGCAAGTGTTAAGCGCAATGATTTCCTGCTTAAGCAGATTGGTTACTGAAATGAATTCACAGCGTAAAAAGCAAATGCAGAAGTTGAAGTCCAAATCAACTGAAGGAAAGAAACATCTTACCGATGTTAGAGTTATCCAACGAAACCTAGTGTACATAATTGGGTTGGCTCTTAACCTTGCGGATGAAGATGTGAGTTCATCAATGATGTTCTGTATCTAAATGATGCTAGATGTATGCATGGGGAGCATGTCATACTCTACATGCGGCTTTGTGTCTTGTAAATTATAATTCTATCTTTACCTTGTTTTTTGGGTTGATGTTGTTTAATTTGGATTATACCAGCTACTTCAGCGCAGGGAGTATTTTGGCAGGTATGGAAGGGTTTTGAAAGTGTCAATTTCTCGTACAGCTACTGGCCTCATCCAACATTCTGCGAACAACAGCTGTTGTGTGTAAGTTGTTATAGTATATCTCAATGCCCATCACCCTGCACTGAGTTTCAAGCAGAACATTATAGTTTTTATCTCAGTTTTTCCTCTTCCGGTTCTATACTTTTGTGTGTATCTGTATTGGGTTTTTGTCATCTTTCTTTCTAAGGTTGGAAGCCAGTTAATGTAGGCTGTCATCTATATACTAAGATTCAAGCTGTAATTCTAGAATTATAATTTCTTATCTATAGGTATATAACATACTCAAAAGAGGCAGAAGCAATTCGATGTATTCAATCAGTGCACTGCTTTGTATTAGAAGGTAGATCCTTGAGGTAAGAACTATGCCATTTTTATTGGACTGTGAGGTTTTCATGGTCATGTGATGATGGGTGGGAGTTTGCATTCGCAGGGCTTGTTTTGGAACCACAAAATATTGCCATGCATGGTTGAGAAATGTGGTAAATAGTGATTTAAGCTGAGTTTATGATTGCTTTGTTAGGCATAACTATGTCTTGTTCCACTATGTAAGTTATATTGCTGGTCCAGCCTTGCAGCAACCGAGACTGCTTATACCTGCATGATTATGGTTCTCAAGAAGATAGCTTTACCAAAGATGAATTAGTATTAGCATTTGCGAGGTATGCTTTGGTTTTTGACTCAAGTACCCCCACATCCATCTACTTTGGATTTTTTTCTGTACTTTGTCTCACTTATGTCTTCATGTGCTGGTTGGCTTCCAGACATATCATTTCTTTATTTGCAAGTAATATATAAATCTTCAACACCTCGTGTATGATTGCTTTTAGTTTTCCTAATCTAAAACCAACAGATATTTAAGTATACATATCAGATGGACAATATCCTGTATAAGTCCTACGTTTATTTTTCTCCCTAGTGTACATAAATGTCTCATGCAGGTCCTGAACTTGGGAACTTTACATTAACCCTGAATGATCTCTTTTTATTTGCTTTGAATTGTGTTCCCTTCATCACGCTTGTAATTTACTCACGGTTTCTACTAACCACACTCATTATTTCTGTTTATGTTTAGGATTTTCATCATATTTGATTATAGTTTGGTTCTGTTGTAATTTGGATGTTAAAGGAGTAGAGTCCAACAAATTATTGGTGCTACAAATAATTTGCATCGGCGTTCAGGGAATGTTTTACCTCCCCCTGAAGATGATCCAAGACATATCTCATCAGCCTCCAAACTTGTTTCCAAAAGTTCTTTGGATGTAAGTTGCACATGCATCACTTTTGTGCCAAACTTGTTTGTTACTGGGTGATGTGTTTCCGCTATTTTCAACTTATTCATTAAATATGTAGTATTGTAAGTTATTAGGCGGTCAGCTAACGCACTTATTATCCGCAATTGTTTTTCATTAAAAAAAAAAGAAAATTGAGAACCAGATAAAGGGATCTTGTTTAGGTAGCGACGCTGTGAGTTCAACAGCACCCCCTGCTGTGACATCTTGGTAATTAATTTTCTCATTGGTGGTACTCCACAATAATTTTTGTATTATGTGAATGGCTGACTTCGTATTTTGTAATAGGGTTATGTGTGTTTCTGGCTGTCTTCCACAAGATACAAACTCATCAGTTCCTGGCAATTTGGCTGATAGAAAAATTGTGGCTTCTAATGATCCACAGGCCCTTGTGTCAGTAGTTAATAGCACTGAAAGCTCTGTACCTAATGCAAGAAGGTCAGGGAAAGCTGAGAAAAACTCAGAAGTCCATTCTGGTGGTACTTTCATGCCTTCAGAGTTGAACAAGCATTATATTAGTGGAAATTCTCAAACATGTGAGTCAGATGTTATAGAAGTTATTGTGGAGAAACTTCCTTCTACTTTATCTTCTAACCACAACTTCTCTGGCAGCTTTCATGGGTAGTGATCAAGAAATGGTAGCACCTGCTGTGAGCACAGGCTTTCCAAAGCTCTCCAAACCACAATGTGATTTTAATATTGACAAAGCAGTTTGTCTTGATTCAAGAGGGGATGTACAAGGTTTATGTTCGGATTTATCATCAACTAGCATGCATAATCATCTTGAAGATCCATATGGTATCCCTGATTCTGATATATTACCATTTACGCATGCCTCAAAAAATTCATCTATAGGGCAGCATTTGCAGCAAGATAATGAGTATTCTGAAGAACACTCAACCACACCAGCTTTTTGGGAAGATATCATTGTGGATGATATACCAAACTCAGACTATGAACAGTCAAAATTCAGCAAGGGCATTGGTAATCTATCTTCAGGGCACTGTTCACCATTTCTGCATAAGAATGCAGACCAATCAAGCCATTATCTTTTGAAGCAAGATCAAATTTGTCACCAACATCATTCGGGCAAACCTTCTGAATCTTTTAATGATCCCTTAGAGACAGGATTCGAGGAGCATGTGGAAAATAATGAAAACACTAGTAAGGTTACTTCAGACATGGGAGAGAACAGCATTATATCTAATATTTTGTCTCTAGAATTGGATGCATGGGAAGATTCATTAGTTAAGTTGTTGGGGGAAAGTGAAGAACCAAGCAGAGCCCTTAAAGCACCATCTTTGTGGAAAGGTCAAGACAAGAATCAATCAAGGTTTTCCTTTGCGAGACAAGAGGATCTCATGAATGAGGCATCTGACTTGGAGCAATCAGCTGGTATCACTAGTCATATTTCTAGAGAGAACTTTGCATCAAATGTATTGACGGAAAACAAGGATACTCTCTCTTTGAAGTACTTGAATGATACTCTCAATGGGAAATACCTACCTGTAGTACCATCAAGCAGTTCTGCGCTATCAGATAAATTTGTTGGAAGTGAGTCTGTTATGCTATCAAAGTTTTCCTGATCACTGATTAATAACATACTAAGCACTTGCTCTTTTTATTGTTGCTTCTATTTTACTGAGTGAATTTATATGCATAAATCTAGCCGTTATATTTCTCATGAGTAGAATTAGTAAAGCCTGCTTCAATAGTTAATTTTCATTTAAACATTTTCCCCCTTTTGGTTATTGTTATTATTCTCGTTTGTATTTGTCTGTTCTTAATTTGTTTGGTCTTCCACTGCTGTCAGATAATCTTACATATGAAATCCCCCTCCCCTTCCATAAAATGAGAACAATTTATGTTTTGGTAATAAAAATAATGTAAAACTCGTTAACATGACTTTCGTTCATTGCTGTTACTTTTGTTCACTACGGAACCAAGTTTGATGGAAAAACTGATGTGTATTCCTTCTTTGTTCTGTGTCTTTTATCAGTGTCAAAAGCTCATGCTTCAAGCCCACCAGGATTTTCAATGTCCAGCAGAATACCTCCTGGCTTTTCTTGTGCCAGAGTCAGAGTAGAACATGATTCTAATACTCATGGTGTGTCTCTTTATTGTTTAAGATTTACTCTGGTTTTCTTTCTTGCATTTCCCTTTCTAACTATCTTGACTTTATTGTACTTTCTAATACATCTCATTTTCAGTAAAACATTTGCCACAACAGTATGTTCTTCCATCTGGAAATATTGGCAGAATAGGAGATGTTCAACTTAATGATCTTTCAGTATTGGAAATTGGTAAGGGGATGCTGGCAGAAAGAATAAATAATGCATCTTTTGACATGAGGCAAACTTTACTTCCTCAATATAGTCCTGGTGAAGATGGTGCTAGACTTGAGCAATTAATGCATCAATCCATACCTGCACAGAATTTAAGACTTACAGATCATGCTGAAAATATATTTTCTCCCCAAAATGATGCTTATAGAATTTCTTCAAGGTTTCCTGATCAATTCCCACCTAATAATCCATCAATTTACGAACAACTACATTCTCAACAGTTCAGCAGTAATGTTTTCACATCAAATAGCCAGTGGGGTGCTTGGCATGATGCTAAGAACTTCAGTGACCTGCCTATGTCTCAAGTATTGAATAACGAGAGAAGGGGATTTAACAATTTCATGCCTGGTTATTAGAGTAGCAAGTTTTGAGCAGTTGCATCCATTGATCTACTTGAAGGATTTGCGATGGTGACTTTGTTTCAACTGTAATGCTTCAATGGGCCCTTGGACATCTGCCAATTTAATCTCTACCCATCTCACATCAAGATTCCAATTATGTTGAAAATGGTTTTTGAGAGTTCTGAGACTGACCTCAAATCAGTTCAGTGAGAATTCAAGTACCCTTAATTTCATTACACAACTTTGCCATCAAATGGACCATGGTAAATGCCTAACAGCTCTTTCACTGGCGAAAACTGGAATCTGGCTCTCACTGTATAATGGTTGGTGGACTGCTGGCAAATGATCTCATTTTTCCTTTGGGAGACATGTCTGAAGAACTTACCCTTTGGAGTTTATTATGGTGGGTTTAAGTTGATCGGCTGATGAGGCTTGATACTACACATGGCGGGGTGAAGCAGGACCAATCATAATGGGTTACAGACGTGTACTCTAGCATAAAATCATGCAACCTTTTTGTGTCCCTTCTGAAATGTTATATTCCTAATATTCTTTCCTAACAGTCCTCGGAGAATCTCTTTCCTTTATTAGTTTGGGCTTGTTATTTTCTTCTACCTGACTGCAGTTAAAGATAGGAGACAGGAAGTTTGTGTCATCAAACAACAAAAACTATGATAGATGGCTAAGATGACAAACCTTAATGTTTTTTGTCTGCAGTCCCTATGAGAAGTACATATTTTGGTAATACTAAATCTAGCACTGAAGATATCATTTCTGTTGATGAAATCTCAGGCTTTATCTATGATTCAAAATGCTCTTATTTTAAATATTGCAAGTATTATCAACTAAGATTATAATCATTTTGTATAATAGAAAAGAAGAATACGAGAGATACGTAGAAATGTAGAATAAGAAAAAAAAGGTGATTGTTGTTGAATTCCTTGTATTTTAATTGTTTTTTAATGTTCTTATGTATTTTCAGCCAGGTTGTACCTGTCTTTTAAGCCATTGTAGTCCTTAAGCGATTATTTTGGCCTTCATGGTATACACTACGAATGTTTTTTTGTCACCTAAAAATTTCTCGTTACTAAGCCTGGTTATCCTGTGTTCCTGATGAAACCTTGAGGAGTGTTAACCGTCAAGTCAATTTTTTTAACATCATCCATTTTTCAAATAAAAAAGTATTTAGCTCAATTAGTGATGAAAATCTCGCTATCTTGTATCACTGTCCCAACAGGATTTTTAATCAAAACTTTATCTTGGACTCCTTTTATAGTTATGTAGGTTTATAGTTTTACCCTTTTTTGTTTAATTTTAGATCCGTAAGGATTATATTTTGCAAAGTAATATTTTAAGTAAAATCTAATATATTTTTACCCGGCCCTGTCTAGATAAACTGCAAACCGGTGCTCGCACTTTGTCGATTTATCCGGCAAAATACATTTTGGTTGTGATATATTAATCAATCTTTGTTGGAGTATTAATATTTGCACAAACTACGATCACTATTCAATTTTCAAAAGACTTATATTTAAATTTTGAACACATTTTGCTTAATATATTAAAATATACTATAAGTAATATTACATCACTAAGTTAATTTTTTTAAAAAAATATATATATTTGGATAATTTTGTAGAATACTTTTGATAGAAGGCACAATGGCCTTGAGCTTTATCTTGGGATCATGTGTAGGGTGAGAATTGCAAGGAGTTCATACTTAGATGCTTGATCATATTTTGAGATATAAGTCTGTCACATTTTGATTGAGTGGTTACTCTTAGAAATCTAAAAAAAAAAAACATGAATCTATTTTGTTTGGTCTCTTACCTATCGATTGAGGATTGCCTTAGAAATTGAAATTTGTGAAAATAAAAAATTAATCTTGAAAAATGGATTTAACAATAATTTTGTTTAAATATTAAATATGTTTATTTGTGAATAAAAAATATATATTTTAATTTTAATATACTAACAGTAAAAATTTAATCACATTCTTCTTTGTATGATGTTTAAAGTAGTTGATGTATAAATCAATAATATTTGTTGATATAATAATATGTAATTGAATGACCATATTAAAATTAAATCCTATAAAATAACTTAAAAATATGGATTCATTGTAAAATACTAAATTAAGAAGAATGTTAGTGTAAAAAAAATTACATGAAAATGTTAAATAACAGTATAAACTTTTTAAACTGATATTGCACCAAATTAAACTCCATTAGTAAGTGTAGGTGAAAACTTTTGTGCAATCATGTAGTAATAATGAAGTCTGGTTAATTAATGGAACGTAATCCTCGCCATTTTGGAATGCCTTTTGCCCTTTTTTTGGGTCAGGAATGCCTTTTGCTTTCAATAGCCAGACATGGCGAAAAATGGCCCAACGACGTAGCAAAATGTACTATGAATTTGCATGGTGGGAACGTCCTTTTGTACGCTCACAATGGGATGGCAGCGGACAAAGCCTGCTTCTTGAAGCCACAAAGTGAAACTTACTGAATCAGCTTGAACGTAATGATTGTGCCCATGAAAATAAAAGGTTGTAACGTAATACAAGTTCAATTTCAAGAAGTTAAATCTGTCAGTTATTGCTTCACCACAGTGTTCTAATTTCTCTTCTCCAAGACCCTTGTGTACAGAACTTCTTTCTTCCTCTACCTGGCCTCTTTCCTCTATACAGTTAAATTAAAAAGAAAAGTAAGAAGGGAAGTGTCTCATGAGATGAAAATTCGCTCCCATTTTACCTCCTAATCAAACACATCGGTGCTTCTATGTGGATTTTGTAAGAGTAAAGTTTTAAAACTTTACATTCTAAATTTCTTCTCATCCCTATTTTTCTTCTAAACTCAAATCCACAAACACTCACCTTTCAAAAAATAGTTCAAAATAATAAAACTCGTCATTGATGGTTTATCATATGATGAGTTTAATTTTGATACACTGACAATTATCTAATCAAATTATCCTAATTAAATGACTTTTAAATAGTAGGTATGAAACTCAACTACTTTTATTAATTTGATTATACTTGATTAAATTACATTATTACTACATAAAAATTAAATTCTTATCATTGCCGTAATTACATGATTGAATAATGATAACTTAGTGTTTACACTCCCACAAAAACTAAACTACAGTGCAAGTAGCCAAATACCCAATGGTTATACGTCCGAATTAATCACTTTACAGCCCTTGAACCAAAGCCGAAATACGTATAGCAATTCTTTTTCTGATAGACCATAGCTACCACAAATATATGTCAAAGTTGAGGCGTGGAAGATAAGTAGTTAGTTTTTACAGCAGGTATGCTGCTGCATTAATATTGGTGTGATTGAAAGTTTTGACAACTCAACGGCAATGTTTGGCTTGAAAGGGAGAGACGGAAGAATAGCTAGAAAAGGCTCTCAGAGATAATCAGCGAGAAATAGAAGGAGAGGCAAACAAAACAAGGACAGGTAGGTTGTATATATCTCATGACATGACATAACATGACATGCATGCACATGCAGGGTTCATCAAGGGATCTAACAACTAACGCAATGGACATGAACGGGATCCCCTAACACACCAAGCCGAAACAAACATGCATGTTCTTCAGTTCACCCTGATGTCGAACACTTTATTGTCTTTCGCATATGTAATGAAATAGAATGTGCCTAAAGCCTGCAAAGAAATGGAGGGTCAATTGTTTGTTGGAGAGGGGGACCACGTTAATTGGTTGCAAGTTGCAACATTGCATTTTTTTTTTCCCTTCTTTTTTAAGCTTTTATTTGATCGATTTTCGTACTTGTGGAACAGTGGTTTCTCTGTTTTACTTTGTTGATTGCTGTTTTGGAATAGTTGATTGCAGCCAGCCTGACTCTTCAACGGATACGATCTCAGATCAGCCGCAAGGTGCTAATCCTTCAGGGGATTTTGTTTGATTCTGTCATTTTTTTCTTTTTTGGCAGCAATGTAGCCTAGGTTTAGCCTATATGTAGTGCTTCTGCATGTTTGTTAGAGAGATTAAGAAATTCCTTTTTCGAAAGAGTTATGATATTTATACTCATAATGCATGAAATATAATGTCGACTCAGATTTTATTTACTATTGAATGGGGGATAGATCCTATTTGAATGAGGTTCACATAACATCTAATAGTAAATAAAATGTGAATCAATATAATATCCAATACATTATGAGTACAAATAACATTTTTCTTTTTGAACTAAGGTTGTATAGATTTCATTGAGATGCCGTTTTCTAATGTTAGTGTAAAGATGAATAAGTAGGCATATGTATATCGAGATGCATTATGCATGTATATATATTGATGCATATGTATTAATTTTTAAATTTTGTGAAATTTATATACTTGATCTATTACTTTATTAGAAATTTTTGCAATCTTATAATTAGATTGATAAAGTTTTATGTCTATAAAAATTTATTATACTCATTGCTTGGATTGAGAGAAAATAGGTAGAGAGAAAATAAGAGGAGAGTAAATGGGTGGATTATGGACTTTTCTTTTGTTTGGTTGAGAAGAAAAAAAATGAGAGGAGAGAAAATAAAATATGAGGTCCACAACAAAGTTTTCTTCTCCAAAATAAACAGAAAATGGGAAAAGTGGTCCCAAGGGATGTTAAATTACTAACATAAATTTTTATTATAATTATTTTTAATACAATAGAAGGACAAAAAAGTCATTAAATATAATCACATATATTTCCTCTCACTTTTCTATCAAACAAAATAATAAGAGAGAGAACAAAATTTTCTCTTTATTTTTTCTTCTTTTCATTTTTTTCTCTCATATTGTTTTCTCATATTTTCTCTTCTCATCTAAACAAAGCATAACTGAAATACCATAACTTACCATTAAAATAAATAGGTATCCACTCATAAAATATACACAGGAGTGACTAAAATATTAATATGTGAATTTTTTTAAGGAATTAAAGATTTTATGTTAAAAATTCAATACTAGTATGTTATAAGTTAATTCTTTGAGTATTAATATATGTATGATTTTTTCTGTTATAAGAACTAACATATTTGACATGAAACTTTTTAAGGACTCAATTAAGTGTATATATTCAAGACTAAAGTGTTAAAGATGATTTTTTTAGGAATTATAGTATAAATTAAATTATTAATTAATTTTTCAATCTATTCTCAAAAAATCTACATTGCCTTGTAGTTTTGATGTTAACATTTTTTTTATTATAAATAAATGCTAGCTTCTTTTTCGTTTTGAAATATCGATTGTTTAATGAAATAGGATAGAATAATTTAATTAATTATAATTATATTTTTTAATAAATTTTTTACTTTATAAAATTAAATTTTATTAAAAATTATTAAACGAATGATATTTGAAAGAAAATTGTATTTATAAACATCCTTAAATATTAATTAAAAATAAAAATATTAAGTAAATTAAAGTAAAACAGCTGGTAATTTTATTTATGTAGTCAACAATTAACCCTGTTTTAAAATAAAGAGGGCAATATTGATGCTTTGTTTAGATTAGAGAAGAAAATGAGAAAAGAAAAAGAAAAGGAAGAAAAAGTAGTAAGGATATCATTTTCTTTTCTTCCTTTTTTCCTCCTCTGGTCTTTCTCTGCATATCCAAAACACTCCCCGAGTGATTATATTTGACTTTCACTCTTCTGTTCAATCATTCCCCTTCTTTCATTTCCACTCATAATTAAAACATACCAACCATGACCTAACCTTAAATTCTCTCGACTACCATGGTTTCCAACTTTCGTAAAGTGAATGTGGTTAAACAAGTTAAAAAATAATAATGTAAATTTTGTCATAGGTTGGTGTAACTACTCGGTTTTGCCAATATGCAACTCTCGAAGCAGGTCGCTTTCAATGCAAAGATTAAGGATATGCTGTTCTTCAGTTCTACTAATGTAATAATGGAAGGCCAATAATGACCAACCAATTTTTTAGTGGGGGGAGTTTAATCTATAGGACCACCACCAATTATGAAGAATCCACATCACCCACAATTAATTACTATAGTTCGTGCTGTCATTTCCTCCTATTTTTTCAGCTTACAAGTTGGCTACAAGTAGTACTTGTCTAGGAAGCAATCACATGTCCTCGAGTATTGACACTGAAAATTATTAAAAAAAAATTAAGGTCATTCGTTTTTTTCGTTTGTTTATTTTCGTTGGCCAGAAAGAATCCAAAATACGGTGGAAAGTTGGAAACTTATTAAACTCCTCTTTTGGGTGCTAGAAGAATCTCAAAATTAAGAGTATGTTTGGTTACTTGCGGGTCAGACATTGAGAATAGAAATTATATAGATGGATTTTATGCGTGATTATAAATTTCGTTTATCCATGTAATTGTTATTTTTATTTTCATATTTTAATCAAATTCATTATAAGAGTGTGTTTGGTTGGGAGCAAGGACAGATACAGAACACACATGCAGAGAGGGCTGAAAATTAATGAATTGTTATATGTATTTGAAATAAATCAATCGGATTTGAAGTACCTAAATGTTATGGGATTTGAACCCTGCAGATGAGAAATCAAACGGGATAGAATTGCCACTGTGCTAGTGAGCCTTTGCATGGAATAAATGGCTACATGTTTATATACAAGAGTTTATGAAATCTTTAGGGGGGCACCACGCATAAATCCGTCCCTGGTTGGGAGTAAATTAGGAATGAAAATTTTATAGATAAACATAAAATTCCAAATGAAATTCATCAATGAAATGTTTACTCTCTTTTTTTTTTTTTGGTTCACTTTTATCCTTATTTCTTCTCTTCAACCAAACACACCATAACTCTATTTTTCTTTAGTGAATACCCCAAAACAGAGCTAAATTTTAGGATTAATTGTCATAAACATGGTGAATTAACTTTCCATATATGAATCGCACCAGGTCAGGAAGGACACAAATTTTTAGGACAAAACTCCACTTCCCTTGCTTCTGTTATATGTATAGGTTTAGGATTTTATTTTTCCCCATTCGTTGACGCGAGTGCCAATATTTTACCACCCTCTTTATCATAGGCAAAGACCAGCCAGAAACCGGATAAAAAAAAAAAAAAAAGAAGCAGCCAAAATTTTTTCCTCTCAAATATAGAGAGAACTGGGAAATCTAAGCCGGACAAATACAATCAACCGTTTATGGGAAGCCCTTAAATCAACTGTGTTATTATGTGTACCCTGCTACAGTGCTACAGGGTGTGTTTGATTCAAATTTTTAGGCCAAAAAATCAATTTTTTTTAAACACTTTTTACATCTTTTAATAAATTTCTAAAAAAATAAAAATTAAAAAGTTAATTCAGTTTTTTCCAAAAAAAATAAAAAGAGTAGCTTATGAAAAAAAAATTAATTTTTAATTTTTTGTATTATATATAAAATTTAAGTTATAAAGTAATATTTTTCATAATTTAAAACAAATGCACCCTCAATCCATATGTCCCTCACTAGCATTAACATGTATAGTTCAAGCTTATGAATACAGTAATCTATAGCATATGATTATGTTTAACCTGGGAATTTTCCTTTTTGATTGCTTTATACTCGTTCACTCATATGTAGATAATATTAGCACTCTCCCCCCCACCAACACATTTTGTTAAAAGGAACCACGCGCTCTTGTATCGTTGAATAATGATAATAATACTTGTTTGTTATGACATGATGTGCGAAAAGAAAACCAATTAAGCAAAGAGTAAATCCAAATATATACACTACAACTTTATTTTTCCCCTACCAGATCTAATTCTTTTCTGTACTGTACACTGTAAATCTCAAGGTCATTGCTTGTGTGCAGTCCAGGGACGGTAATTCAATTTTTCGTTGTTGGGTAAAATCTATAAACTAATAAACAAGTGAAAATTAATTTTATAAATCTCTAAAATTAAAAAATATCAATTTAATTTTTAAAATTATAAAAAATAATTTAAGTTAATCTATGTCCTAATATTCATGAAGATTAATTTAAATCATAATTTTAAAAATTAAATTAATATTTTTTTATTTAAAAAACTAAAATAAAACACATTTATAATTTTAAAAATCAAAATTAACATTTACTCGCAAAGCAAATATTGGAACAAGATTTGTAATTATGGCCACACCCAATTAATATGGGGTTGCTATCATCTTCTCATCTTTGCCAGTTCCCATCGTCTCCGATGTGAATGAACAATTTGATGAGCTTCTTCAATGCAGGCTTGTTATTAAGGTGGTGCACTCATTGCAATGGTTCAGCTAAGGATAGGATAGCATAGAGCCCAACAAAGGGAAAATACAAACCGAAGAGAACCCAAGTTCCAGTCTCAGATTAGCCCATTCATTGGCAGCCTTGAAGTTTGGAGAGAAACGCGAGAGAGAGAGATACTAACAATTAAAAGTGACAGAGATATAGGGTCAGTAACTTAGTACGGATTTGATAGGTCACCTACTTTAAGAGATAAGAGAGGGGAAAGAGGGAAGTGTGGTCCCTGCCAGAATAATCAACTTTTTACTATTCACATATAGAAACTAGAAAGTACAGTGCAGGGTGGGGTGGGGTGGGGTGGGGTGGGGTGGGGTTGAGAAAGGTGAGGGTCAGGCTTTTGATGCTGCTCATAATACAGGTGAAGATGATGGATGCCCCCCCACCTCTCCCCTCTTCTCTTCACACTATTCATTCATTTACGTTTGGCCTTTTGCAGGTGCACCAGTGACTCAGTCCTAAGCCTCTGGATGGGTAAGAAAAGCCGAGGAATGCGGAATTACTTTAATCCAAGGAAAGGGACGGGACGTACCCAACCCCCCCAATTCTACACGTGGCCTGCAATGCAATTATCTTACCAAACGGGACAAAACCAGATCCCTCATTTTCTATTTTCTCGTACTTGCTCTTTCCTCTCTTAAACCTTTTGAGCATCAGCTAGCTGTGTGTGTGGTACGTTTTGATTTGCGCAAAAAGAAATAAACACTAACACTTCATTATTTTAATTACGTTACGACAATACAACATCGTAAGAGTTTTCTAATGCAGAAGTTCCCATTTGCAGCCGATAAGATCCGAAACAAACGGGGTCATTGTACTTTGGAAGCGTGAGTTTGACCTGAGTACAAAGAACTCATTGCGTATAAAATACTTACATCGGATACGAAAAAAAATAATCGGAAAGCGTGTTCGTTCGGTTTACTTTAACAAAAACATAAGACAAACATGCTAAATAATAGATTTTGGGACCAAAGTAAAGCTTCCATTATCTCCTCGAACAGTGTTTTCGAACTATCTGACAATGATGCTCATACACACTACCATAGAATCTTGTTTGAGAGGCAAAAGAAAAACATATGAAAGAAGTTAAGGAATATATAATCAATTGAATGAGCTACTTAGGAATATGATAAAAAGTGATTTGGACGTCCTACCATGCGCACAGTACAAATGTTGGCCTAGGGTAGGGCAGGTATCATTAGAAAAAAAATCTAGGACAGTTTTTGTTTTGTAAATTAAGATCGTAAGATAGCTTTACGGTACCTTAAATATAAAAGTAACCACGTGATATGATTTAAGCCAAAATTTGTGAATAGTAATATGTCGGCAACGATATACAATGGAGAAAGAAGCAAAGGGAATAATAATAATAATAATGATGATGACCCGTACTTCCTCTTAAACATTGCCAAACCAGACCTCACGATCACGAAGAATGAAAAATGATCTGCGCAAAATATCTGAAAGCAAATGTTTGTGAAGTTAACATCACTAGATAGCATGCTCACCCATTCACCATACAGGGTACAAACATTATCGTTTGCAATTCAATATGAAGTAAATGCACCAAGGTTCAATGCTGGATATCAAAGTAAATGCTTGCTCATTACAATAGTGTTTCAGATCAGCAAAGGCAGAGTTAACCTACCGTGCATGCCTTGCCGGCATGGCAATTCTTTACACTGAAGAGAATCAGTCTATGAAAGGACAAATGGTAAAAGCTCTTGAATTCAATTACCACTTTTTAGTCATACCAGTTCGTCAACTACGGAGTACCTCCCATACAAGACAAGAAATCTAGAAGATTTGGAGTTGTAGCTTTGCTCTACTTGATTGTGGTTTCAGCTCCTGCAGTAGAAGGGGGATATGGTGCCGGAATTAGCGATTGATGGAGGGAAATGAGGGTAGAGGAACCTCATGTTTGGAAAATGAATTTGACTATCCGCAGCTGGTGGAATTAATGTTGAAGGGAATCCTGATGATGCTGCAGCAGAGACCGCTGGAATCGGAGTTGCCCCGCCATAATGACCTTGGACTTGCCATGCCCAATTTGGCAAGGGATCAGCTTCCATCATGTTCTCTATTGCTCTCTCCTGTAAATAGAAATCGAAATGACCGATCATAATTAACACAGATCAATATGGGGGCCAGGGTATGTGAAAGTCACCTTATACATGGGGAAGGAATTGGTACCACCCCAGACAGAAGGATGCTCAGATGCCACGGAGAATCCATGAGATGGCTGAGCATTCAGTGATCTTGATGCAGAGTGCGCAAACTATCAAGCAAGATGAAAATATACAAATGGAAGCCAAGTTATATAACCGATACCAACTAAGACTTCAGAAACAGACGAAAAAGAAGAGGGGCTAGCGAAGTTGCAGAAATCAAGAATTGAATTCAGTTGGGGGTCTATGCAACACCAATCCAACTTACCATAACTCTCCTATCAATAGGGATGTCATCCCAGCTACGCTGAACTTGTAAACCACCAGCATTGTTGTGCATGTTATTGACTTGACCATCAGCGAAAGAAGGGGGAGCTATGCCCAAGTTAAGATCAAGACCCTGCTTGCTATCTGAATTTTCACACCCAATGCGTTGTTAATGCATCTTCACTCCATATTTTGATCACTAAGTAGACTATAAAGCAAGACAAGATAAAATGAAACAAGCTTCAAATAATGAAAAACTGGTACCTTCATTGTCAGCCTGAGAAGTCACCTCCCCATCATATAAACTGGGCTCAAAGTTTGTGACTGCTTCCCTTCCATTGCACTTTATAGCTGCCCTATCATATGCCCTGAATTCATTTCATATCAAGTCAATAACACACAGAAAGAAGACATAGAACAGATGGAATGCAAAATATTTAGGCATGTAATGTAAGATATCCCAATATATGACAGGCAAAACCTTGCAGCTTCTAATTCGCTATCGAATAGCCCGAGATAGATATACCTGCAGGCAAGCAACAAACGCAGGCCAATGTAAAAATGAAATTGAATTATGATTGATCACAGAAGAAACCAAGACTCTTAAGAACTCAAGCGTACGTTACAATCAAGTGGAAACCGAGAATTTACACAAAAGCAAGGCAAATTAAAGCATGCAATGTCACTGATGTTCAACTACGAAAGCAATTCAATAGGAGGGTTTTTCTCACTTTTTCCCAAGAAACTGCCCCATACGTGCTTCCCATCGACCACATTTATGCAAGGTAACTCCCCTGTATTTGGAGCTTCCCCTCGAAAATCCAGTGCTCTGCCTGCGCAAGATATGCACAAACTCTTCCTTTGTGAAGTTACTCATCTGCACAGAACGATCGAGGATACAATTAGAACTTCCATCAAAGCATTTTAATGAGGAAATCAACCTCAAAACTGCGCGCACACACAAGGATCAAACTACACAGTAACCTGCTTTATGTCTTCATCATAATCGCTGACGTTGAAATTGATATCTGCATCAATGCCACGGAACTTGATTGCAGCTCGATCATATGCCCTGAAATCAATACCAAACACGGTAAAAAAAAAAATACTAATCAGTTACACACTAAAAATAAAAATTAAATAATCACACGAAACATTTCATTGGATCAAGAAAGCCAATAACAAAATTACCTAGCTGCAGCATGTGCTGTATCAAATCCACCTGTAACCCAAAAAAAAAAAGGGAGAAAAAAAGACGCAAAAGCAAATATTCATCAGAAAAAGAAAGTTGCGAACTAAACGCAAGAAAGCTAAAAACGAATTTTCCTCTAGAAATCATCGTGCTGGCTTCCTCACCCAAGTACACTTGTTTCCCACAGTCCCTGCACGCAGCACCAAAAAATACATGCACTGAATTCAGAAGCAGAAACAGAAACAGAAGCAACACCACCATATATAAAGATGAAAACAGAAAACGGAAAAAAAAAAGAAAGAAAAAAAAAAGAAACTAAACAACACAGTTATAACGGAATCATCATTGATTGCTAACCAAATATGCGATTCCCATCGTCCGGTTCTTCGGTAAAACGTAACGCCGCGATACTGCGAGCTCCGCGACCTCGGTCCCCTGCGGCTCTTCTTCACCTGCTGCGGCCTCTGAGCTACGATCCTCTGCTCCGCCACCACACAACCACCACCACCGTGATCCACCTCCTTCGACGCAAAATCCAACCATCCCTTGCTCCCGGACGACGACGAGCCACGTAACCGCTCAAACGCTCCGGTCACCGGAAAAAGCTGGATGGTCCGGACACCACCGTCGTCTCCAGCGCCGGTTCCGGTGCCGTCGTCTGCGGTGGCGTTCTTGAGTATGGCGAAGTTGTAGGCGACGGCGTCGCCGCCGTAAGAGCAGGAGTCTTCGGTGTCGGCATTGGCTACGGAGGAATTGAAGCTTCCGGAACTTTCCATTAGGCTGCCGGAGAACGGAACCGGCGCCATGTCGACTGAACCGGAGCCGGAATCGGCGTTGAGATTAAGATCCAACATCGCGATGATAATTTGGTGATAAGCGAAAGTTACTTTGGAGGGAAAAAGTAAAAGGTTAGTTAGTTACTAGAATCCGAGGGATTGAGAAACTGAAAAGAGCATTCACATGATCATTGGTGAACAAATGCATGCGTATAGAGCCATGGCGATGGCCATGACTGAGAGCAAGATATATATATATATAGAGAGAGAGAGAGAGAGAAAGAAAGATGAGTTTTAGAGAGAGAAATTTGGAGGAGGGAATTTCATGCAGTGCAGTGCAGTCCGGCTAGCTAGCTAGAGAGTGAACTGAAAAGAGAGAGAGTGTGTGAAGTGTGAAGCGTGAAGTGCGAAGGAGGAGAGAACGCGTTGGTGTTGGTTTTGTTTTTGTAATTTAGTGAGCGAGAGTGTTGGTGATGAGAGCAAATGCCAAATGAAACAAGCATGAGACCGCAACAAAGGCAAAATTAATGGCGGCCCCCCTCTTTTTTTTGAGAAAAACTATCTGAATATCCAAAAGTGGGTGTCTAAAATAGACACCCACTTTATAATCATTGAATGTGATGGATGTCCCCACTTATTCTTAACATCTATCACATCCAACGATTAAAAAGTGGGTGTCTGTTTCAGACACTCACTTTTGGGTGTTTAAATATCACTTCTCCTTTTTTTTCCTCCCCTCTTACCATATTTCTGTTTTTTATAGTTATTTTTTTTTTCTTTTTTGTACCTTTTGAGGTTCTATTATTCTTTTTTTGGAAAATTAAATATTTGCCAAAGCAAACAAGTTGTAGGACTATACTGTTGAATGATAGTTTTATTTATTTTTTCTTTGATGATTATTTGAGATTTGGGGGTTTCTTAATTAATTCAAACAAGTGGTGCAATATATATAGAGTTTATAGGGCAAAGATAAATAAAGTAGGTGTGGGGTGTGATGAGACGAGATTTTCCGGGTCCATAAGCTGGAGAGGGAGAGGGCGGGGGAGAGCTGCGTCCCTCTGATATTAGCTCCTTGTGCTGACAATTGTCACTTTGTCAGTGCACTTGCCCTCTTTTGTCCCTCGGCAACCCCTTTTGTCCACTGTTTCTTTCCCAACCGTTGATGTAATAATTTGTAAGAAGAAAACGTATTAGAGAGGCTTAAACTATATTTTACAATTTTATATTATTTATATTTATTTAAAAAAATTTAATGAGTTGTTAATAAATAACTAAAAAACAAAGTTTACTTCTCATCCATGCATGCCACCAACGTTGGTAATGTATGCTTAGAGGTAATATGTGTTAGGCCCGCTTGGTTTATTTTCTAATAGAACTATCTTTAAAAAAATTACGTTAAAAGAACTATTTTTAGAAGAATTAAAGTTGAACGAATGGATTTGTATTTGATTTGATTTGATATTTCAAATAAAGACAAACATGTGAAAATACTTTTTTAATTATATGAATAGTTGAAAAAAAGGAGTAAGTAAATAAAGACAAACATGTAAAAATACTTTTTTTAAGTTTGCTGACCTAAAAAAACGGCAATCTTCTTATTTCCATTAAAATTATGACCATCACGAAATGAACTTTCAATAACTAAAAGTTAAATCAAACACATTTATTAATATACAATTTCATTTTCATTTTATGAGAATTATGTTTAGCTTGCTTAAAATGCAAACCAAACAAGCACTTAATAGAACAAACAACAATTTTCAAGAATATTCATTAATTGATTCAAGTTATATTTCTAGATTTGAGTTATGTTTAGATGAAGACTGAAAATAAGGGTAATTTTTTTATGATTAAATTTTATATATAAAATTATACATAAAATTAAATCAAAGAAAATTTATTCCATTTTCATTTAGGGTATGTTTCTGGGTTTGAATTTTAGGTTTTGGAAGGAAAGGAAGGAGAAGGGAGGACTTGTAATATAATATATCATAAGTTCTCCTCTCTCCTCCTTCCTTCAAAATTTAAATTTACAAATATATCGTTAATCTTTTATTTTGTGCATGACGGCTGTACCTAAAACGAAGATTTCTACTTTCTAGACATATTATTTGTCAGCCTAAACATTTATTAGATCCATAAATGAAGTGTGGCAATTAACAGTTTATGGATTAGGAAAGAAAATACATTGAGAAATAAATGCATGACAAATAAAATAAAAAGATACATGTACTCCAACAATAAAATAACAAGATGCCTAAAATCTTAGCGCAAGAGATATTTAATGTCGTATATGGAGATATACAAGACTAGCTGGTTGAATTATTATATTTATAATATTATCATTATACGCATAGAGAAAAGCAACTACAAATGGGGAAATGATACGTTCTTATTGCTGAGCTTGTTAGTGTGTGTGTTCAATAGAGGAGAAAACTGTACACATAAATAATAACAGCACGTGAACGCGAATGGAATTTCATGGTTAGTTGGTAACAGATCCAAGGCCAAAAACAAACCAACGGCATGTGCTTGCATTGCATGGTTCAATTTTCGGCTAACGAAGCACATACTTTATGTTCACGGTACTTGCGGTTTCAGTTACCGCTTCCGCCGTCTCAATTTACCAATATGCTCCTGCCGAAAACACCAATTAATTAATGTACAAAATTTACATTAAATTTTTTTATCTCAATTATATTCATTTCACCAATCAAATCCTGGCATTATATATATATATATATATATATCTGATGGTAACATTTTATATATTATTTTTGTATAAGTATATATTTAAATTTTAAATGATTTATTTTAATAAAAATATAAATTTATTATGATTTGATTGATAAAATGAAGATAAAAAACTTGATGTAAGTTTTATCCCTAATTAATTTACCAATGACATTTTCTTTTCCTTTTGGCTTTAAGTCATGAGTTTGACACCAACCTTAATACCACACTAAATAACTTTTTATTTTAATATTTCTAATATAACATTAATTTTATCCTAATGACATTTTTTTTATCAATTTAATCCTAAAATTTTTAATCATAATATCAATATAGTTTTGACATTTTTATTTCAATATTAATTTTGTCATTTCATTATAGTAGAGATCTAACATAATAATATAATAACTGACTTGATATCAAAATTAAAAATATTAGAATTAAATTAATATCAAAATTTTTGTTGGAACAAATTGATATCAAATTTAAAATGTTAGAATAAAAAATGTTACTTACTCTCAATACTATTTATTAAAAAATAATACAGTGCAATAATATTTAAAAAATTACATTTTGGAGTAAAAAATTTATAAATTGAAACAAAAATTATAATTATGATTTTTGGGTTTTAACATAAAAAATAAATTGTCTTATTGCACTACTTAATTTATATAATTGAATATTTTCATAACTTTCTTTTATCTTGATATATCAATTTTAAAAAAAATATTAGAGTGCAATGATTTATTTTAAAGTAATAGAAGTAATTAGCCTTGAGTTTTGAGGGTTAAGGATGTTAGTTCTTTTTTTAAAAAAAAAAGAAAAAATGCGTACACTGTAAAACTCTACAATTAAACTAATCATACTTCCAAGGATGGGTCTACAAATGATAAAATGATTGAACAAGAATAGAGTGTTACATGTTGGATTTTTCAAAACCGCAAAAATGGATGAAATTGACGGGAAAAAAGAGAGAAAAGATAAAACGATGATAACGTGGGCTAAATCACAAACAAGTCGACAGTGCCCACATGTTAAGATCCCACTAGTCTTTAGTTTTTAAGTAGTATATTTTCATTCGTCAAAGACAAATGTACTGTAGAATTTGGGGTGGGATTAAGACTCAACAAAAAACATGTTATGCATTATATCTATCTCTAAAACCACTTTGGCTTACTTTAGAGATTCAATAAATATATCGTGGGTCGTTTTTAAAGTACTTTGTATTTGTGCTGAAATATTTTTGGCAAGTTATTAAATAATAATTTAGGTCTCATTGCTACCGCTTTCATTTGCCAAATTTCATGCATAACTCAATAATTTCTTAAAATTGCAGTAAGATGATTTGGGGCATAGTTATCAGAACCGAACCAGTGATCGACCCGGTCAAGGCACTAGGTTACCGGGTCATTGGTTCAACCGGTGGGTCACTGGTTTAACCGGTTGAACCGGATTTAATTAAACAAATATGTAAGATTACAATTTAGTGCAATGTAATATGTAATATATATATTTAATGACACATTACTAAACAACTAAGCTCATGGCCTAGTGGTAGTCGTGCTTGTCCAGTACATCTTGGAGTGCATGTCCCTGGTTCGATTCTTGTGGATGGCATTTTGGATCAATATTTCAAAACACTACCCAGCTATGCTACATATATAAAAAAACGCGTACTATATAACAAAGACAACACTGGCGTAGTGGTGCTGCAGCGCTCCCTTTCCCAGGCGGTCACAGGTTCGAGTCCAGCCTTTGCCAGTTTTTGGATTTTCACGGATTTATGAAGGAGTGCCACGTGTGGAGCTTGGGCGCGCGTGGTTCGCTTCCGGTTCGTTCGGTGCGGTTTAGAGGCAGCTCGGCCGGTTCAACCCGAGTTTGACCAAGTTTGACCGAGTCAATGACTTGACCGATCTAATCTGAATCTGGCGATGACCGGCTCAGGTTCAACCTACCGGTCCGGTCCGGTTTTAATAACTATGATTTGGGGTCTTATAAAATAACTCTTTAAGTTTAGAACAATAAGAATAATAGTTTAATTTTGTAAACCATGAGGCCTAGTATAGTTGATAGTTAGCTAAGCTCCTTAAGCATCTAGTTAGGGGTTTGATTTCTGGCGGTGTGTATGGAGAAAATTTTATGGTCAGAGGCAAGACCGATATAGAGTAAAGATCCTCTAAAGTGAGGATTTCACTTTAGAAGGTAAAGTAAGTGATTTCACTTATAAATTAATAAAATTAGAAGTGAGATCCTCTTTACTTTATTGATCTAATGGTAAAATCCCTTCACTTTATCCTCTAAAGTGAGATTTTCACTTTAGAGGATCCAAATCCACCGACATATGTGAACTCTACGTCTCGAGGGGATTAGTCATTGCTTTCGACAGTGGATACCCTTAATTTATATAAAAAAAAAAAGTTTAATTTTGTTTCACTTTCTTATAAATTCAAATCTTAGTACTAAAAGAATCCTATATTTTTAATCATCAGCTAGCAACTCCACTCAAAACATAATTAGCCGACATAACATGCAGAAAAACATTTTCCCTAGCACTGTTCGTAGTTGCTTTTTCCGTGCAGATACTATTTGTCAATGTGCTCCAATTTCACTTTTCGCTTCGAGTATTTATAGGTTCGCACCATATTTCCATTTGTGGACGAAAACGAAGTTGTAATATCAATCACGAAAAGCCCAAGTTGCGTTACACGTAATGGAAGCGGGCAGCCCAATAGTTGAAAGCGGACCTCACTTTTCAATATGTGAAACCAAACATGAAAAGCATGAACCGCAACTTCGATTAGTGATGAACTAGTGACTTGGTGCCCAATGAAGTTAATATTATTTTGGTGTGAAAGGAGCCGCACCGTCTATTATCCTTTTTCTATTTTTTTGTGGTGTTTCTTAATTCGCCCAAGTGGGAGCCATCTTACATGATGGGGCTCAATGGTTAGGGAACCTTCATGGTCCTTGAATCTTAGCCCTCCGATAATCAATGGACGTCTCAGATTTGTTGTGGTTAAATTTGCAGGAAATTATGAATCTAACCCCAAAAGAGTTTAATATTGAAAATTTCAATTATATTTGAACCCAAACTCAATTTTACTATTCTGCCCTCTTTCACCATCTTCACCCTTCTTCCTCCTCCTTAACCTTCTCACTGGTCACTCACTTCTCGTCCCACCACCACTAAACTAGCTCAAACCCTTACACCAAAATCATCAGCCAATGCATCCAGCATACCTCCCCATTGATAATCAAACTACTGACAGGACAGAAAACCATCTATATTTCTTTGATTCACAGGAAGCTCCATTTACCAAATGGTCCAAATCTCAAAAAATTATTTTTTTACGATTAACTCCATAAAAGGAAATGTGAAATCAGGGAACGAATACATGAAAGTCCACCGACAGACCTAACCCACGGGGTGGATAGTGGCGCTGTCAAGAGGAGGAGGCGGTGCTTGGGAAATTAATCTTCAGTTTTTGTCTAGTTAAGCTAAAAAACCCTTCAGAGTCTAGCGTTTTAAAACTTCGTCAAGAACCATTATGGTCCACAACTGCACCGCGAACAGGTTAGAAGACTCCTTCAAGGCTAACGCAAGTTTCAAAAACCTAGCGAAGAATTTGGGTTATTTCTTGTCTGGCATACTCATTTTAGCTTCCCTCTTCCATTAAAGTGGGGTGGATGGTTAATACTTAATATCAAAATGTGAAAATTGAGTTATCTCATCCCCATCCAAGCCACGGACATGGGTCAGTTACTACTGTCCATTAGAAAGCACAAGTAAGCTGTTTCAAAGCTCTTAATTCTCATTGGTAAAAGATTAAGGCTTGAATATAAATATTGCATTGGTAGAACCAAACATGTTTTCAAAGACATATAATTATGAAAATGAAAATAGAAAATCCGAACCTATCAAAAACCAAACAGGCCCTAAATAGTCTGCAAGTGCTCCCACAATATAATTGCTGTATCAAAACTGCAAAGAAATACAATCCAAAACAAGGCAGAGTAACAAAACAAAATCTAAATGATGACCAATGGAGTTTACTGCGAAACACCCAACCACTTGGAGAAGTTATCAAATTCAGTATAATCAGAGTCAGACACCATGGTTTGATACCAAGCTTTTCCTGCAGCCTTGATGGCAGAAGCCTCCTCCTGACAGGGATTACGAAAATTCAAAGCAAAGGTCAGTTCAAACAATCGCTAACATTGCAATGATTAACAACAGCAAAGAGACTCCTATATACAATAAAACTAGGTGGAATACTATTTCCAAATCCACACTCTTCTGTTCTTCCAAATAAATGCAAAACATATCCAGGTATAGACAAACCAAACACAATTGTTTCTCTGTACAGTGAATTTATAAACTCAATAGAAGTTCCAATCAAAATCCAACGACATATCTACCACAGTAGAGGTAATTAAGAACCCAAATAGACATACAGAACACACATCACTACTACTTATCAGAGCACAATGCTAACCATCATTCAATCAAATACCGATATTGACAACACACTCTAAACAAAACTATCATTTCCAGCATAACAATCAAGTTCACTCTGCAGATCACAAAATCAAATACCAATGCTTAATATGAACATCCACACAGTACAAGAAAAAGTAAAGCATCGGACCTTAGAGACAGTGCTGCGCTTCTTGTCGAGCTTCTCTTTCTTAGCCTTAACACGCTGCTCCTCAGCAAGAAGTGCCATCCTCCTTGCAGTCTTGGCATAAGGGTTCAGCTTCAACATCACATTCAGATTCTTCAGCGGGTTCTTCTTCAGCGTAGCCCTCTTAACCTCCTTCTTAATAGGCCTCACCACAGACTGAACCTCATCAGAGTTAATAATCCTAGCCAAATCAGCATTCACCATCTTCGACCTAGGAAGAACATAACCCCTCTTCTTCTCCGAAACCTTATCGAAAGTTCCATAGATCGAATCAAGCTTTTCGAAAGCAGATTTCGTCCAAATCACGAACCTCCCAAGGTGTCCACCAGGAGCAAGCTTCAGAAGGTTGAGCCTCTCAACATTAGCAACCTCAACACCAGGAATGTTCCTGAAGGCCTTAACGGCTTTCGCGCCTTCGGTTCCGTACACAATGAGAGGTCCCTTTCGTGAAATGTAGCGGCGGTTCCTCATCTTCCCCTTCCCAGGGCGGATCCCGTGGCTGTCCTTCGCCTTCTCCGCGTCGGGGAAAGCGCCGATCTGCTTCAGAACCTTAACTGCCTCCTTCGACTTCTCGACGCCTTCGACGGTGTCGCTCACGACGAGGGGGAACTCGGGGACGGTTTCGATCCTGTGGCCGCGTGCGAGCACGAGGGAGGGGATCGCGGAGGCGGCGATGGCGGAGACGACGGCGAAACGCTTCTGGTTCACGTTGATCTTGCGGTGCCAGCGGCGCCAGATCTTGGTAGGGGCGAACATGCGGCCACCGCGGCACATGTTTCCGAAGGCTCCCTGGCCGGCGCGGTGTGTTCCGCCGCCGGGGACGCGAGGGATACGGGAGACAGCGCGGCCGGTTCCCCATGACTCGGCGGAGGTCTGGTGGCCGGCGCGGCGGCTGACGGCGTAGGGCTGGCGCTTGTTCTTTGATATGTTGTCGTGGACGAAGGTTACGATGTCGGGGCGGATGGAGGATTTCATGACGTCGGGGAGGGGAACGGTTGGGGCGGCGTCGGTGGCCATGTCGCCTTCGAGGTTTTGGACGGTGACGAGAGGACGAGCTGCCGCCGCCATTGGTGTGGAGCTTTTGGTGTTGGGGACAGACACTGAAAGCAAGCTAGCTAGGGTTTTGGCTGTGGCAAGAAGAAAATGAAGGGTTCGTGTGGTGAATATATAGGGGGCCTTCATTTGAATTTGGTTCTGCTTTTGGGCAAGCCCAAGTTGTGAATGTATTTGGGCTAAGACTTTGAATATGAGCCTAATTTCTTCGTCAGCTGATTAAGTTATGGACCCAATAAAAAATATAGCTGACCAAGTTACACTTACGCAATCCTTTGGAGGGGAATCCAGACCCTGACCCAAAAAAAAACAGAACAGGACCCCGGACCAAAAACAAAAAACCTAAAATTAAAAAGCAGAATTTGGAGGAGAGTGGTAGGCCTGTTTGATTAAATATTATCTTATATCCATTTTTTTTCTTATCAATATTGATTATAAAAAAAAAAATGTCACTTTCTTAGCATTTCATTTTCTAGACAAAAAACCTTATTTTGATCATTGACCGAAATTGCAAGAGGTAAATTAAACTTTGAAAACTTTTAAACTCTTTATGTGATCATACTCTTAATTGATCATTTCAATACTTAATGAAGAAGTACATGTGGATCGTTAAATTACTGTTCTAACCCCATTTAATATGCTACCGTGAGGTAGGTTTATTTGAACCGCATCATCAATTTGTGGAGCTAACAAAAGACTAACATGACTCCATTTTGAATGATGAGAGATCACGAAACTTTTAATTGGGAAAGGACTAATTTGTCTCCGATAATTTTGGCCTGGGACAAAAGTAAGGTCTTCATCTGTTTCTTCATGTTGAAGTTTTTTCCCTAAGGACAAAATGTTGTCATATCATATACTTTTCCCGAGGTTGGTAATTCTTGCTGATGTTTTTAGCTGTTTCCTGTTGATCAAGTTATGTTGTGTTTTGAATGTACCAGAAAGAATTGTGGATAAGCCAGGTGAGTTGCCTGGTTCGTCAGATCATGAGAAGATAAGCTGGCTTCTCTCTTTAATTAAGGGATAGTGGTGCAATCCGGAATATTGATGGCTGGTATTATTAATTTATTTTGGTGAACACCGATACAATCCCGTGACAAATATAATTGAGGTAATAATTTTTCAACTAAAAAAACATTCTACAGACCTCCTCTGCCTGAATCCCCATTTTCAGACATGCAATCAAGCATGCATTCGAACTGGTGACGCATATAATTATGTGCGCGCGCAGACACTTGGAGAGCACTCTCTTTTGTGATGCGCTCGACGGATTACATTGAAAAGTTGAAAGCTGATCATCGTGCTGAAACCAATAAAGAAAAGCCATTCAACCGGTAAATAATGCAGGCTCACATCACAGGTGACAACAGTGAAACACAAAAACGGAACATGACAAAGTTTGTTTTTCTCTATACATATTCCGTTATTCCGCGATGAAAGGTCACATTCATAATAGTAACTAACCAACTAACCGGCCTCTCCCCTACCCCTTGAATACACTTGAACCATCAAAATTATTTAATAATAATAATATCAAACCTATATATGTGTCTACTTTTAGACCACATCCTACACTAGTAGCTACTATAACCATAATCACCGCAATACCACAAAAAGCTTACGGATCAATACAATTAGCTGAAGAATTTTTTTTTGTTGCCTCTTCAGCATTTCAAACGTGTACGGTCTCCTGGCTGTGGTTACAACGGGCCAATATGTTCGCTCTTGTAGGCTTCACTGAGAGTGGGTTCTTTAGTTGCCTTGCTGAGCAAAACCTCAATCTTCGATCCAAATTTGACCCAGCTAACTGTAAAAGGATCGGAGATGTTAAAATGCATCAGAGATATGGAAACGAAAGATATGTCCCCATTTAGCAGTCCAATTGGACAATACATTAAAAAAGCAATCTATCTGGAATGTATCTGCACATTTGTTAGATACATCGACTTTTTAATGTACAAGTTTGTCCCAATGGTCAATTAAATGAGGACGGAGGGAGTACAAAATATGAGAGGAAAACACATACCAGATCAACAAATACAGTTAGGCGGTTTGACATGATAGATTATTTATTTGCTTCTTGACATCCATTCCTGCAGTAACTCCTACTGTCTTGGTATTGACATCATATGATGACAAGGCCTTCCTCTATTCAAAACAACAAAGATGAATTGGAAAAACAAACAATGTCAATTAGGGGTCTTCGTAGAAACTAGAAACCCGATTAGCAGGCCCCTCAATTAGGTCACACCTAATAAATAAATAAGTACATAAATGAAGCACACACAGTTTTCATCCAAGTTCATTTGTAAAAACAACTTCATGAGAATGCCACTGTTACTTTCTACAAGTATGAAACACATGACAGTTGCATTCAACAGTCCACGTAGGAAACTAGTGTCGCAAGAAACTGAGGTGAAGTTTGACCCTATCTTCCCAATTCTCATAGGTACATGTTCTTCTATCAAACAAGAGTGCGTGCTAAGTTCATATTATATTTTCAACAAATATTTCAACTATGAAGCTTTTCTTTATTTCTTATGAACGAGGCATTTAGTCAATATTTTGACTAATTAAAGTTTAAAACATATGTTATGCAATTATAACAATAAAATTTTATCATAACAGGAAGGGATTATGATTCAGAACCGTAAACAAGGTATTTGATCAGTGGCTTATGTTATTTGCTCAGAAAAATAACCTAACATGGAGAAAGGGCTGCATATCCTATACATAGCCAAGGCTATTAACTATACATGATTATTTGGAGTGCAAAACAGTGCAGAGAGAATAAGAATGAGAAAGAATATAAGTATGAATCTTGCGAAAGTGATGCAAACCACACACAGTGACACACACACATATATTTGCATATAATCATGATTGAGTTTGATTTTGAAACTTACAACAGGCTCAAAGTTAGGGCTAGATAAGTTGACAGTGAGGTTTTTCATTAACAACAAAACCTGCAGAAGAAACACTAAATATTTGTTATTATTCGCTCAACCAATAACTGAAAAATTTAAAGGAAAAAAGTTTGAATTCTCATTTGTCCCTTTTGCCTCTCTTTTAGCTTTCCTAGTGCATGGAAACACAGGGAAGGAGAGGGGATACGAGTTAAGGAAACAGAGGGCCATTCTATGTATGAAAGAAATTTGAACTAATTCCTTCATGAAAATTGAAGGTAGTTCTAGAAAGGGAAAATTGTTCTGGGCTTTTTACCTTTAAAATGGTGAATTACTTGTACTTTAATCCATATAACACATCATTCTAGGCATACATCAAATGGTCATGAAGTATAAAACAGAATAATCAAGCTTGCATATCAAAGTGTAATGAGTTGGCAGTGGCATTTAAAAGCTAATTGAAAGTCAAAATGCTCTAACTGCTTTACCAGCATGATAATTGAAAGTCAAATTGTTCTAACTGCTTTACCAGCAAGATGGAAAACAGTAGCCCCTTTCTCTAAAATATATGATTTTACACACTTTACACAAAGCCTTCCAGCACAGTAACCAGTGCATTAATGTACTTGGAAGATTTTATTTGCCCAAAACTCTGATAAATGTTACCATGGCTATACTGATGACATTGAGAACCTGTCTAGTTCATGCAAAGCTCAAGAAAAGGTAGTTTTCTACGTCAAGAAAACAATTAGCATGCCTCATGATGTTGGTGACCATCCATTTAAGACCGACAAAATGCAGGCAACAGGGTACTTAGTCAGGGAATCTAAAATCCAAATACTGACCGAATGCGCCTGACACTTGAAATGATAGTTTGATTTTAATTCCCATACCCTAAGTATTTTTCTTTTGAAATCTAGTTCTGTATTGACGGACAACCATTCAATAATGTTATCAAAGAATCCTCTCTGGGAAAATGGGTGATACACTAGCTGTGGTATAACAAGCACATAACATAAATTCTCGCTCTATGTATCTTACTATCGTTTAACTTTTTGTTCTGTCTCACAATGGCAAAAACTTTTATTTAAAAAAAGTGAATAGATCCTTTTCTAATATAAAGCCCAGTTTTACCCCTGCAATTACTTCTGTTACTGTATGTCATCAAATTAAATGTCGATACTCTATCATCATTTAATTTGATGACATATTGATACTGGCTGATAAGTTTTATTCAACTTACGGTTTCAAAATTTATAGGATCCATTTCCTTCAGCTTCTGGACATGGCCTTCTGTATCAGGATCAAAAACACTTCCAATGAAGCTGTAAACTTCAGCAAAATCTGGCAGACCTGTAAAATTCCATAAACCAGACATTCACCAGTCACCACTAGTTACTGCTTTCAATATGGATACACATGCAAGACAAAAATAACGTAAATAAGATCATCACCATGAAGCACATGAGTTTGTTTTCCATGCTTTGGCATCTCGGTCGGCAGCATTCTACTAGAGCTCCCAACACCGCTAAGACTACTGCTGCTAATCCGTGCCATCCCCCTTGATCTAATATCAGCTGAATCAGTAATGTCATATAATAAGTGGTGGAAAGTTCGGTTTAGTACATCCATTGTAGACTATTAACATCAAACAAACAACTACAAAAACAACATAGAGGAGTATGCTTGCCTTCATTTCCATGAAGATTGGTGAGTTCATCCTGGCAGGGCATGGATTTATTGGATCCAGCACTCATGAGCATGGAATTTTCATCCCATGTGGCATACCCAGGTGCAAGGGCGTTTGCGGAAGACGCATAAGCCACAGATGCTGGCAACGGCATCAAAACTGCCAACCCATAAAAGTAGCATGTCAGAGATGCACATGTTGTGCTTTTAGGAACATAACATATTCACCATCTCTCTGACAAAGCAAGGATAATAGCATTTATGTGAGTTAGGATTTAGATCAAGTTTGTTGCAATTTGCAATATGTTAACCTTGCTTTTTCACTCTCAAGTAGATGCTAACCATTTTTTGATGCCTTTTGTGGGTAAGGGTGAGAAGCTTTGCGCTTAGGACGAGGAGGAGGCACATGTGCCATTGTCCCATTCTTTTGAACTTTCAAGAAGTATTTTTGGGCATGGCTTCGAATCTGAAGAGGATTCATTCATGAGTAACAAATAATGACTCCACGACAGAAATGAAATGAAATTTGAAAAAGAAAACGAACACGCACAGAGCCAAGAGCAGTCTCTCCTAACCTGAATAACTGTTTTTGAGCCTACAAAATCCTCAATTTTCTTCCAATCTCGGTCAAATCTGAGCAATTCACAGACATGTCAGTACGTAATTCAGTTGCAGAAACTCAAAACAAAAACTTACCAAAGAGGCTCACATCTAAGGATAGGCTATAAGAACTGAACACGATGATCAATATACAGGCCAGAAATTCTGCCTCGAAAATTTTCATATGAAGTAGATACGAAGAGTAGGAGCTATCAAATTAATAGTAAAGTTCTGCACATTTTTCTGCCCCAAAGGTTGAAATGAATCATAGCATGCATGGTCGGAGATGGGGATGCCATTTTGATACAAAATATATATATATATATATATAGAGAGAGAGAGAGAGAGAGAGTAGCAAGTGAAAGTAATAAAACATATATCAGTGTTTAAGGATATGAAGTGACATACAGTTGAAGAGCTTCGAGAAACTTGTCGTGCTCTTCCTCGGACCAGCTCTCCCTGGACTTGGTGATGGTGTAAGGCTTTCTGACCTTCTTAGCAGAGGAATCGGAGGGCGCCATTGACCTAGGAGGATTTGAACAAGTGTTGGAGTTCATGGGGTGCCACATAGTACAAACATAGGATAGAATAGAATGTGGTGGACAGAACAGAGCACAAAACGAGAGAGAAAAAGAAAGGAGAGAGTATGTGAATGTGAATGTGAATGTGAATGTGCAAGTGGGATTGGCGGGGAAGGGTCGGTGGTGGTATATGTGATTGTAAGGTGCAGAATTGTTAGGCCACTGCCACAAACCCAACTTTCCACAACGCGCTGCTTTGCTTTGCTTTTCTTCCCTCAGAGTCATTCATCGTCTTATCTCTCTCTCTCTCTCTCTCTCTCTAGGTAGGACACAAACACAGCATCATCGTCTTGCGTGCTTCCTTTACACCACACACGTACTCATTTTGCATACGCCCCAACCTAACTTGCTGAGCGTTCTCCTTCACCCACTTGTAGTAAGTTGAGGTAATATTTTTTGTACATGGCCCCATCCACCGTACCATACAGTGCATATCTTTTTCATTTTATTTTATATAAACAGTTAACATGACCATAATCACTGATATAGTTAATAGTTATCTAAATTTTTTAAGTATTTAATTAGAAATTTAATTTATTTACGTCTCAAGAGATTATTCGTTATTTTAGACAGTAAATACCCTAAGTTCATTAAAAAAATAGTTAGCATTTAGACATAAAGTGATATGATATTTTAAAATTAATATTTAAATATCAATAATTATTATTAATTACTTATATTTGATTATATGATTTAGATTTATTTTTTTCATTCTCATAATAAATTATTACTCTCATTTGAGTCCTCTAGTTTAGTCTTATTTCTATATTGATTCCCATATAATGTGTACAGACAATTAGACTATAGACTGATAATAATTAAACAATAAGAACTAACTAATTGATGTACGAGTTTTTTTTTTTAATGTAAGTGTAATTGTATTGGTTACAATATATATATATATATATATATATATATATATATATATAAAATATAGAAAAATGAGTAAAATTTAAGAAGTGGATTAGGTTTCTCGGGTATACAAGAAGTTAATTAGTTGAAGAACTTTGAAGTATTTTTAAGGTAAGATTTCTCTTGCTTCCTTTCATTTGTATATTATTATATCTGTTTTGTATAGCACGTTTATCATTTTAATCACGTATTATCTCTTCTAGCAACCAGTAACTATTAAAGGAAGGGAAATCTCTTATTTGAAGAATACCTAAAAATTCTTCTAACCAGTAAAGGAAAATGTTGGTCTGAACATGTATTTTTCTTTTTTGTATTGGTGAATAATAATAAATTGTATGTACAATATAACGATTGCAATGAATTTATAAACAAAAATGATTTATAAAAAAGTGACATTAAAAGATGTCATTTAGCATTACATTTTTTTTCACAATATTTTTTGAGTTTAGGTATTGATATGAGAAGGAAATGATACTCCGCCCGGTCAAAGGTCTAGACGCCTAAAACTACAAGAATCATATTGTAACATGTCTATTGTCTCCAATAATTTGACATGTGCTCTACATCAAAAGAAAAAACTTTGCAAATGCGTTATGGGGAGTTTATAAGGTGATGGGGACTTAAGAGGAGGTGGCAGGTAAGCACTAGAGCCAAGGAGCGTTAAGAGGGGGACAATGCTGTGTGAACAAGAGGGAGTGAAGGTGAAGGGAAACAAAAGAGTGGGCCCAACAACATGAAAGTTTGGCCATTGGTATGTGGGGGTGTGTGTTCGGTCCACTAGTATGCATTGGTGAAGGTGGTGAACCACAAGGCCCAACGTGTCAGTTCGGAGCCATGGTCGGGTGGGAGATACCAAACGAACATGGCCCGCTTAATTTCATTTATTAATTAAAGTTAAGGAATTACGCGAATATTATTCATTGAAATGTATTTGACACCTCTTAATAAACAGTTTTCAATTTTTTGATGATGTTAATTGAGTAAGTGATTGTTTTTTGTTACATTTTTCACTTTTATTTTATTAACTAATGCAAATAAAATATCAATTAATTAAAGGATTAAGACTTGGAACAGTCAACGGTATTGGTAGTGGTAGATGATGTGAAAGTGGGTATATGATATTATGCTGGCTACTCTGATGTATATCTCTGATTTAAGCGAAGATATTTTGTATTTGACCAGAATGGTATGTAGATTAATTAATTATGGTACATATATAAAAATTAGCCTGCATACAACGTAATGCATTATTTATTTATTTTTATAAGGGGGAAAAAAACATTTTTCATGCGCAAGCTTTTGAGGGGTTTTTTTTAATCTGAAATTTTGATGGAGTATTTATATTAATATGATATTTTGAGAAAAAGTCACATAATATGGAGTCTTTAATATAGAATCTATCAAAGATAAATTAAAAAATATAAAAAAAAAATAACACTAAAAGATTTAAAGTACAAAAAAAATTAATATTGAAATAGCAGATTCAACATGAAAAAAATTAACACTGAATTCATAAAAAATAGATTTAAAGTGAAACAAAACTAAAATAGAATCCATCACAGACGGATTTCGTAAATACTATATATAAATAAATTTACTCATTATCTCATATTAGTGTTAATCAACTATTAAAATATCATGTACAAATTATTTTTCCAGCTTTTGACCCCGAGATGTAATACGAGTGCAGCTTGATGATAATTTTGGGTACCTGCCCAACGTTGCAGAAGAGGGTGCATAGAGTCTTTTTCTTTTCTTTTTTTTCATGTTTACATGCAGCAGCAAAAGCATATAGGATTGAATATTTATTTTTCATCCACGTATCTTAAAAATCTCACATATCATAACATAGATTAAATATTAAATTTTTATATAAATTTTTTTTATACTAATTATATCCAAGTAAATTTCTTAAATTTTTAATTGGACTCCAACACTTGTCATCAGTGTAAGAAATTACAAAGCCTGGTGTAGAGCCACGTGTTACGAGTTGGTTGCAGCATGAGATTCGCAATAAGAGGCAAAGGAAAGGATAAGAAACATATGATGAGCCTGAGTTCAGTTTATGCAGCAAGTGGAAAGCTTCCCAATCGGAATCTTCGATAGCATGATGCCATTGCAAATGATCACTATTATTCAACACACAAACCTTCCATTTCCAATATCAAGTTTTATATCTCATCGCTTCTCTTCACCATCCTTTTATTTTTCTTCTTATTCCCCTCTCAAACTATTCTGCTCCAAAAGGGACTTCAGGGAAAGAAGCGGTGATAACAATAACAAGGGTATTTATATTTATTGCTCTATAATTACCATTGTTATTTTTTTCCATATTCTCTTATTATCAGAAAAAGAAAATGGGGGCTCTATATTTTAAGTCTATTTAATGTTGATTTTGGAGTTATTTGAAATTTGATTTATTTCAATGATCCGATTACCTTAGTGGAATTATGAGTTTTATTCTGAAATTTCTGAAGGCACCATTCATATTTCATAGTATTTTGGGAATGGCGTATCTTAAAGATAGGATACTATAATTTTTGTCATCATAATTCATTATCATATTGTCAGTAGACACGTTATCAAAATTAATGCCAGAGACCATACGCCACATTTTCTGTTTAATTAGTTTAGTATAATTTTAGTTTGAAGAAAGTTATATGTGAAATGCTGATCTTTGCAATATCATTAGGTATCTATCTGGGTGCAAACAGTCCGTAGCTCGTTTAGCCCCTCTGATTCAGGGGCTTCTGCTTCTTGGATTGTAGCTATGTAGGATGATGGTATTGATGTGGAGTCTAGAACCTCCTTTTTCGGGAAAAAAGAAATGTGGCAGGAAAGGAAATCAGAGGAGTGAGAATGACAAAGTATAGATGATTTTCTTTGAATGTTGTAAAGGAGGTAAAAGAAAATGGAGAGAAACTTACAATTTACATAATTGTGTATTCAGTCACCATTAACTAATTGAGCAATGCTAGATAGTCCGAATGATGTAACTAGTATTTTGACAAAATACATGGTAGTAATTGGATTAGCCGTAGTGGTAGAACTTATTTACTCATCAAAAGGTTGTCAAGTATGTCACATTACTCGGACATTTATTTTCTAGGGAAAAGTCTGGTGCATTTTAGTAACTAATTTTCATTGGAGTGATGTTTTAAGATTAAGAAGCCTTAGCGTGTTCCTAAATGTGTAAAGCTCATGAGGACTTACTATGATTGTTCTTTAAATGTGTCAGGTGATAAATCTTCAACAGACTGGGACAAGGCATGGTCAAAGTTCAAGAAGCAAGGGAGAAAATCAATCTTCTCTCAATTTTCTCCAGATAAGTATGTGAGCTGGAATCCTAGGCGTTCAGAATTCCCACTTTCTGAGGAGGTTGATCCCATCAAGAGAACTGAGAGATCAAACCTTAAGTTCTGGAATAGTCCCACTTTCACTCTAGGGGGTGCAGTTATAATTGTCACATTTCTCTTGTTGTACACCCTTCTTGCACCAATCAAGTGACCTCCTTTTGAAAGCAACAGAACTATAATTGTTTCACAGAAATTGTAAATTCTTTTTAACACAACTAGTTGATGGCTTCTTCCTTTTCTTCTGATTGTTCTGTTGCTTGATCAAATTGAAACAAGTTTCTTACACTCTGAATTTAGGTATAAATATATAACGTATGGGTCAGATGATGTACTACTTCCTTGACTATTTTGCTGCGCGGAGAACTCTTGAAAAGTTAAGACTAGATGGAATGTTGGACTAGGATGGAATGGTAAATGACAATTAGTGAATCAGGTCGTGCAATTGGTTGAAGGTAAATCAATTGTATGACTTGATTAACTACTTGTTGTTAATCAATGTCCCCATTCAGCTTAGCATGTCTTGACTTTAGAGGAAGTCCTACCCTTTGTTTCTGGTTGAGTGACGTAAGGGCAGGTGGTGGTTCTCTTGTGTGACTCTCTGCTAGGTTTGTATTAGGAATCTTTATATACACAAGGTAAATAAGGTATTTTATATTGACCTTCCTTAAGATTTGATGAAATTCAACCAAATTTCTCTATATTTGTCCGAATAACATTGATTTCTCTTGGAGGCATTATTCATTGTACACTGTAGGGGAGGTCGGTATAATAATTTTACAAACTTTGGGAAAGACGGTGTAATGATTTTACAAATACAAAAGCTTCTTGAGAAAATTTTATAAATTGAGGGGAGTTGAGGCAAATTCATCAAATATCAAGAATCAGTGAGTTCCAAATGGCATAATGAGATTCCTTGGAAGTTTGAACCTTCAATGATTACTGTTTCCGACTCTACCTTCCCTTATGCAGTTTATTTTTCTACACTGACTTGCATTCTACTTTTTTCCTACACTCTGTTGGCCAATATTTCGCGAGTACATGCATTTTTCTCGATGTATAATCTAGCATAAAAGGTGTATATCAACCTGAGGACATTGATGTGAATGAGGCTTAAGGAACTCAGAATGGTGAGACTTATGCCTAACGATTATGAACAGACGAATCCATCCACCAAGAGAATGCAATACACCTGTCAGGCATGTCTGCCTTTCTCAGTTAGGTGATACTATCAGGTCCCTTTCATTGGAGACATTAAGGAAGGTCCAAGTCTATATACATTGGTTAAGAATTCTAATGATCTTTATGCTTGTCTGGTCTTTAAAGCAAGGACTCAGTTTATAGTGACTCATCATCCAACTATGCCAATAGTTTCCATATTGTCGCATTGTGTCATGCCTTTTTAAGTCAACTATAGTAATTATATGTGAATTAAATGTGAGTCCTCTCTGTCAGCATTAAACATCAACATTAATGTTTGTTTCACACAAACACACTACAGAATCCAATACTATCCATGAATGTGACAAGAAAATTGGAAAAAAGAGACAGAAAGGAAAAAAAAAAAAGTATATGAGAAGTTATTCTTTCTGAGTACCATTACAAAGTCTTCTGCCCATCCCCATTTTTATTTTGTGTGATCAATTTAAAAGAATTTCATGTCTTGTCAAACTGTAGGTTGATTCTGTTCCATTGACTTGTTTCAAGCAATGCCTAAAAACAATATTGAACCTCCACCTGCTAAGAGGATTAGGCTTCCTCCAAAGAGAGGGCAGATCAAAGCTAAATGATGACACAGTTTTTCAGAATGGTGGAAGAAGTAGGAACAGCACTGTTCAGCAAGGAAAAGGTGTCAGATGAGGAACATCCTTCTCAGCCACGTGGCTCTAATCACACGCAAGGCCAGCATTGCATAAAATATCAAGTACATAGCAGTTCCAAACTTGTTTCTGGATTGTAAGCAGCACAGCACTGCATTGCAATTTGTACAGTTATCTGTTTCTCTGTCTGTTAACTGTAGCCATTTCACTTGGGAAGAACCATGCAATTATTGGGAAGAATAAGGCCAATTTAGGCCAAGACGACAGTAATATCAAATTTGGTTACAAAATGTTAAGCTCCGTACTACTAGTTAAAGCCATAGGCATAGAGACAGAGAAGCAGGACAGAACAAGAATGATGGTGTGGAATCCACCATCTTTTGAATTTTGTTTGCAGTAAATGCTGCCCAACAACGTGAATCAGACCCGGAATGAAGTGACTGTTCCCCCTATTTGATAGCTTTTCTAAGAGTATTGCTATTTGTACCCACACTTTATAGGACAATATATCGACACAACTTCATCTACCATTGAATGAAATGTGAGTCCTAAACGACATAAGATCCACATCCCATCCAATAATAGATAAAAATATGTTGGTACGATGCCTCATAGATAATAAGTACAAATAATATTCCTACTTTTATAATAGGAACTTTGTTAGGCATTTCGTGATTCACTACATATAATCAACATGGAATAGAATCAAAACTGATCTAAGAGACATTAACATCCATCGTAAGAAACATTAGTTGCAAGACATAAGTAAAGCAGGAGCAGCGGGAAACAAAATTAGGCTTAGGGTAGGTTACAAATAGTAAAGGTAGTCATTATCATTTTGTAAAATAAACGAGGGCACTTTCAGAAAGAAAATAATTACATGCCATTTCTTTCATCCTTTCTTCTCTTTCTTTTCATATATTATGGAATTTCCACCAATCACAACGTCCTGGAGGGAAAGGTTATACCTTGAACAGGGAATGAAACCACCATTTCATGCTTGTTTAGTGGTTTTTTCCTACTGGCAAACACGGGAATGTTCATTCCGTGAAATAAAGCATGAAACGGAATAACATTTTCTGCATCAAACACTAGACCCATCTCCGAAATTTTAATCTCCATTTTTCAGGGAATATCAAATTGATACCCGAAGTTAGTCATAATATTTTTCTCATATATTCTTCTGGTAATTTATTGATGTTCCCTATATATAGATTCTCTGTTATTGTATAGCCTAGAAGTTAAGCACACTGAGAACATCCAGTCATCCATGAACCACAAATACAACTTTATGCTTCAGTGGTAATAAGAACTTTCAAGCATAAAGAATACGGAAGATCCCTATGAAGAAAGAGGAAACTCATGAACAAAACCAGGTACGATCTGCAAACAATACCTTCTGTTCAAACATCAAAAGAAAAACATCTTTAATAGGACCAATTAGAGATCTAACTGCATGGAGCTGGATGATATCACGATGGCAATTATTCATATCAAATGTGAAGTTGAGAATAATAATTTCATTATCATCAAAGGCTTCATTCAAAACTCAAACGACTTCCTTGAAAGCAACAGGAGCTAATCGCTACAGGTAAATGCTCTATGGGACAGCAGAGGCATAAAAGTATCACGCGAAGGTGATGATGACCAATTCTCAGAATTAGGCTTCAGCTCCTTGCTCCTTTATTTGGATTGATGTCCTTGATAAGCTTGCTTCCAGTTCATTCAACTCATCCATGTCTAGTTCATCGTCATCCTCATCATCAACATCATCAAGATCTTCAGCATCAGCATTAGCTGCAGACGTGCTGGGACCATCTTCAGCAGCATTCCCATTGGCCTAAATTTGAACCCAACAATTACCAGAATGAAATACACAGTAAGAAAATTAAGATGCTACAGGACAATACTTAAGCATATTATGTAACCATCTATCCAACAGGGCAGGAGATGGCAAGTGAGTTAAGGTAGCAAGGCATGCAAGACAGTATATGACCCTAAAAACATAGCAGCACTGCAAGTATGCTTCAGCAGGCATATTGATAATAGTATAGCTACTAGTGTTCCATATGGGGGAAGAAAGAAGATATCAAATTGGCTATAATTCATCACATAACTCCACGACCACAGGGAAACACAACCATCCTGGATTCTCTCAAGAGGGCAGATGAAAGTATCAATGAAGGCATAGGTTTTGGCTCAAGAAACTGCCACTTTTATTTTTTGGAATTCAATACAAATTACATACATGATATCTTCCATTTGAATGGGCTTCAAAACAAGTACAAGCTGTGTACCAACTACAAAACAATGCAGTGGTCTTCCTGGACAATTTATGCAATGTAGATCTAACCATAGTTTTAGTATTCCATGATAGAGGAGACATATTGTCTACATTGCATGGGTGTGGCCTTATAGGTGGGGGTTTACAGAAGGGGTGAGCAACACCCTACCATATAACTCAATTTATGTTGGACCCAAAACAGTACTGAAGTGTACAACTTGCAAAGCAAAAGTAGTTTATTGAAGTTATTATGATTGGGGGAAAAAAAAGAGTTTATACGAGTAACACAAGCCAACACACAGGTCTAAAAATTGAACAAGTTAAATGTCAAACATCATTTTCTCCTACTAATAACAGAATGAACACCCAACATAATATGCCTAAGGCTTACATTCACCCGGCTGCTTCTCATATTTCAAATATATCCATGAGATTATTGGGCCGAGAAGTACTTGAAGAAAAATTGTACCTTATGTTCAGTGGCATCAGATTCTGGTTCTCTTTGGTACTTGTCATATGCTTCAGCATCATCCACAAACAAGCTAGCATCTGACAAAAATAGCTCACGACCACTGCAAATAAAGAAGAAAAAAGAGGGGGGGGAGGGGATTTAACATGATAAGTTTAATTAAAAATAAAATAAAATTAAAGATCATCAACTATTGTAACCAACTGCAGCCCTCCTATTCAAACATGTTCAACGACATGCAGGATGCAGCTCCTTTATTTTTCACAAAGAAGTACACACACACATTCACTGTGTTAAGGATAGGAAAAAGATAGGGGATATACCTCATGCGATCATTTTTAGCCCTCTCTGCCTGTTGTGCAGCCAAATTGGCATCTCTCTCTTCTATTTTCTTCTTCTTCCATTGCATGAATAACTCAGGAGTCATAGGAGTTGAAGATTTCGTTTTGGCACGCTAAACCATGATAAAATATTCTGTTAGATAACCGAATGCAAAATTAATTGACATATCTCATTGTAGAAAAACATTATCACCTCATTTTCTATCTCCTCCTCAATTGTTATTTTTTCACTTTCTTCCTCTAATAGAGCCTTCATTTGAGACTTCAAAACATATCCAGGGGGAAGGGCATGTCTATAGTGGCAATTCTTCCCACCATTGGGGCAAACCCAAAACCAACCATATTGCTTCTTCTCCACTGCATCCAAAAAGTATTTACATACCTGAACAGAGCACATAAATAGAAATAATGTTAACTCTGAGCTTCATAAGGCCAATGACAATACAATTTGAAAACAATACACTGCAATCAATCATATTTAAAAGAAGCCCCTCAACGAACCCAAACCACACTAAACCTCGAGAGAAAATGCAAAGATCAAGCAAATGAATGTAACAGTGACAATTCTAAGTCTCCAAAATCTAATGAAACTTACTATGTCAGTTGGTTTGTTCTGATTATATTCTGTTTTCTTTGACTCCACTACCTTCTCCAAGGTCTCTTGATCCCAATCCTCCATCGTTTCTGACAAAGAGAGAGCCAAACAAAAGTTAGAGGGAAAAAAAAAAGGAACATGCTTAAAGGCCAAAACAATTAAAAGTAAATAATTGTCGCTATTGAACTTAGATCCAATACCCTCGTCACGCTTATCGCTATAAATGTCAATCTTTTCCCCTTTCCTCTGAACATTCAAGTCATGCGAGAACTTGCATTTGAAGCCCTTGGCACACTGCCCCACTTTGAAAAACTCACACAACACGGACTTAGGATCAACACCTGATCAAATTCAGACGTAATGAGTCTCATGCAACACTGAACAAACCCACTGGGCAAAACACAACAAGAACAACGACAATAATGAACTTGCTAATCACAATAACAAATCTGAGAGAATATTATTAGTTTATTACCCACTGGCACTTTAGGCTGAGTAACAGCTATTTTGAACAATTCGTTCAGCTCCTTGTCCTTGGCCTTCTCTTCCTCCTTCTTTTTCTGTTATCAATATCATCATTATGACACAATCAGCTCGAAACCGATATGAGAAGTGAAAACAAGTGCGCATTGTTACGATTAAGAACAAAAAGGAAAACCTTGGCAGCGACTTTGGAAGCGTCGGGCTGGGGCTGTACGGATTGTTTGAGGTTCTGGACATATTTCTGGACATTCTTGCTCTTGTTCTTGTTCTTCAGACCGAAGGTTTTGTCCTCTACGATCTTCTGCTTCTTCGCTATATCAGCCTTCGATTGCTGCTTAGGCGGCATCTCCGATCGGCATCAAAAGAAAAACAAGAATTTATATTGACCTCGAAATTGGGGTGAAATCAGCCAGCGACACGAAAAAGATGAAAAATATGGGGTTAGGCCACTGAGAGGAGAAAAAAAGGGGAGGAGGTGGTGGTAGTGGTGGGGTTGTGTGGTGCTATGTGGCTGGTGTCAGGTTAGGGTTTGGACCGCTGGAGTTCCAGAACTTTACTCGAAAAAGTTGAATTCCCCGATGTACCCCTGTGTCTTGTGGGGTGTGGACGCGTGGGATCGTGGTGTGTGTTCTCAGTGGGCTAGCCTCTCACTTGTAAAGTGTGCTACGCTACGGCAATGCTGCTCGCTCGGTCTCGTCAAAAGTACAAATCAATTTTTTATTTTTTATGTTTAGCATATTAATATATGTGGTGTTTTTATTTTTGACTTTTAAAAGATTATGAACTTAATTTAATTAAGAGTAATTTAAATTTATTTTTTTTAGATTTAGTGTAATTATATTATTTTTTATTTTATAAAATTATCACTAACATTCTTTGAGCTTTACTAAAATTAAATTAATCTCTCCTATAATTATTAATTTAAGTGACAAAAAAATATGCAACATATATATATAAAATTATTTGACATATATATTAACTAAAATACCTATTTTTTATTATAAATTATAATTAAGTTTCATTTTTATGTGATAAAAAATTATTTGTTCAATTAAAGTGTTTAATATTGTAAAAATATTACAATTTCATTATTAATAATTATATATATATATATATATATATCTCATGTTATATTTTTTATCACTTAAATTAATAAACTAGTATCTACATAAGAGATCAATGTAATTTTAGTAATCTCAAAGGAGATTAGTGATAATTTTGCTAAATAAATGGGTGCTGAGCGTAATTGTACTAACCCTTAATGGAGGTTAGTGCAATTTTTCCTTTAATTAGTGAAAATAAATATTAAAATCATCCTTTTTTATGATTAAAATTTAGGGTAAGACGATGATACCTCCGGCCAAGATGGGGAAAGTCTCTGAGTTCAAAGAACACTTATAAAAGAACTTACATTTACCTTACCCCAAAAAGACAAGTGGGGATTCAAACTTCTCACTTGTCAAATGTAATCTTTGGAACATATTTACCAAATATTTTATTGTGACTTCTATACTTATTAAGAGTTATTTCTATATTATTTTACTAATCAATACTATCATAACATTTTAAAGATAGTTTTTTGGAAGCTCATCAGCTTTCAAATAGTCATAACAATACAAAGCCAAACCTTACACTTCACTCTTTGGAGTAGGCTTTTTTTTTTCTTGGGTTATTACAAGAGAAATACTAGATGTATTGAATTTATTTAGAAATCATATGGATTTGTGTATCATTTATTATTGAAAATGATAAGTATGTTGTTTAAAAAATAAATAAATTCAGATAACACAACTCTTACCATAATAAAATAGAAAGAGTTATTTACAAATATCCCATTCTTGAACAATTTCACCATAATGTCCTTTCCCCCCCAATTTTCAGAGGATATTTTTGGAGTTTGCAATGTTTTATAATGCATTGAAATCGTTGCCGATTATGACAATTTCGATGCATTCTAAAATTTTTGCTTACATGAACTCTCAAAACTTAGTCCAGTGACCATAAATTGTGTAAATTTTCTTAATGTGAGAAACTGAGAACATTTAGAAAATATTGAGTGAAATCTTATACCTAAACTAAAACCCAAAATGATAAAATTTTTCATAATGCTTGCATTGTTATATATTGACATGGAATAAGATGGTTATTGATTAATACAAAGATGTAAATGACACATGAAATGCAAAGAATTTTGAGAAACCCCTAAATCATTCTTGAATTAGCTAACATGGATTGGGACATTATCTAGAAGCTCGACATGTTCAATGTCACTTAAGACCCTCACAACGAATGAAAACCTTTGTGCAACGTCGAATACCATAAGAAGCACTTGGCTTTAGATGAAAGTCGTGCATGGTAGGATACTGAATTAGCAAGCAACGGCATGCCTCGTCATAAACATGGCTCAATCCACTTGAATCGATAAGATGCAAGTTAATACGATATACCATACAATATAAGTACAGATAACATTTTTCTTCCAAAAACCAGAATACTTAATCCCTCTCTTTTCCCCAACCCGAATACCCAATTCCCACTCTCGAACCCTAAACCACAACACCGCAAGCTACTCCATCTCATTGGTGCTTCTCCATGCCCACCCCTTCTTCCTTTTTCTCTCTACACCAATGACATCGTTGGCACAAGGATCAAGGTTTATTGGCCTTTGGATAAAGTCTGATATGAAGGCACAGTGAAATCCTTTGATAGCATTACCTCAAAGCATTTGGTACCATATGATGATGACAAAGAGGAATTGCTCGACCTCGCAAAGGAAAAGATCGAGTGGATTCACAATTCTTTTTCCTCCAGCCCCCCCAAAAAAAAAAAAAAGAAAGTCCCAATGGTGGCATTGTTTCCACTGTTAAGAAAATGGCGATTGAGGATGATGAGGTTGAAGTGAGTCACAAAGATGAAGAAGAAGAAGAAGAAGATAGTGATGATGATGATGATTCCAACGACGAAGGTTGGAGGAAGAATGCAGTAGTTGAGGATGCTAAAGAAAAAGATGCAGAGCTGGTGAATGAGAAGGAGGACAAATATGGATGTTACAAGGAGGTCAAAAAGAAAGTCCTTAGGAACAATTTTGAAATTTTAAAAAATTATTCGAAGATAAGAAAGGCAAATGTAGCTTTAAAAAATTGGAGGGATAAAAAATAATATTACTAACTAATTGAGGATATGAATGTCATTTTCTTCTAATGAACCAACAGCCTGATTGTACTCGACTAACAAAATATCTGTTCCGTAAAAGTTATAGGTAAACAATGGATAATAAAATAGTGGTGCATTCTCAGGTGCAGATAACAAAAAATCTGCAAGATGAAGATATGACTTGGCTCAATGACTAGAAGACATATGGAGTGGGTTTTGTATGGTCTATCATGCAACTGATTAACATATGATATACTATAGACAATTTCATTGCAAAAGGAACAAGTCTCCCTCATTGAAGCTGTTGCCCTCACGCCACTGCTTGGTCGAACCTATCGCACTGCCACCACGAGCACCGTCGCAGCGCCATCGGCATTGTTGACTGTCGATTGTTGATTGCCGACGATTTGAGGAAAGGGTGCGGCGGCAGATAAGGCGAGAACAGCTTTCTTCTCCTCCTCCAACTCCCTCTTCTCTGCACGGGCCGCTCCTGTTCCACGCGCTTTTCTTCCTCGATGGTGGCAAAGATGTGGAGGGAGTCGTGAATCGTCTTTGTGCGCCAATGGATGAACGAGGCGAAATGGAGCTACTCCAGATCCACGCGCATCTCCTCATTGATGGGCTTTGGAGGCCAGAGGAACAACTTCGCGAATGGAGCTGTGCCTTGATCGGAGACTCTAACAAACTCTTTCTTCTTGCTGTGATCACAACGGTGACGACGACGACGACCATGAAGATGAAGAAGGACAAAGTCAGCAGGTACAATAGAAGCAATAGTGGTGGGTGGTGTGGCAGTTAGTGGGTTTGAAGATGAAGTTGTTGCAAATATTCAAAGAGGAGCTGCTGGTTGGGTGGTGACATGAAGGGAAAGGGATGTTTGTGGTGGCAAAAATGGAGGGCATGGAGATGATGCACAGTGGTTGACGGTGGGGGTAGTTTGAGAGAGAAATTGATTTTTCATGGTGAATATTTATGGTACACCACACTATGATTGGAGGCATGATAGACCACTCCAGGTGTCAACTTACAAATGTTATCTTCATGTGAAGATTTTATTTTCATCTTCACCTGAGAACCTGAGTTCATTTTGGTGGCAAGATAATGTCCTGTCCGAGAAGGAGTAAAACCCCCAACGATAACACCCGCCTTTCAAATCCAATCCACTCCAAACAGAGACACACATGCTGTCGAGTTATAAAAACCCCCCCAAGATACACCTCCATGCTCATCGACTGAACAAACGGTTGGCCGAGAGACAGAGAATGAGATATTTTGTGATCCTGGGCTCATCCATTGTCACACCTCCCAACCCTCCATCATCATCATCATCATCATCCTCACCACCACAATCACACACTCCTTCTCCCCTCATCAAGCCCCACAACAAGCCCACTCTTCCAAAGCTCACTCCACCTTCCTCCATCTCATGCACCCTCCAAGCACCCCTCAACCCCCACCACCATGCCAAGCTCCAGGACCTCGAAACGGTTCTGGAGGGCGTGCTCCGTTCTGGGGTCCACGTGCATGACGCGTCCCAGCTTGTCGTGGGGACGCGTGGCGGCAGGAAGGTCCGTGCAATGATTGACACTCTGAAGAGAGTGCAGGAGCTTGGGATCTCTCTGTCCCCTCATTTTGATGGCCCCGCCATGGACACCATCGCAAATCAGTGTCGTCACTTGGTCAAATGCGGCCACATTCAGGATGCTGTTGAACTCATGGAGGTTCTCTCACGTAATTCTTTTCTTGTTTTGGTCACCAATTTCAAATTTTTTCTTCCTTTTCCAGCCCTTTGAGTTACTTTCACATAGAAAATTACCACGAGGAGCTGAAGAGAAAAATTACATCAGTGTGTTTTGCTCAGGGGTTAAAAATTACACATGAAGCTTATCCATGACGATTTTCATTCCTTTTTAGCTCTCAACTGAACACACCTGGATCCATGAAGCTCATCGTGTTTAGGAAGTAACCACGCCTTTTCCTTAGTTATGTGGACTGATACATTCTTGTCTATTAGTATAAATCAATTCTAGTGAGTAGTGAGTAGTGACCAATGCTCGGTTAGTTCAAATGGATCTTGTTCTCTATAAACAAGGTTCAAATACTATAGATAGAAATAATTAACACTGTAGTGTGTTTTGTTGGAGGGTAAAAATGAGGTGTAAATTGTCATGGATGAGTTTTATTAGTTAATTCTGGGCAAGCCCTGCATATTAATTTGGATTCAACTAATCTGGAGTGCTTTAATCCATCGCAGTTTGTCCTAGCTTGAACCAGATTAGCTGGAATCTAATGGATCCTATATACTGGCGGTAACAGAAAAAGAAAAGTAAAGAAACCAATTCTAGTGTGTGTTTACTGAAACTGTTTATAAACATTACATTGATACGGTCAATGATTAAACTCTTTTTATGGGATAGACAATGCTACTGTTTTGGTAATGTTCTTATTCTTAGGTTCATGTTTCCATATGAGCACAGAACTATATATGGTTAAAAAGAATTAGCTGAGGTCTATAGATCTGAGAACAGGTCATTATGAAATAAGTGGCTTCAAATTGTAATGCAGGGCTTGCCCAGAATTAGTTCAGAATATAGTTTTAGACATATAAGGTGCTTTTCTTTGGAGGCTGAATCACGGAATGGAATAGCTGTGTAATAATCGGCAACCATCGTTGTGATAACTGATAAATAACGCATGAATTTACTCCTGCAGGTTTCCAGTTATTAGTCAGAGAATTGGTTCAACCATCTGACATAATAAAACAATGTGTTCGTAGACGTGAACCAGATTTAGCTGTGAGGTATGGATTTATATTGTTGTTAAAGACATGTTCTTTTCAATTTCTTAAGCATATTGATTTCATTAATTTGTGTTGTCATTGATTTTTAATCAATAGCTCCGTGTTCAAGGTTTTTTCATTTTTTTTCTTTTGTGTGACATGTATTTATATTTTCTAAACTACTGCTTCCATTGATGTTCTTAATAGTTAATGTAACAGTCTCTATACAATCAGCTTTTATATGACAGCATTGCATCTTTCAGGTATGCATGTCTTCTTCCTCATGCACACATATTATTCTGCAACATTATAACTGAGTTTGGCAAAAGGAGGGATGTAGTGTCTGCTTTGAAAGCATATGAAGCATCAAAGAAACACTTGGATAGTCCCAATATGTACATCTACCGGGCAATAATTGATGCCTGTGGTCTCTGTGGTGATTTCATCAAATCTAGGTACATATATGAGGTATTTTCCAATCAGTTTAAATTCTCTTACTTCCCTTGTTCGCAAAGACTTGGATTAAAGGGCTATTTGAAGACATATGAGTTTTACTTTAGTATTTTACACTCCTAGACATAGGTTTTAGCAAATGCTATTTACAATTTCTCTGTATTTATCATAGAATTTTAAAATGTGGAGTTTAAATTTGGTTATTTTGTGAAATAAATACCACAGTATCAGCCATGATGTTGGCTGACAAGCTATACTTCTCAGATGTCTATTGTAGCATTCATTTGTAATGTTTGATGCAGGATTTACTCAATCAGAAGATCACTCCAAATATATATGTAATCAACAGTCTCATGAATGTGAATACCCATGATCTTAGCTACACATTAAATCTGTATCAGAATATGAAGGTAACCACCCCTTCCCTCTCCAACCCAGAAAAAAAAAGAGAAGAAAATTATCATTGTGGCACACATATTTATGATTTTAGATGTTGCATTTATACCACTACTTCATATCATTCACAAAATACATCTCTGTTTGCACCTGTATGTGTTCTATCAAGGCCAGCATTGCAACACGTGCTTGATGCTGATAAAGCCTTCTGACTTAAATGTTGAGTCCTTTTCTTGATATGAATTACATAATATAAATTTAAATTATTATAGCTTCTGAAAACTTGGCATATGGGATCACTTGTTCTTGCTATTCCCGTTTTCTCACAATATTTTATCTTGTAATGACTAAACCACATCTTGCCAGTTATAGCTATGTTCTTTTCCATTTGGTTTCCCTTAAAAGATGAGAAGAGAAAGCTAGTTAAATTTTATTCTGCATAACCTGACATATTAATTGACAGCAGCATATGCTTTCATTTTCATGCCAAGAGTTGGCAAGAGCATAAGGGTTTCTTGTCATCTGAGCAAATAACACATACTGGCTAAACTCCTTTTACAATCCAGAATCTTGGTCTGAAGCCAGATATGACATCTTATAACATCCTGCTGAAAGCATGCTGTGTTGCTGGAAGAGTTGACCTGGCCCAAGAGATTTATAGGGAACTTAAGCATTTGGAATTAGAGGGACGGCTGAAATTAGATGTTTTTACCTACAGCACGATTATAAAGGTATATTGCTGTGGATCAATATAATTGCCATAATTTTATTGATTTTGCTTGGTACCAACAACCTTCTTCTTCACTCCTCTGCAGCAAAGGAATATGTAACATATTTGGCATCTCCTGACTAGTATTAATTTCAGGTCTTTGGGGATGCAAAAATGTGGCAAATGGCTCTAAAAATCAAGCAGGATATGCTGTCTGCTGGTGTTTCTCCTAATACTGTTGCATGGTCATCATTAATCAATGCCTGCGCACATGTGGGGCTTGTAGAGCAGGCTATTCAATTATTTGAAGAAATGCTTTTGGCTCGCTGTGAGCCTAATACACAATGTTTTAACATCATTTTACATGCATGTGTTGAAGCTTGCCAGTATGACAGGGCTTTTCGCTTTTTCTATTCTTGGAAGGGAAATAAGATGTTGGGGTCCTTTGATGAAGGGAACAATAGCAAGTTATTAGAGCATGGAGACATGCATACTGCTACTACTGTGCCAAATAGCACTTTTAGTTCAGATATCTTGAGTTTTGCCGAGAGATTCCCTTTCAGACCAACAACGGCAACCTATAATATTTTACTGAAAGCTTGTGGTACTGATTACTACCATGCAAAAGCATTAATCAAGGAGATGAAAAGAGAAGGTCTCTCCCCTAATCAAATAAGCTGGTCAATTTTGATAGATATATGTGGAGGATCAGAAAATGTGGAAGGTGCCATTGAGGTAAAACTTTAAATAATAAAGAATATTATTTCTTTGCACAATTTTTTGAGAACCTTTTCAGTCAATGTAAATATGGTCATGGTTGATGCAAGTTGCATCGGGCTTGGTATTTAGATGACAGTGCCACAGGCAATGAGATGTGTTTTTATTCAATCACATTTGACTCTTTTTACATTCCACTTGAATATTTGGTTACAACAACAGAATGGTTATTAAGTATTTATTAATCTCATGATTTGCCTCAATTTGTTCAGTTATTTGATTTCGTATCAACTGAATGCATAGCTTGGTCAACAACTAAATAGAAAAATATTGGATTATAAATACAGAGGGAAAGAAAAGGTTAATAGGAGATCCCTTCCAAACAGTTAAGAAGAAAAACATTTACTAGACACAAAACTATAGCTGCTAGATAAGTGATAGTGGACCTGCAAAATTATCATGTTTAAAGTGCACGCCATCGAGACCGACTATGGGCATAGGGCCTTACTATTCTTTAACTAGTTTAGTTAACTGCAAATGAAGTAAAATTTTAGAGAAAATACAGACTTTATAGTAATAATTGAGAATCATTAGTCTTCCCTAATAATATTATGATAATGCTGTGATTTCTCTGATCAGATGACTATGTTCCTGTGCAGATTTTGAATACCATGTTTGATGCTAGAATTAAACCTGATGTTGTTGCATATACAACAGCCATCAAGGTCCAAAGCTTTTATCTCAAAATGAGTTCAGTTTATAAATTTATTTGTACTCTTGAAGCGGACATTTTTCACTTTCTCAAATGACATGCTCCTTGACTTTTGTGAATTTGGCATTTTGGTTCACAGGTTTGTGTGGAAAGTAAGAATTTTAAGCAAGCATTATCGTTATATGAAGAAATGAAAAGATATGATATACATCCAAATTGGGTGAGTGTCTATATACAGCAGTTGTTTGTTATGGTTCTATCCTCCACAAAATGGTAAACTGACTTGGCTATGCCCACTAAATGCAATTTGGACGAGGCTACTCTAAGATTGTACAACCATAAAATTAAACTAAAATATGAGTGGAGTGCTCGGCATATATACTAATTGTTTCCAAGAAGAGAAAAATAAATGACGGACAATACACAATATAATAAATAGACATCTAAAAAAACACGGAAATCACAACTTTCTTGTGATCTAGGGAGAAGAAAAAGAGAGTATGTTTCATCAAGTTAACCCTATTGATTTTTACAATTGTCTTCTCAGGTGACGTATAACACACTACTAAAGGCACGCAGTACATATGGTTCAGTACTTGAGGTGCAACAGTGCCTGGCCATATACCAGGATATGCGAAAAGCAGGGTATGCTCTGCCTAGACTCTCGTACACATTAACTCGGACTAATTATCTTTGCCAAGTTACGTGTATCTGTCGAATGTTATGTACAACATGTTTCTTCCATGTCAAATAATGTGTCAGCAACTTTTTAACGCATTGAAACTTTGGGAAATTTCTGCTTAAAGGTTTAAGAGAAGGCATAACCGAAAATAATATTGTTAGCAACATAGATATCCCGAATTACCCATGCCTAACTAGTTTCTCTTGTAGGTTATTTCAAGGTATATATGCACACCTGTATATACAGGGCAGAGTCTGCATTGATGCCCCTCGTTCATAACTTGTGCATTCCTTATCCTATTAGGCCTTATTTAATATTAGAGGCTGCTGCTTCTGGTTATAGTTTACTCAGGAGAAAATTGATGGTAAATTTTTGCTAAACCGGTAATAAAAAAGAACAAAGAACAAAGAACAAAGCTTTATTGCTGTTTATTGAAAAATTATACCAAAGAGATGGAATTCTAGATCCCTCGATCTCTCCCCAGGAATGACTAAATAACCAAAAGACTGAGACCCCTAACTAATTCATGCCTTCCTTTATTTCTAGTCAGCTAACTAACTTCCCTAACTAACTAGTGGGATCCTAACAATTTTTGTCTCTGAAATAATATGGTTTACTGGAGTGATAACCACATGCAACATTAGTTTTACCATGACCCTATAGGGTTTTCCTGAATGACAAAACAGGAATCCCTCATAGTCTATGGAAAAAAGATGGGATTCTGTTCCAATTATTTTACACTAACTGTACTTGCGGTAAGAATATAACAAGTTCCAAAATATTATAGTGTACAGAGAACTAAACATAAGGAAGCGATCCAGAGCTGCCTTGGTTTTAAAATAAATAGCATTTGTATTGCAGGTACAAACCCAATGACTATTATTTGGAAGAATTGATTGAGGAGTGGTGTGAAGGAGTGATACAAGATAACAGAGAGAACCAACGGGAGTTTTCTTCCAGCAATATATCTGAATTAGATAGACCCCCGAGTTTACTTCTTGAAAAAATTGCAGCACACCTGCTAAAAAGGGTAGCTGCCATCCTAGCAATTGATGTTCAAGGGCTCTCAAAGGTGCCTATCAGTTTCCTCCACAACTCTTAAATTTAGAACAAGTTGTATTCAATGTCTTATTTCTTGCTTTCTGTCATCACAATGTGTCAACAGGTTGAAGCTCGCTTGGTTATTCTTGCAGTTCTTCGAATGATCAAAGAGAACTATGGTTCAGGTATGGATGGAAAGTATTAGATGTTTAAGTTTTTAATGCCAGTGTGGCGAGCTCATTTTTCATGGCCTTTTGTCTACGTAACCATTCATATTCATATGAACTAAGAAAGGAGGCGAGTGGAGACATACAACAAAATGCACGTAATGAAATATGACTCACTATTGGCCTTTATGGATACAGGACATTCAGTGAATGATGACATCTTGATCATCATAGGAGCTACTACAGCAGATGAAACTACAGCCGAAAACATATTAGAAGTGCAAGAGGCAATAATTAAACTTCTTCAGAATGAGCTAGGTCTTGAAGTTCTTCCAGCCAAAACCAGATTTGCACCAAGTGACACAGCAAAGTTAGAGAATCCCAGCCTTCCAAATCTCAGAATAGAAGCTCTACCAGGAGAGAATGCATCACCTACAGCAATGGTTTTTCAGACCAGGAGACCTGCAGTTCTACATAGGTTGAAGGTCACCAAGAAATCATTGTACCATTGGTTGCATAGGAAAGAAAGTGTTAAATAGTGTTTGATGGCCTCTTCATGGTTTACAGGAACTATAAAGAATTTTGTACAAATAGATATGCCAAGTCTTTTTTTCTCCTTAAAGCTTATCAGACCTGTATATATACCAACTGGGTATCTGTACGTGTCAATAACCAATGTAAAATCTGTAATGCAATGAAAGACACAGTGTCATGGAATAGAGTCATCTGTTTGTTCATTCTTTTCTGTATTTTTTTTTCTAGCTATAATAGTACGTATCAAGTTTATCACACCCAAGCAACGTTAAGAGAATTGTTCAAAATGATTTTGAGCTCGGGATCATAGCTAAGGTTAAGAGAAACTTAGGAGATTCTAAAGCACTCTGGTTTAGGAATTTTTCGAAAAGTTGGTGATACGAAAGAATAATGAGGCAGGGAATGCAAATCACTGTCCCTAGAGCTTGCCTTTTTTTTTACCTCATTATTCAAGAGCAGTCAAGGGAAAGAACATACACACGCCTTACAAGTTTTTAAATTTTTAGTGTTTTGCAAATATTATCTTTTTGAGTAGGGATATCTTTACTCTAGAATTAAGTATTGTCGTACTTACTCCATTTAATTACTTTTTTTTTTACATTAAATCGTATCAATCTAATCATTGAATTTAAAGTTTCTATAAAGTAAAGTATATAAAGTTTCATACAATTTAAAAGTGATTTAGTAATTCGTTATTTCATTTTATTTTGCCAGATACGATATTTTTGAAAATATAAGTAAATATCGATTAATAGATTATATGAATATTGTTGTCCAATTTTTCTAAACTTTGACATGTATAATCTTCAATATAATATAATATAAATCAATGATTAGATTGATTAAATTCAATATAAATAAAAAGTTATATAATAGAGTAATTGTGCAATACTTCCTCACGGACTCCCACTCTTATTTTTCAGTTGGTAAAACTTGAGTAGTGGGGAAAAAATAAGTCGACCTGCAGAGGCAGCTGATTTTGCATCCACAATATAAAAATGGGTCTGAAAAGATATATCATTCACATAGTTTTTGGATGCAACTTAATATTTTTCGTAAGTCCATCTACATTACGTCTCAAAGTGATAAAAATACATCACACAAAAATCAAAAGTTGTTGAGGGCAGAATATTCATTGCAGGTCAGTTCAATAGCTCACTCTTCCCCCTAAAGAACAAACTGCACGTTTCAGGCCTCTCTATGCATATAGAATATTTAAAGGGTCAATAAGTCGATCCATCGTTTTATCAAAAGCTTAGATAACTATAAAGCACCAGATAAACCATCTAATGTTTGCAATATGAATAAGTATTTATTTTACATTTGCAATTCGGGTCACTGATGATCAACATAATCATTTAGGGTCATCACTTCACAAATTTGAAAAAAATATAATAAATAGAAATTTCTTCCCACAATTATTTCCAATGTGATAAAAATTCCAATATTTTTGAAAGGGTCAAAACTTCGACATTATTTTTCCAAAATTAAAATAGCTATAAAGAGTCTAATAAAGAATCGTGAGTTTATATCATGAATAAAATATTCATTTTGCATTTCGGGTCACTGACAATCAACATAATCTTTTAGGGTAATTACTTCTCAAATTTGCAAATATCATAAGAAATAAAAATATCATCCCACATTTTCTATCCAATATTGTAAAAACACCTTACAATTTTTAAGGGTTAGACAATTTATCCATCATTTTTCCAAAGTATAGTTAACTATAAAGGGTTTGATAAAACATCCCGAGTTTGCATCATGAATAAAATATTCATTTTGCATTTGCATATTGGGTCACCTAGGGTCAACAAAATCATTGAGGTCATCACTTCTCGAATTTGTGAAAATATAAGAAATAGAAATATCATTTCACAATTTTTCAATATTATAAAAATATCCTACAAATTTCAAAAGGGCCAGGCATTTTCTCCATCATTTTCCCAAAATTTAAATAGTTATAAAGTGTCTGATAAAATATCTTGAGCTTATATCACAAATAAAATATTCATTTTACATTTTAGGCCATTACTTCTCAACCATGCAAGGTCTGAATAGATGAATACCTTTACATAATTTTGTTTCCATGTCATAAAAATATCCCACAATTTTTTTTTGTCACAATCAAGGGTGTCCACCATTGATCACAGTGTCCCCACACTAGCTTATAGGTACCTCAATGGGTGGAACAGCTGGCCCGGAGATTTAAGATTTCTCCATACCCAAAGCCAAGAATTAAACTCTTGACATTTAGTTAAGAGTGAATGAGTCTCTTCCATTCAACCACACCCCCCGCGTACAATATCTCACAAATTTAGAATGTGTCAAATAGTCCATCCATCATTTTATCATTAGTTTCGAGAGCTATAATGGATTGTATAAAGCATCTAGTGTTTTCAATATGAATTAACTATCCATTTTACATTTGGAATTTGAGCCATTGAGAGTTAACGTAATCATTTAGGATTATGGCTTCTTGAATTTGCAAAAATCATAATAAATAGAAAATTTTTCCCACAAATTTTTCCAACGTAGTGAAAAAGCTCCACAATTTTTGAAACGAATAGAAAACTTCTTTATCATTTTTCCAAAATTAAATAGCTACAAAAGGGTCTGATAAAGCTTCCTAGGTTTGTATCATAAATAAAACATTCATTTCTCATTTGTATTTTGGATTACTAAAGGTCAACATAATCATTGAGAGTCATCGTTTATCAAATTTGCAAAAATCATGAGAAGTAGAAATATCATCTTAATTTTTTCCAAAATCATAAAAAAAATATCTTACAATTTTCGAAAAGATTGAGCATTTCCTCCTTTATTTTAACTACAAAGGGTTTGATAAAACATTTTGAGTTTGCATCATTAAAAAAAAGGAAAAAAACAATTTACCCCATTGAACTGTTGGTCCTGTGCAATTTAGACCCTAAGTTTTCAAATTGTGCAACATGACCCCCCGTACTTACCAGATGGTGCAAAGAACCCCTTCCGTTACACAGACGTCCAAAGCCACCGTTAAGTCTACATGTACTCCTCACGTGCATACATTATTGGACAAAAATACCCCTTTCCTAACTCTAATTTCCATCCCCACTCTCTCAACTCACTTGCCTTCTTCTCTAAAATGCAAACAAAATTTCCAATCCTAAAATGTATACACATCCTTCTCCAATGCACACATCCCGCCTCTCTGTCGCACAAATCCTTCCCTACACACACATCCTTCCCTCCTCACTCAAATGCACACCCAATCTAAACCCATATTTTAAAAGCTCGAATCAAGTTGAAAGGTGGGTTCACAACATTTCAAAACTGAAACCCACAACTCTTCAACCATTTCCATCTAAACTTAACCTTATACTTCCATTGTCAGTCGCAAGCCACCATGGATGTATCGTCCAACACTGCGACCACCATCATCACCATCGAACCCAAATAGAGAACCACCAGCTGCTACCCTCCACCTTGCACAGCCTAAGCATTGCGAGGCCGCGGATTCCTCCACAACTACTTCCATCGCCCTCCACGAAACCAAGCCAGCTTCCTTCCCAGCTGTGAGATCCCGAACATTGCCCCACCATCGCGTTGCACCACCCTGCACCACCAACTTCTATGCCTCATCATTGGCTTAGCGTCATTGTCACACGAAAGTCATGGCGGCACCACTTTTCCTTTCCTTGCCTCTGCCTGAGTGCTACCTTCTTCCCTTTTTCCAAAGAAACCCCATTGTTTGATATTTTAAATCCCTAATCTTGTTCCCTTTGTTTGTTTTTACTGACTTCCTTTCTGTTTTCTTTTTCAAAAAAATGCTTTTAATTTGATACGCTTTGTCATTGAGCTATTTTAATGTTGATGGTTGGGCAGCTTTTTGTTATTTTATTTTTGTTACCATTGGGCTTATCTGAAGCTGATGTTTTATCTTTGGATGGAGAAAAGGAAAAGGGTTTGAGACCAAGTTGCAGAATGATAAAGGGGAGAGGGGAGGCGTGCAAGTGAGTTGAGAGAGTGGGGATGGAAATTAGAGTTAAGAAAGGGGTATTTTTGTCCAATAATGTATGCACTTGAGAAGCACATGTAAACTTAACGGTGGTTTTGGATGTTTGTGAAATGGAAAGGGTTCTTTGCATCATTTGGTAAGTACAGTGGGTCGTGTTGCACAATTTAAAAACTCGAGGTCTAAATTGCACAGAACCAAAAGTTTAGGGGGGTAAATTTCTTTTTTCCTTAAAAAAATACTCATTTTGCATTTTGAGTTATTACTTCTCAAACATGCAAGGTCTCAATAGATGAATATCTTTCCTTTTTTCACCATAAAAATATCATGCAATTTTAGAAAAGGTCAAACAAGTCATTCATCATTTTATCCAAGGTTTAGATAGCTAAAAACGGTCTGATAAAGCATCCAGTGTTTGAAATATGAATAAAGTATTCATTTTGCATTTCCAATTCGAGCCACTAAGGGTCAACATAATCATTTCGGGTAATAGCTTCTTGAATTTACAAAAATCATAATAAATATAAATTTCTTCCCACAATTCCTTCCAATGTGATGAAAAAACTTAACAATTTTTGAAAGGGTTGGGCAACTTCTACATCATTTTTCAAAAAATTAAATAGTTATAAAAGGTTTAATAAAGCATCCTGAATTTGAATCATAAATCAACTATACATTTTGCATTTTAAATCACTGAGGGTCAACATAATCTTTTAGGGTCATCACTTCTCAAATTTACAAAAATCATAAGAAATAAAATATCATCTTTTTTTTCCCAATATAGCACAAACAACTAACGATTTTCAAAAGGGCTAAACAATTTATTCATCATTTTTCCAAAGTTAAGCTAGTTATAAAGAGTCTAATATAGCATCCCAAATTTGCACAATAAATAAAATACTCATTTTGCATTTGCATTTCGAACCATCGAGAGTCAACATAATCGTTGAGGGTCATCACTTCTAGAATTTACAAAAATCGTAAGAAATAGAAATACCATCTCATAAGTTTTTCCAATACCATAAAAATATCCTAGAATTTTCAAAAGGTCAAACATTTTCTCCATCATTTTTCCAAAATTTAAATAACTATAAAAGGTCTGATAAAACATGTGCATCATGAATAAAATACTCATTTTGTATTTTAGGACATTACTTCTCAAACTTGCAAGGTCCTAATAGCTGAATACCTAATGTTTTACCATAAAAGTATCCCAAAAGTTTAGAGTGGATCAAACAATACATCCATCATTTTATTCAAAGTTTATAAAGTTATAAAGGGTAGGATAAAACATCAAATGTTTGCAATATGAATGAAGTACACATTTTGTATTTGCAATTTTGGTCATTGAGAGTCAACATAATCATTTACGGTCATCACTTCTCGAATTTGCAAAGATCATAAGAAATAAAAATATCATCCCATAATTTTCAAAAGGGCCAGGCAATTTTATCCATCATTTTTCCAAAGTTAAGCTAGGTATGGAGGGTTTGATAGAACATCTTGAGTTTGCAACAAGAATAAACTATTCAATTAGCATTTGCATTTTGGGTCATCGATGATCTACATAATCATCAACGATCATTTCTTCTCGAATTTGCAAAAATCTTAGGAAATAAAAATATCATCTCACAATTTCTTTCCAATATCATAAAAATATCTAACAATTTTTGAAATGGTAAGGCATTTTCTCCATCATTTTTAGAAAATTTAATTAACTAAAAAGGGTATAATAAAAGATCAAGAGTTTGCTCACAGATAAAATATTTATTTTGCATTTCAGGTCACCACTGCTTGCACTTGCAGGGTCCAAATAGATGAATTCTTTTCCATTATTTTTTTTTCTATGCATAAAAAGATTCCACAAATTTAGACAGGGTCAAATAGTCCCTTCGTCATTTTATTCAAAGTTTGGATAGCTATAAGGCGATTTTGCAATATGAATGCAATATTCATTTTGCATTTGCAATTCAAGTCACCAAGGGTCCACACGATCTTATAGTGTTATTGTTTCTCAAATTTGCAAAAATCATAAGAAATAAAAATATCATCTCACATTTTTTATTCCAAGATTGTACAAACATTCCATAATTTTTGAAAGGATTAGAAAATTTATCTATCATTTTCCCAAAGTTTAGCTAGCTATAAAAGGTGTGATAAAGCAAATTGAGTTCGCATCATGAATAAAAATTGATTTTGCTTTTACATTATAGGTTTCCGAACATCAACATAATCATCGATGTCAAGGGTCATCACTTCTCGAAATTGCAAAAATTGTACAATAGAAATATCATCTCATAATTTTTTTTGAAAGGGTTTGACATTTTCTCCATCATTTTTCCAAAATTTAAATAATTCTAAAGGGTCTGATAAAACAACCTAACTTGACATCATGAATTTGCATTTCAGGTCATTTCTTCCTGAACTTGTAAGGTCCTACTAGATGAATACCATTCATAATGCTTTTGCCATACTATAAAATTATACCACAATTTTAGAGGAGATCAAACAATACATCCATAATTTTATTCAAAGTTTATATAGCTATAAAGGGTCGGATAAAACATCAAATGTTTGCAATATGAATAAAGTATTCACTTTTCATTTGTAATTTGAGTCACCGAGGGTCAATATAATCATTTAGGATCATCGCTTCTCATGTTTGCAAAGATCATGAGAAATAAAAATATCTTCCCATAATTTTCAAAAGGGTCAATGATAAGGGGGGTTTTGATTTGGTCCTCATTCTGCATTTTTGATAGGATCATTGACTATTGAACTAATTTTGGAAATATTAACAGCTTAGAGCCTGCTGCATTTAACCTGTGTCTTTGAGTATGATTTTGTATACAAGAGCTTTGAATTGAGTGCAAAATATCAGGGACAAGGCTAGGAATTCTTTGGAGGGAACCTGAGCTAAAGCCACTATTTGCTAAGTGCCACAGTGCTTAACAAAGTCATTAGAAGAAATGTTCGAGCTAGAGGTTTTGGTGAGCACTGCAACACTTATTTAGTGTCATAGCACTCATACAACTAACACAATTTGTTGGTTTTTTACTCTATTTTGGGTCCTACTTTAGCTATTTTGGAAAGCAGTATTTAAACGAATTGTATAGATTTTCACCTTAGTTTTTGACTCTGAGTTTTGGCAGCTACGATTGAGACTCTCTCTTTATTCTTCTCTCTAGATATTCCTTTAGTGAATTTAATTTGTTCCTAGAGATTTTCACAAGAATCATTGTTATTATCTTTAGGTACTCTTTTATATCATTGTCGCAATCTTCTAGAGGTGGATAGTTTTTCTTACTAGTGTAAAGGTTTCTATATGGATTGGGATGATATTTGAGAGCTTTTTTTTTCCTATTGAATACATTTGTTTTCTCAATGTTTTGAAGTTTCTATTCTTGTAATTATTGTTGCGATTGTTACAATTTTTATTGGAATAACTAAATTGATTATTGTCGTTTAGGGAAATCCTTTGGACATAAATTAATTGATAAATTAGTTTATGTTTAAAAGAGAGCATTAGAATTAGCTTTTCTATTAAAGGTTAGGCTATAATAATTGATACATTAAGTCAATGTAATCACTAATGAATTGGGATCCCACTTACTAGTTATTTGCATTGGTCAAATTTTAGAGGTTGATTGATTACTAGTATAATTGCCAACAAGTGATTAATAATAGCCACTAATGTGTTCAATACTTGGTCCATGATAATTAATCCCAATTCTGGGAATACCTTTAGTTATGTTTAATTGTGACAACTTTAATTTCAAAACCCCCTGAATTCCAACTAAGTGACATAACTTCCTTGAGAGACGACCTGAGTTGCATCCTAATTATAATTTTGGTACTTGAATTTAATTTTACTGTTTTAATTCTAATTTAAAGAGATAACGATAATTTCCGTCAGTCAAGGAATTTTATCAATCATTTTTTCCAAAGTTAAGCTAGCTATAAAGGGTCTGATAGAACATTTTAAGTATATATCAAGAATAAAATATTTAGTTTGCATTTGCATTTTGAGGTCACTAACAATCTACATAATCATTGAGGGTCATCTTTTCTCAACTTTACAAAAATCTTAAGAAATAAAAATATCATCTTAATTTTTTTTCCAATATCATAAAAATATCCTATAATTTTTGAAATGGTAAGGCATTTTCTCCATCATTTAAAAAAAATTAATTAACTAGAAAGGGTATGATAGAGCATCATGATCTTGCATCATGAACAAAATAATCATTTTGCATTTCAGGTCACTATTGCTTGAACATGTAGGGTCCAAATAGATGAATACTTTTCCTTTTTTTCTTTCTATGCCATAAAAATATTCCACAATTTTAGAATGGATCAAACACTCCATCCATCATTTTGCTCAAATTTTGGATAGCTATAAAGCGTTAGACAAAGCATCTAATGCTCGCAATATGAATTAAGTATTCATTTTGCATTTGCATTTCAAGTCACCAAGGGTCAACATGATCTTGTATGGTTATCGTTTCTTGAATTTGTAAAAATATAAGAAACAAAAATATCATCCCACATTTTTTTTCAAGATCTAATAAACATTCCACAAGTTTTTAAAGGGTCATAAAATTTATCTATCATTTGCCCATACTTAGCTACAAAAGGTGTGATAAAGCCAATTGAGTTCGCATTGTGAATAAAAATTGATTTTGATTTTACATTATAGGTCTCCGAGGTTCAACATAATCATCGATGTCAAGAGTCATCACTTCTTGAAATTACAAAAGTTGTACAATAAAGATATCATTTCACAAATTTTTTCTAATATTAGAAAAATATCTCACAATTTTGAAAAAGGTCAGACATTTTCTCCATCATTTTTTTAAAATTTAAATAATGATAAGAGGTTTGATAAAACATCCTGGATTTACATAATGAATTAGCATTTTAGGTGATTACTTCTTGAACTTGTAGGGTCCTAATACATGAATACCTTTCCATAGTGCTTCTGCAACGCCATAAAAACATCTCACAATTTTAGAAAGGGCCAAATAGATTATCAACCATTCAATTCAAAGTTTAGATAGTTATAAAGGGTCAATGAAGCATCTAGTGTGTGCCAAATGAATAAAGTATTCATTTTGTATTTGTAATTCGGGTCATTGAAGGTCAACATAATCATTTAGGAGGTCATCATAATTATTTAGGGTAATCGTTTCTCGAATTTACGAAGATCATAAGGAATGAAAATATCATCCCACATTTTTTTCCAAGATTGTAAAAATATCCCACAATTTTTGAAATGGTCAGAAAATTTATTCATCATTTCCCCAACATTTAGTTATCCATAAAAGGTCTGATAAAGCATCATGAGTTTGCATTATGAATAAAATATTCATTTTATATTTGCATTTCGGATCACCGAGGGTTTACACAACCATCAAGGGTTATCACTTCTTAAATTTACAAAAATCATAAGAAATAGAAGTATCTTCTCAGAATTTTTTCCAATACCATAAAAATATCTTGTAATTTTCCAAAGGGTCAAGTATTTTCTCTATCATTTTAAAAAATTTAAATAACTATAAAAGGTATGATAAAACATCTTGCATTTGCATCACAAGTAAAATATTCGTTTTGCATTTTGGGTCATTACATATCGAACTTGCAGGGTCTAAATAGAAGAATACCTGTCCATGATTTTTTCCATGCCATAAAAACATCCCACAATTTTAGAAAAGGTCAAATAGTTCATCCCTCATTTTATTTAGAGTTTAGACAGTTGTAAAGGGTCAGAGAAAGCATATAGTGTTTACAAAATGAATAAAACAATCATCTTACATTTGCAATTCGGGTCACCGGGGGTTCACATGATCTTTTATGATCATTGCTTCTCAAATCTACAAAGATAATAAGAAATAAAAATATCAGCCTACATTTTTTTTTTCAAAGAACAAAAATAGATCCCACAATTTTCTAAAGAAAAAGGCAATTTATCCATACTTTTTCCAAAGTCTAGCTAGCTATATGGGTCATAAAGCATTATGAATTTGCATCATGAATAAAATATTTATTTTACATTTACTTTCGAGGCAATGAGGGTTTAAATAATCATCAAGGGCAATCACTTCTTGAATTTGCAAAACTCTAACAAATAGAAATATCACCTCAAAAGTTTATTCGATATCATAAAAATATCCTACAATTTTCAAAAGGGTCAAGCATTCTCTCAATCACTTTTAAAAAATTTAAATAACTATAAAAGATATGATAAAACATCCTATGTTTGCATCACGAATAAAATGTTCATTTTGCATTTTGAGTCATTGGTTCTCAAACTTGCATGATTCAAATAGAATAATACTTCTCCATGATTTTTTCGAATCCACAAAAATATCTCACAATTTTAGAAATGGTCAAACAATCCATCCATCCATCATTTTATTCAAAGTTTGGATAGCTATATAAGGTTGGAGAATCCATATAGTGTTTGCAAAATGAATAAAATATTCATTTTTCATTTGCAATTCGGGTCACCATGAATTAACAAGATCTTTTATGATAATCTCTAATTTGCAAATATAATAAGAAATAAAAATATTAGCCCATATTTTTTTTCCAATATCATAAAAATATCCCATGATTTTCAAAAGGGTTAGGCAATGTATATCCTCATTTTCCTAAAATTTAGCTAGTTATAAAGGGTATAATAAAGCATCCTGAGTGTGCATCATGAATAAAATATTCATTTTGCATTTGCTTTCGAGCCAACGAGGATTTACATAATCATTGAGGGTAATCACTTTCCAAATTTGCAAAAATCATAACAAATAGAAATATCATCTCACAATCTTTTTTCCAATATTATAGAAATATCCCACAATTTTTGAAATGGTCAGGCATTTTCTCTATAATATTTCAAAAATTTAAATAACTATAAATGGTCTTATAGAAGAGCTTAGCACAAAGTAAGTAGAGAAAATGAATATATAGAGCAAGTATAATTAGTCTTTATTAAATATGTTACTTTGCTTCAGAGTTATGATTTTAGATTTATTATATTTATAACGATTTATGTTAGCTTGAGATTTAAATTGAGAAATATAGTTTATGGTACCCAGGGGTATGGAATTCAGTATAATTCATAGCAACTGCCAGATACATATTTTGTGCACTTGAAATCGGAATGCCTATAAGTGGTGAACCCTTGGGCTCGATATTTATAGCCACAGTTATGCTAAAGCCAGATTGTTAGAATTACATGAGTCAAGAACTCTCAAAGTACTAAGATTTAGGGGCTCTTGTTCGCCAGGGACGGAGCACCCACTTTTAGAAATGTTGAATTTATTTAATTATGATGAGTTATATATGATGAAAAATCGTATTATATCGCCATGGAGGCCATAGTATTATATCGCCATGGAGGCCATAATATCTTATTGCCATGGAGGCCATAGTATCAGATAGCCATAGAGACTAGAGATAATTACAAGTAGTTATTAATATTATTCGTATGTATGTTTATCAAGTTTAAGGTATTATTGATTGTGACTCAGAGGAGTCTAGAGTTTTGTTTATATATGGGATTACTAGAAACAGATTAGAATTTGTTTTATTGTTTTTTTATCGTTATTGGTTATTAATAATATTATGATATTTATGCATCTTAGTTGTTGTCCCATGAAAAGGGTTACAGGTGAGAATTCACTCACTGATTTTTAGATGAAACTCACCCCACTCCTTTTTTTCATTCAAATACTTTAGCTGCTATGGGTCCCTCTCATCAACCTCTTCCCCAGCAGCAGAAATTCCAGTTGGTGAGCTTCACTTCGGAGTGAAGTATCTTTTGCATTTTGATTAGAGATAGAGTGCTTCAGTGTACATTGCGAGCAAGGTCCTGGACCATAGAGATAGATTTGCATTAAGATATCATTATTATTTTGTATTTGTTTGATGATAGTTTTATGGTATATTTTGTAAATGAGCAACTCAGTTCAATTTATATCACAGCTACAGTTTCAGATTTTATTTATGAGAAAAATGATTATTTAGGTTTAGTATGAGTTCAAGATGAAATTCAAATTATGAATTTAAAGTAGATTTTATGAATAAGATATACATATAGTACGGCGCAGCGATCACGAGGCTTACATGGGGATGAGGATCCTCACGTGTAACAGTCCAGACCCTCGGCATTACAATATTGTCCGCTTTGAGGTGTAGGGTTCTAAACTTGGCAAAAAACCCGAACCCGGTAACACGGGTGGGTCCCGGGGGACCTTACGATCACCCGGAACTTATCTACTGACACATATACACCAGGTATTACATAGTACCCCCTTAAAAGAGATTTGGCCCCCAAATCGAAAACATACCTTGATGAGGGAAAAGATGCAGATATTTGATCCTCACTCTCGAAGCATCACAATATACCGAGAAACCACATGTGCCAGAAGGCAATACCAACATTGGAGCTGTGGTCAAATAGGTCTTCAGCTTCCGAAAACTCTCTTCACAGGCATCCGACCACTGGAACTAAACACTTTTCTGAGTCAACTTGGTTAACGGTGCCGCTATCCTTGAGAAATCCTTAACAAATCTCCGATAGTACCTCGCCAAACCAAGGAAACTTCGGATCTCTAAAACTGTAGAAGGCCTTGGCCATTGTTGAATCACCTCAACTTTCTTCGGGTCAACTAGGATGCCATCCTTGGACACTATATGTCCAAGAAACGCCACCTAGTCCAGCCAAAACTCGCACTTGAAGAACTTGACATACAACTGATTCTCTCTCAAGGTCTGCAAGACAATCCTCAAGTGCTGCTCATGCTCCTCCTTGCTCCTAGAGTACACCAGGATGTCATCAATGAAAACAATCACAAAGTGAGCTAAGAATGGTTTGAAAACTCTGTTCATCAGGTCTATGAAAGCTGCTGGGGCATTGGTCAACCCAAAGGATATCACTAAGAACTCATAGTGCCCATAGCATGTCCTAAAGGCAGTCTTGGGCACATCTTCACCCTTGATCTTCAACTAGTGATAGCCCGAGCGAAGGTCAATCTTAGAGAAAGACCTAGCCCCTTGGAGCTGATCAAACAAGTCATCAGTGCGTGGTAAAGGGTACCAGTTCTTAATGGTAGCCTTGTTCAACTGCCGGAAATCTATGCACATCCACATAGACCCATCCTTCTTCTTCACAAACAAGGCTGGAGCACCCCAAGGTGAGGTACTTGGCCTGATGAACCCCTTGTCAAGCAACTCTTGCAACTGTTCTTTTAATTCCTTCAACTCTGTGGGAGCCATCCGATACGGGGGAATAGAGATGGGCCTAACTCCCGGCTCAAACTCTATCCCGAACTCTATCTCTATCTCGGGTGGCATCCCCGGTAATTCATCCAGAAATACATCCGGGAACTCAAACTACAAAATCGACTCTAGGCTCGGAACCTCCATCTCTACATCTTTGACCGCTGCCAAGAATCCATAACTTCCCTTATCCATAAGCCTCAAGGCACTCATGGCCGAGATCAGGCTAGTAGGGACCGAACAGCTGGTACCCTTAAACTCAAGGAGTTCGCCTCCAGGAATATCAAACTTAATGGACTTGCTATAGCAGTCCACCATGGCATGGCATGGGGCTAACCAGTCCATGCCCACGATGACGTCGAAATTTGTCATGTCTAACAAATGAAGGTCCACCAACGCCTTCATACCCCCAACCTTAACTTCACACTCTTTGTAGGCCAACTGAACTAGGAGGGGTCCTCCCACAGGAATCTCTACAAGAAACGGCTTATCTAAGGTGGAAACAGACCTTTCAAACCGTGCAGCAAAGAATGGGGACACATATGAATATGTGGACCCGGAGTCAATCAATGCAAAAGCCTCAAAGGAGAAAACTCTGATGATACCTATCACAACATCGGCTGAACCTGCCGCATCTTGACGTGTGAGAGCAAATAGACGGGGCTGTCCCCTGCCACCCTGGCCTCTGCCTCTACCACCTGGACCTCTACCCCCAGGGCCCCTACCCCCAGCACCTCTACCAGCTGGAGCAGCCGAGCTACCCTGGGTGCCTGACTGATAAGACTGAACTGAAGCAGTGAGGTTCATCGACCCATGGCTAGATGTTCCCTGGAGGAACGGACACTCTGCACGCTTGTGGCCCTACCGGCCACAACCATAACAAGCAAAAGTACCCATCATGCACTTCCTAGCATGTCTCTTCCCACAAGTCTGACACTGGTGAAAGCTCTCAATCGATGCCTGACCGCTATACTGACTGCCCCCTCTGCTCTGACTCTGAGAAGCAGCAGGCCCGGTCAGAGCAGGCTCAGAGAAGGTGGCCCTACCCGACTGGGACTGTTGTTGGCCCTGCTGGCCAAATCCTCTACTCAAACAAGCTCCCCCAGAGAAAGAACCATGTGTCTTGGCCTTCTTGCCAGACTCAGAAGCAGTTCTCCTCTCTACCAAACCGGCCTTTAACCTGATAACTGTGTCCACTACTTGGGCATAGTCCATAATCCCAATGTGTGGGTAAGCCCTAGACAAAGCTCCTGACCTTGGGTAAGCCCTAGACAAAGTGCCTGACCCTCTCTGTCTCTGATGGTAACATACTAGCAGCAGCCTGTGCCAAGTACGTAAACCTTTCATCATACTCCGCAAGTGACATGCCCGGAGTCAATTGGAGTCTCAAGAACTCCTCAACCATTCGTGCTCGTCTGCTCTCGGACAAGAACCTCCTCAAAAATGTTGCCTGGAATTCCTCCCAAGAAGGTGGCTCAGAGTCGTCATGCCCCTGAAGGAACTCGTCATACCAAATACCCGCCTGGCCTCCCAGCTGGAAGCCAGCCAACTCTACTACCCTCTCAGAAGAATAGTGAATAACTTTGGTGATCTTCTCTATCTCTCGGAGGAAAGCCTGAGGATTCGCCATGGTGAGACGCCCTTGGAAGGTGGGTGGATCCATCCTCCGGAAGCACTCTAGAGCTGAATAGTCTGGATCTCTGATCTGAGGCTGAACCGGGGGTGGCTGTGACCTGGCCTCAGCCTGTTTGGCCAACACATCAGAAAGCGTGGCCAAAGCCTGCTCTATAACTCTAAACCGGGCATTGGTGCCAGAAGAGTCGCTACTACGACGACGGTGCAAAGAGAAGTGACGTAGGGGAGGCATATTGAATTTGAAAGATTAGGAATACAAGGAATAAGACGGAAATCTTAAAAGGACGACAAAACTCTATATCTGAACCTAGACATAACTGACCATTCCTAAAGGCCTCAAGTAAGGCTTCGTTAGTGCAAATGGGCACGCTTCCATTCATAAAAACGACGTGCTACTTGTGGACACTTGCTCCAGTGACATGCAAGGAAACCTAGGGCTCTGATACCACTTGGTCAAATCCTCCCACTATGATGGGTAAGCCCCGCGAGGGAATTTAGGAGTCCCACATCGGTTGGAGAGGGGAACAAAACATGCCTTATAAAAGGGTGTGGATAGCTGTCCCATTGCAACGCATTTTGGGTGGTTGATGTCCACACCAAGAATAAAGCTGTGAGGGGCACCAGGCCTCAAAGCAAACAATATTGCAATGCCGGGGGTCTGGGCTATTACAGATAGTATCAGAGCCAGTCCCGGGATCGGTATGCCACCGAGGACGCTGGGCCCTAAGGGGGGTGGAATCCTTCCACTACAGTGGGTATGCCCCGTGGGGGAATTTAGGAGTGCTACATCGGTTGGGGAAGGGAACGAAGCATGCTTTATAAAAGGGTGTGGATAACTTTCCCATTGCAACGCATTTTGGGTGGTTAATGTCCACACCAAGAACAAAGCCGTGAGGGGCGCCAGGCCTCAAAGCGGACAATATTGCATTACCGGGGGTCTGGGCTGTTACATCACGTGTCGGTCACGATCCAAATCAAATCGTGACAAAGATGGCATCAGAGCCAGTCCCAAGACCGGTGTGCCACCGAGGACGCTGGGTCCCCATAGGGGGATGGAGCAAGTCCCATATCTGTTGAGTAGGTGAACAAAGCATGCCTTATAAGGGTGTGGGTACCTCCTCCCTTGTGAACGCATTTTTCTTGCTATGGTAGCTAGGAGAAACAAAGCTGTGAGGTACTATGGAGGCCCCAAAGCAAACAATATTCACATTGCTGGGGGTCTGGGCTATTACATTTGCAAAAATCATAAAATTGAAATATTATCTCCAAAATTTTTTCAAAATAATAAAAATATCTGACAATTTTCAAAAGGGTTAGACATTTTCTCCATAATTTTTCCAAAATTTAAATAACTATAAAAGATCTAATAAAACATCCTAAATTTGCATCTTGAATAAAATATTCATTTTGCATTTTGGCCATTACTTCTCAAACACATTGGGTCTGAAAAGATTAATATTTTTCCATAATTTTTAACATGCCATAAAAATAACCCCCAATTTTAGAAAATGGCAAACAGTCCATCCATCATTTTAGTCAAAGTTTATATAACTCTAGAGGGTTACTTCTCGAACTTGCAGGATCCGAATAGATGAATGCATTTCCATGTCATAAATATCCCACAACCTTAGAAGGGCCAAATGGTTCATACATCCTTTTCAGGGATGGCAATGGGGAGTGGGGAACGCAAATATCCACAGGGATCCTTGCGTTCAGGGATTTTTGTCCCCGCGGGGATGGGGACAAGACTAAAACTCCCTCTACGATGAGTTTGGGGATAGGGATGAGGACTATACTCCCCACTCTGCGGGTTATTTTAATAATTTCTAATAAAAATTATATTTTATTAATTTTTATTAAGTTTTATAATATTTTATTAAATTTTTAAGAAATACCGTTACGTAACCATCTCACTGTCAATCTGGGCCTCTCCCCACATTATGCTCACGTTGTTATCACCATATTTCTTGGTTTTGACTAATTCCACGAAGAAGAGTTCCCATTACTCTCAGCTTCTCACTCTCAATCACTCACTCTCACTTCATTGATCCATGGCGCCACTCTCCCCCTACCCCCTATCTCGCTCCCTCAGTGCTCCCCCTTCACATAGTCACACTCCATTGGCACTTCAACCCTCACTTCCTCACTCCCTCATTGCTCACCCCCCTCAATCCCTCACAGGCAGGAGAAGAATCTTAGTGACCGGCAATGCGAAGGACAGGCGAACAGAGGCGACCACGACGACAATTCTTCATCCTTTCTTTGATTTGTTCAATCTTTCTTTCAGAATGTTTTGAATATTATTTTTATCATTTTTTTTTGTTCTTTGAAATGCAAGCTCTAGCAGAACTATTCCCTCAATTTTGCACATCTCCGCGGATATCCGTCGGGAATCGGGGATCTGCAGTAATCAAGGATGGTGAATGCTTTCTCCCTACCTTAGGATCAAGGTTAGGGTTGGGGAAGACCTAGAGATTAAGGGCGAGGAATAGGGAAGTACTCCCTGCACTTGCCCCGCTCCATTGCCACCTTTAATCATTTTATCTAAAGTTTGGATTGCTGAAAAAAAGTCAAATAAAGCATCAATGTTTGCACTATGAATAAAGTATTCATTTTGTATTTGCAGTTCAGGTTATTGATGGTCAACACTATCATTTAGGGTCATTGTTTCTCAAATTTGCAAAAATCATAACAAATAGAAATTTCCTCCCACAGTTTTTTAAAAGGTTTGACAACTCCATCAATTTCCCAAAATTTAACTAGCTATAAAGGATCTAATAAAGCATCTTGAGTTTCCATCATGAATAAAATATACATTTTATATTACCGGTACCAAGAGTCAACATTATCTTTTAAGGTCATCGTTTCTTGAATTTGAAATGATCATAAAAGATAAAAATATCATCCAGCATGTTTTTCTAGTACTGTAAAACACATACCACAATTTTTGAAAGGATTAAGCAATTTATCTATATTTTTTCAAAGTTTAGCCAGCTATGCTGGGTCTAATAAAGCATATCGAGTATGCAGTATAAAAAAAATATTCATTTTGCATTTATATTTCTAGTCTCCAAGGATCAACATAATCATCAAGGGTCATCACTTTTCAAATTTGTAATAATCATAAAATAGAAATATTATCTCAATTTATTCCAATATCATAAAAATATCCCATTTTTTTCAAAAGCGTCAGACATTTTCTCCATCATTTTTAATTCACTATAAATGGTTTGATAAAACATCCTCAGCATTTTCGGCTATCTCGAACTTGCAGGATCCAAATAAATAAATACATTTTCATGCCGTAAAATATCCCACAACTTTAGAAATGGGCCAAATAGTTCATCCATCATTTTATCCAATGTTTACATTGCTAAAAAAGGTCAGATAAAGTATCCAATGTTTGCACTATGAATAAAGTATTCATTTTGCATTTGCAATTCGAGTCATTGATAGTCAACATTATCATTTAAGGTCATCGTTTCTCAAATTTGCAAAAATCATAATAAATAGAAATTTTTCCCCCGGTTTTTGAAAAGGCCAGTCAACTCCATTTATTTTCCAAATTTAAATAGTTATAAAGAGTCTAACAAAGCATCTTGAGTTTCCATCATGAATAAAGTATTCATTTTATATCACCAGTCACCAAGGTTCAATATTATCTTTTACAGCCATCACATCTTGAATTTCAAAATATCATAAAAGATAAAAATATAATCCTGCATGTTTTTCCAGTTTTGTAAAACACATCCCACAATTTTGGAAAGAATCATGCTATTTATCTATCATTTTTTCAAAGTTCAGCCAACTATACAGGGTCTCATAAAGCAAATCAAGTTTGCAGCATGAAAAAAATATTCATTTTGCATTTGTATTTCGTGCCTCTAAGGGTCAACATAATCATTAAGGGTTATCACTTTTCAAATTTGCAATAATCATAAAATAAAAATATTATCTCAATTTTTTCCAATATCATAAAAATACCACACTTTTTTCAAATGCGTCAAACATTTTCTCCATCATTTTTTCCCAATTTAATTAACTATAAATGGTTTGATAAAACACCCTCAGTTTCTATCATGAGTAAAATATTCATTTTGCATTTCGAGTCATTACTTCTCAAACTGGCAGGGTTCGAATAAATGAATACATTTCCATGCCATAAAATATCCCACAACTTTAGAAATGGGCCATATGGTTCATCCATCATTTTATCCAAAGTTTGCATTGCTAAAAAAGGTCGAATAAAGCATCCCAATATTTGCACTATGAATAAAGTATTCATTTTGCACTTGCAATTCGGGTCATTGATAGTCAACATTATCATTTAGGGTCATCGTTTTTTGAATTTGAAAAATCATAATGAATAGAAATTTTTTCCCACAACTTTTGAAAATATCAGAGAACTCCATTAGTTTCCCAAAATCTAACTAGCTATAAAGGGTCTAATAAAGCATCTTAAATTTGCATCATGAATAAAATATTCATTTTATATTACGGGTCACTGAGGGTCAATATGATCTTTTACGATCATCGCTTCCCGAATTTGAAAAGATCATAAAAGATAAAACTATCATCCCGCATGTTTTTCCAGAATTATAAAACATGTCCCACAATTTTCGAAAAGATCAAGCAATTTATCCATCATTTTTTCAAAGTTTATCCAGCTCTACAGGGTTTGATAAAGAAAATCGAGTTTGCAGCATGAATAAAATATTCATTTTGCATTTGTATTTCGGGTCTCCAAGGGTCAACATAATCATCAAGGGTCATCACTTCTCAAATTTGCAATAATCATAAACTAGAAATATTATCTCAATTTTTTTTAATATCATAAAAATATCATACTGGTTTGATAAAACATCATTTGTTTCCATCATGAATAAAATATTCATTTTTGCATTTTGACTCATTATTTCTCGAACTTGCAGGGTCCAAATAGATGAATGCATTTCCATGCCATAAAATATCCCACAACTTTAGAAATGGGCCAAATGGTTCATCCATCATTTTATCCAAAGTTTGGATTGCTAAAAAAGGTCGGATAAAGCATTCAATATTTGCACTATGAATAAAGTATTCATTTTGCAATTGCAATTCGGGTCATTGATAGTCAACATTATCATTTAGGGTCATCGTTTCTCGAATTTTAAAAAATCATAAGAAATAGAAATTTCTTCCCACAACTTTTGAAAAAGTCAGAGAACTCCATCAATTTCCCAAAATTTAACTAGCTATAAAGGGTCTAATAATGCATATTGAATTTGCTTCATGAATAAAATATTCATTTTACATTACGGGTCACCGAGGGTCAATAAGATCTTTTAGGGTCATCACTTCTTGAATTTGAAAAGATCATAAAGGATAAAACTATCATCCCGCATGTTTTTCCATAATTGTAAAACACATACCACAACTTTTGAAAGGATCAAGCAATTTATCCATCATTTTTTCAAAGTTTAGCCACCTCTATAGGGTCTGATAAAGCAAATCGAGTATGCAGCATGAATAAAATATTCATTTTGCATTTGTATTTTGGTCTCCAACGGTGAATATAATCATCAAGGGTCATCACTTCTCAAATTTGCAATAATCATAAAGTAGAAATATTATCTCAATTTTTTCTAATATCATAAAAATATCACATTGGTTTGATAAAAACATCCTCAGTTTCCATCATGATTAAAATATTCATTTTGCATTACGGGTCATTACTTCTCAAATTTGCAGGGTCCGAATAGATGTATTCATTTCCGTGCCATAAAATATCCCACAACTTTAGAAAGTGGCCAAATGGTTCATCCATCATTTTATCCAAAGTATGGATTGCTAAAAAAGGTCAGATAAAGCATCCAATATTTTCACTATGAATAAAGTATTCATTTTGCACTTCCAATTCGGGTCATTGATAGTCAACATTATCATTTAGGGTCATCGTTTCTCGAATTTGCAAAAATCATAATAAATAGAAATTTCTTCCCACAGTTTTTGAAATGGTCAGACAACTCCATCAATTTCCCAAAATTTAAGTAGCTATAAAGCGTCTAATAAAGCATCTTGAATTTGCATCATGAATAAAATAATCATTTTGCATTATGGGTCATCGAGGGTCAATGTGATCTTTTAGGGTCTTCACTTATCAAATTTGAAAAGATCATAAAAGATAAAACTATCATCCCGAATGTTTTTCCAAAATTGTAAAACACATCCCACCATTTTCGAAACGATCAAGCAATTTATCCATCGTTTTTTTCAAAGTTTAGCCAGCTCTACAGGGTCTAATAAAGCAAATCGAGTTTGCAGTATGAATAAACTATTCATTTTGCATTTGTATTTCAGGTCTCCAAGGGTCAATAAAATCATCAAGGGTTATCACTTGTCAAATTTGCAATAATCATAAATTAAAAATATTATCTTAATTTTTTCTAATATCATAAAAGTATCACACTGGGTTGATAAAACATCCTCAGTTTCCAACGTGAATAAAATATTCATTTTTCATTTTGAGTCATTACTTCTTGAAATTGCAGGGTCCGAAGAGATGAATGCATTTCCATGCCATAAAACATCCCACAACTTTAGAAAGGGGTCAAATAGTTCATCCATCATTTTATCCAAAGTTCGGATTGCTAAAAAAGGTCGGATAAAGCATAGAATATTTGCACTATGAATAAAGTATTCATTTTGCACTTGCAATTCGGGTCATTGATACTCAACATTATCATTTATGGTCATCGTTTCTCAAATTTGCAAAAATCATAATGAATAGAAATTTCATCCCACAGCTTTTGAAAAAGTCAGAGAACTCTATCAGTTTCCCAAAATTTAACTAGCTATAAAGGGTCCAATTAAGCATCTTGAATTTACATCATGAATAAAATATTCATTTTACTTTATGGGTCACTGAGGGGGGTCATCACTTCTTGAATTTGAAAAGATCAGAAAAGATAAAACTATCATCCCGCATGCTTTTCCAAAATTGTAAAACACATCCCACAATTTTAGAAAGGAACAAGCAATTCATCCATCATTTTTTCAAAGTTTAGCCAGCTCTACTGGGTTTAATAAAGCAAATCAAGTTTGCAGCATGAAAAAAATATTCATTTTGCATTTGTATTTCAGGTCTTCAAGGGTCAACATAATCATCAAGGGTTATCACTTCTCAAATTTGCAATAATCATAAATTAGAAATATTATGTCAATTTTTTCTAATGTCATAAAAATATCACACTGGTTTGATAAAACATTCTCAGTTTCCATCATGAATAAAATATTCATTTTGCATTTCGAGTCATTATTTCTCAAACTTGCAAGGTCCGAAGAGATAAATGCATTTCCATGCCATAAAATATCCCACAACTTTAGAAAGGGGCCAAATGGTTCATCCATCATTTTATCCAAAGTTTGGATTGCTTAAAAACGTCGGATAAAGCATCCAATATTTGCGCTATGAATACATTATTCATTTTGCACATGCAATTTGGGTCATTGATAATCAACATTATCATTTAGGGTCATCCATTCTCGAATTTGCAAAAGTCATGATAAATAGAAATTTCTTCCCACAGCTTTCGAAAAGGTCAGAGAAAATTTTCCCAAAATTTAACTACCTATAAAGGGTCTAATAGAGCATCTTGAATTTGCATCATGAATAAAATATTCATTTTACATTACGGGTCATCAAGGGTCATTACGATCTTTTAGGGTCATCACCTCTCGAATTTGAAAAGATCATAAAAGGGAAAACTATTATCCCACATGTTTTTCCATAAATGTAATACGCATCCCATAATTTTCAAAAAGATCATGCAATTTATCCATCGTTTTTTCAATGTGTAGCCAGCTCTATAAGGTCTAATAAAGCAAATCGAGTTTGCAGCATGAATAAAATATTCATTTTGCGTTTGTATTTCGGGTCTCCAAGGGTGAACATAATCATCAAGGGTCATCACTTCTCACATTAGCAATAATCATAAAATAGAAATATTATCTCAATTTTTTCTAATATCATAAAAATATCACACTGGTGTCACAACATACCCGGAGGGGGCGCCGAGACTCGGATGGCGATCGTTTGGTTTTTGAAAATGTTTGGGAGTCGCCACCAATTTTAATTCTGGAAAAAATTGGAAAACCTTTAATTTGCAAACTGGTCTTTTAAAATGAGATTTAAGGTCCGGGACTCTGATTATGATTAGGGAAGGGTGGAAACTTAATCCCACTGCACCCCTAATATATCCGTATAAATACGGTTACCCTAGAGTTTATTATGTAAATTTATTTATAACTTTAATGTATTTATTTTTCCCCAAAAGTTAGCAAACATGTAAAATATAAAATAAAATAAAACAAAAGAAATTAAATTAAAAGAAAACAATTTAATGAAAAATTAATTTTGGTTTGATAGTTGTAAGCTACGCCGACGCATTCTCCTGCAGTGCAATGAGGAACTCAAAACCACGTCGTTCTTAGAAAATGATTGTGTATTTGATGGATTTTAGTTAAAATAATAATAATAATAAATGAAAATGTGTTGGTTGGTTGATTTTAATTAGGAATTTAAAATCCACTCTTGCACAGGGTTTAGGATAGTGTGAACTATACAAAAAATTATTTTTTAAGATTTTTGTTATTTTTATTTATTTATTTTTATATATATGTTTTAGACATTTAAAAAATCAGAATACTGACTAAACAAAAAAATAATAATAATAACTACAGTGACCTCAACATAAATTAGACCTAAAACAAGATTATGACAAAAATTAACATAAGGATCCAATAATCAGATCTAAACCCTAAGACCCAAAAAAAAAAAAAAATAAATAAATAAACAATCCACATCCTCATCAATTATTTTTTAGTTTAAAACTGTCAACAAAAAAAAATATCAAGCCCAATAATTAATCTAGCCCAAGCTTAATTAATGAACTAAAAAAACGGACCCCAAACATAAACAAACACAATCTGCTAAAAGTTAAAGAAACCGAAAAAAAACACAACTTGTTATGATTCTACCAAGAAATGATGTGTGCGGGTCTCGATCTAGGAGCCATTAAGTGGATTCAAAGTACACAAAACACAGCTTGTTATTTTTTAGTAAGAAAGAAGAAAATATAACCCAAACACATATCCAACTTTCTAATAATTCAACCTGACAGATAAAAAAAATAACAAAATAAAAGAAAAGAAAAATTAAAATAAAAGGAAATGAGACATTCACGTGACATCTCTAATAAAGGGGTTTGCATTTCAATATTGCTTAGACTTTTTGCTAAAAGACAAAAACACTAAAAGTTCCACTACTTAGAATTCATTGTCTTTTTGTGGGTGAGTGGTCTAGAAAGCATAAGCCCAGGTGACAAAAATAAATTAAAAAAAACAAATAAAGCAACATAAATAAAATAAAGAAAACAAAGGAAAGGAATGGTTCTCGTGACTCTAACAAAGAAAAGTACCCCACTCCTTTACTCATAAACTTAATGCTGTGCAAAGAATAAAGAGAAAGAAAGCTCTCATGACTTTGACTCACGGGTTTGCTTTGATATTGTCTTCCTTTAGCTTTTTTTTTTAAAAAAAAAAAACCAGAAACACGCTAAGTTTCATTTCCTTCTGAGACTAAAATAATATGGGATGACGGAGAGAGAAACAAGGAGGCCGCAGACAGTGAGTATTTCCTTGTTATTCTGTTTATTCTCTTTGTCTTTTATTTGCCAAGAGAAACATAGAGAGAGAAAGAGTGATATCAAGAGAGAGGGAGTGAATACGAGAGAGAGGAAGGGGGAACCTGCTGGCGGCACTGCAACTGGATTTGGTCTGAACTCGCGATGCTGTTGGCAGGGGCGAGACTGGTGCGGTTTTGGTTGATCGTGTGGGGGAGCTATTCGATGGCGATTTGGGGCTGTGGTTGCTGCGTGCGGCTGAGCTGAGGTGCGGCTGGACTGGTGTTGCTTGTGGCAGGGGACTGCACTGGCGTGGTGATGAGGTGCACGCGGTTGGTCCTGCTGGTGGCTGCCCTTCTCTTCTTCTATATTTTTATTTTTAGTTGGTTTATGGTTTTATGACGATGGAGGTCAAAGGCTGTGCTCTAATGCTGATTTGTTACAATGACAGGGAATTTGGGGAATGATGAAGTATGATGATTGGATGTTGTGGATGATGGTTTATGGTTGAGTAGATGTGATTTTTAGTTTCAGGGAGGAGGCTGTGAGGATAATGGCTTTGATGGGAGGGTTGTAACAATGGGTTAAGAGTTGTCGTGTATAATGTAAAAGGGTATGATGGCGGCTGATGGTTAAGGATGGTTATGGTGGAGATGTTAAGATTCTGGTTCCAGCTCCTCTCAAAACCCGAACCCCCCATTGATGATGTGATCCTCCTGATTTAAATTGAGCTTGTTTTTTTTGTTTATTCTCGTGCTGTCTCTGGAACGCAGGGGAACCCATGTTGAATTATCTCCCACGCTTCTGCCTTGCCCACTTGCTGGACCTTCCACTAACTGGGGTAATGAGACCATTCTTGTTGCAGGGAGTGGTGTCTCCAGTGTCCCACTTTCTCTTGTTTTCTCGTGTTTGTGGGCATGACGGTGGAGACATGCTGAAGTTGGAACAGGGGCTTGCCCATGCTGTCTCCTTTCATTATTATTATTATTATATTTTTCTAGGCAAATGGAAATGGGCAGATACGGATGTAACATAAAAATGAAATGGACCCACTATTCACTGTCTAAAATAGATTTCCATTAAACACAAACTCCAAACAAGTACCATCACAAGTAGACACGAGCTAGCATAAAAAAAACAACTTGATTTTTTATGTTGTCATTTGAAAAACAACAAATTTTGATTTTTTTTTATTTTTATAAGAGATAGAAAAGAAATAGAAGACATTTTTTCATTTTTTGAATTTTTTGAAAGAAAAGGACCAAGGGATTACAAAACAACCCTTTTTTTATTTTGATTTTCTGAAAAGACTTCAAAAGAAGCTATAAAGTATGTAAATTTTAAAATTATTATTTAAATGGCTGGACAAAATTTGGTGTTCACAACTGGTTTGATAAAACATCCTCAGATTCCATCATGGTTAAAATATTTATTTTGCATTTTGGGTCATTACTTCTCGAACTTACAGGGTCCAAGTAGACGAATACATTTCCATGCCGTAAAATATTCCACAACTTTAGAAAGGGGCCAAATGGTTCATCGATTATTTTATCCAAAGTTTGGATTGCTAAAAAAGGTCGGATAAAGCATCCAATATTTGCACTATGAATATGGTATTCATTTTGCACTTGCAATTCAGGTCATTGATAATCAACATTATCATTTAGGGTCATCGTTTCTCAAATTTACAAAAATCATAATAAATAGAAATTTCTTCCCGCAGTTTTTAAAAAGGTTAGAGAACTCCATCAATTTCCCAATATTTAACTAGCTATAAGGGGTCTAATAAAACATCTTGAATTTGCATCATGAATAAAATATTCAGTTTACAGTATGGGTCACCGAGGGTTAATATGATCTTTTAGGGTCATCGCTTCTCAAATTTGAAAAGATCATAAAAGATAAAACTATCATCCCGCAGGTTTTTCCAGAATTGTAAAACACATCCGACAATTTTCGAAAAGATCAAGCAATTTGTCCATCCTTTTTTCAAAGTTTAGCCAGCTCTACAAGGTCTGATAAAGCAAATCAAGTTTGCAGCATGAATAAAATATTCATTTTACATTTGTATTTCGAGTCTCCAAGGATCAACATAATCATCAAGGGTCATCACTTATCAAATTTGCAATAATAAAAAATTATAAATATTATCTCAATTTTTCTAATATCATAAAATTATCACACTAGTTTGATAAACCATCCTCAGTTTCCATCATGAATAAAATATTCATTTCGCATTTCAAGTCATTACTTCTCGAACGTGCAGGGTCTGAAGAGATGAATGTATTTCCATGCCATAAAATATCCCACAACTTTAGAAATGGGCCAAATCGTTCATCCATCATTTTATCCAAAGTTTGGATTGCTAAAAAAGGTCGGATAAAGCATCTAATATTTGCACTATGAATAAAGTATTCATTTTGCACATGCAATACAGGCCATTAATAGTCAACATTATCATTTAGGGTCATCCCTTCTCGAATTTGCAAAAGTCATAATAAATAGAAATTTCTTCCCACATTTTTTGAAAAGGTCAGAGAACTCCATCAATTTCCCAAAATTTAGCTACCTATAAAGGGTCTAACAAAGCAACTTGAATTTTGCATCATGAATAAAATATTCATTTTATATTATGGGTCACCGAGGGTCAATATGATCTTTTAGGGTCATTGCTTCTCGATTTTGAAAAGATCATAAAAGATAAAATTGTCATCCTGCTTGTTTTTCCAGAATTTTAAAACACATCCCACAATTTTCGAAAGAATCAAGCAATTTATCCATTATTTTTTTCAAAGTTTAGCCAGCTCTACAGGGTCTAATAAAGCAAATCAAGTTTGCAGTATGAATAAAACATTCACTTTGTATTTGTATTTCGGGTCTCCAAGGGTCAACATAATCATCAAGGGTCATCACTTCTCAAATTTGCAATAATCCTAAAATAGAAATATTATCATTTAGGGTCATTGTTTCTAGAATTTTCAAAAATCATAATAAATAGAAATTTCTTCCCACAGTTTTTGAAAAAGTCAGAGAACTCCACCAATTTCCCAAATTTTAACTAGCTATAAAGGGTCTAATAAAGCATCTTGAATTTGCATCATGAATAAAATATTCATTTTACATTACGGGTCACTGAAGGTCAATATGATCTTTTAAGGTCATAGCTTCTCGAATTTGAAAAGATGATAAAAGATAAAACTATCGTCTCGCATGTTTTTCCAGAATTGTAAAACACATCCCATTATTTTCGAATTGATCAAGCAATTTATCCATTGTTTCTTCAAGGTTTAGCCAACATTACAAGGTCTGATAAAGCAAATCCAATTTGCAGCATGATAAAATAGTCATTTTGCATTTATATTTCGGGTCTCCAATGGTCAACATAATCATCAAGGATCATCACTTCTCAAATTTGCAATATTCATAAAATAGAAATGTTATTTCAATTTTTTCTAATACCATAAAAATATCACACTGGTTTCATAAAAGATCCTCTGTTTCGATCGTGATTAAAATATTCATTTTGCATTTCGGGTCATTACTTTTTGAACTTACAAGGTCCGAATAAATGAAAACATGTCCATGCCACAAAATATCCCACAACTTTAGAAAGGGGTCAAATGGTTCATCCATCATTTTATCCATAGTTTGGATTGTTAAAAAAGGTCGGATAAAGCATCCAATATTTGCACTATGAATAAAGTATTCATTTTGCACATGCAATTCGGGTCATTGATAGTCAACATTATCATTTAGAGTCATCATTTCTCGAATTTGCCAAATTCATAATAAATAGAAATTTCTTCCCACAGTTTTTCAGAAGGTCAGAGAACTCCACCAATTTCCCAAAATTTAACTACCTATAAAGGGTCTAATATAGCATCTTGAATTTGCATCATGAATAAAATATTCATTTTATATTACGGGTCACCGAGGGTCAATATGATCTTTTAGGGTCATCGTTTCTCGAATTTGAAAAGATCATAAAAGATAAAACTATCATCCTGCATGTTTTTCCAAAATTGTAAAACACATCCTACAATTTTTGAAAGGATCAAGCAATTTATCCATCATTTTTTCAAAGTTTAGCCAGCTCTAACGGGTCTGATAAAGCAAATCAAGTTTGCAGCATGAATAAAATATTCATTTTGCATTTGTATTTCGCGTCTCCAAGGGTCAACGTAATCATCAAGGGTCATCACTTCTCAAACTTGCAATAATCATAAATTAGAAATATTATCTCAATTTTTTCTAATATCATAAAATCATCACACTGGATTGATAAAACGTCCTCAGTTTCCATCATGAATAAAATATTCATTTTGCATTTCAAGTCATTACTTCTCGAACTTGCAGGGTCCGAATAGATGAATGCATTTCCATGCCATAAAGGATCCCACAACTTTAGAAATGGGCCAAATGATTCATCCATAGTTTGGATTGCTAAAAAAGGTCGAATAAAGCATCCAATATTTACACTATGAATAAAGTATTCATTTTGCACATGCAATTCGGGTCATTGATAGTCAACATTATCATTTAGAGTCATCGTTTCTCGAATTTGCAAAAGTCATAATAAATAGAAATTTCTTCCCACAATTTTTCAGAAGGTCAGAGAACTCCAGCAATTTCCCAAAATTTAACTAGCTATAAAGGGTCTAATAAAGCATCTTGAATTTGCATCATGAATAAAATATTCATTTTACATTACGGGTCACCAAGGGTCAATATGATCTTTTAGGGTCATCGTTTCTCGAATTTGAAAAGATCATAAAAGATAAAACTATCATCCCCATGTTTTTCCAGAATTGTAAAACACATCCCACAATTTTCGAAAGGATCAAGCAATTTATCCATAATTTTTTCAAAGTTTAGCCAGCTCTACAGGGTCTGATAAAGCAAATCGAGTTTGCAGTATGAATAAAATATTCATTTTGCATTTGTATTTCAGGTCTCAAAGGGTCAACATAATCATAAAGGGTCATTACTTCTCAAATTTGCAATAATCATAAACTAGAAATATTATCTCAATTTTTTCTAATATCATAAAAATATGACACTGGTTTGATAAAACATTCTCAGTTTCCATCATGAATAAAATATTCATTTTGCATTTCTAGTCATTACTTCTCGAACTTGTAGGGTCTGAATAGATGAATGCATTTTTGTGCCATAAAATATCCCACAACTTTAGAAATGGGCCAAATGGTTCATCCATCATTTTATCCAAAGTTTGGATTGCTAAAAAAGGTCGGATAAGGCATCCAATATTTGCACTATGAATAAAGTATTCATTTTACACTTACAATTCGGGTCATTGATAGACAACATTATCATTTATGGTCATCGTTCCTCGAATTTGCAAAAATCATAATAAATAGAAATTCCTTCCCACAGCTTTTGAAAAGGTCAAAGAACTTCATCAATTTCCCAAAATTTAACTAGCTATAAAGGGTCTAATAAGGCATCTTGAATTTGCATCATGAATAAAATATTCATTTTACATTACAGGTCACCGAGGGTCAATATGATCTTTTAGGGTCATCGCTTCTCGAAGTTGAGAAGATCATAAAAGATAAAATTATCATCCCACATGTTTTTCCAGAATTGTAAAACACATCCCACAATTTTCGAAAGGGTCAAGCAATTGATGCATCATTTTTTCAAAGTTTAGCCAACTTTACAAGGTCTGATAAGGCAAATCGTGTTTGCAATATGAATAAAATATTCATTTTGCATTTGTGTTTCGGGTCTCCAAGGGTCAACATAATCATCAAGGGTCATCACTTCTCAAATTTGCAATAATCATAAAATAGAAATGTTATCTCAGTTTTTTCTAATATCATAAAAATATCACACTGGTTTGATAAAACATCCTCAGTTTCCATCATGAATAAAATATTCATTTTTGTATTTCGAGTAATTACTTCTTGAACTTGCAGGGTCCGAACTGATGAAGACATTTCCATGCCATAAAATATCCCACAACTTTAGAAATGGGCCAAATGGTTCATCTATCATTTTATCCAAAGTTTGGATTGCTAAAAAAAGGTCGGATAAAGCATCCAATATTTGCACTATGAATAAAGTATTCATTTTGCACTTGCAATTCGGGTTATTGATAGTCAACATTATCATTTAGGGTCATTGTTTCTCGAATTTGCAAAAATCATAATAAATAGAAACTTCTTCCGACAGCTTTTATAAAGGTCAGAGAACTCCATCAATTTCCCAAAATTTAACTAGATATAAAGGGTCTTATAAAGCATCTTGAATTTGTTTCGTGAATAAAATATTCATTTTACATTACGGGTCACCGAGGATCAATATGATCTTTTAGGGTCATCGTTTCCCGAATTTGAAAAGATCATAAAAGATAAAACTATCATCCCACATGTTTTTCCAGAATTGTAAAACATATCCCACAATTTTCAACAGGATCAAGCAATTTATCTATCATTTTTTCAAAGTTTAGCCAGCTCTACAGGGTCTGATAAAGCAAATCAAGTTTGCAGCATGAATAAAATATTCATTTTGCATTTTGTATTTCGGGTCTCCAAGGGTCAACATAATCATCAAGGGTCATCACTTTTCAAATTTGCAATAATCATAAAATTGAAATATTATCTCAACTTTTTCTAATATCATAAAAATATCACACTGGTTTGATAAAACATTCTCAGTTTCCATCATGAGTAAAATATTCATTTTGCATTTCGAGTCATTACTTCTCGAACTTGTAGTGTCCAAATATATGAATACATTTCCATGTCATAAAATATCCCACAACTTTAGAAAAAGGCCAAATGGTTCATCCATCATTTTATCCCAAGTTTGGATTGCTAAAAAAGGTCGGATAAAGCATCCAATATTTGCACTATGAATAAAGTATTCATTTTGCATTTGCAATTCGAGTCATTGATAGTCAGCATTATCATTTAGGGTCATCGTTTCTCGAATTTGCAAAAATTATGATAAATAGAAATTTCTTCCCACGGTTTTTTAATAGGTCAAACAACTCCGTCAATTTTCCAAAACTTAAATAGCTATAAAGGGTCTAATAAAGCATCTTGAGTTTGCATCATGAATAAAACATTCATTTTACATTATAGTTCACCAAGGGTGAACTTGATCTTTTAGAGTCATTGCTTCTCAGAATTGAAAAGATCATAAAGATAAAAATATCATCCCGGCATGTTTTTTCTAGTATTGTAAAAAACATCCCACAATTTTCAAAAGGATCAAGCAATTTATCTATCATTTTTCCAAAGTTTGGCTAGCTATAAAGGGTTGGATAAAGCATTCTGAGTTTGCACCATGAATTAAACATTCATTTTGCTCGTGCATTTTGGGTCACTGAGGGTCAACATAATCATTGAGGGTCATGGCTTCTTGATTTTTTAAAAATTGTAAGAAATAAAAAATATCATCTCAATTTTTTACAATGTCATAAAAACATCCCACAATTGTTGAAAGGGCTCTACAATTCATCCCTCATTTTTTCAAAGTTTAGATAGCTACGGAGGGTTGGATAAAGTACCTATTGTTTTGCATGAGGCATAAGCAATAAATACTTGCAGCACACAAGAACTTGGGAGGAAGAAAATGTGAAATAAAAAAAAAGGATAAAATGATTTGACTAGATGAAAATGCTATGCAAGATTATAAAATATGTGCTTACAAAACTCAAGATGATAAACTAACCAAATGAAGGAGCAAAAGCTTCATATAGTGCCCTAATTTTGTATTTCATATTATTTTATTCAAACCCAAAAATACAGCAGATGTCAAAAGTCAAATGCTAACAAGTGAAGAATCTATTATGTTGATTGACATTAATAACTTCAATTGAGTGTTACACAATGGATCATGGAAACTGAATCTCAGTCCAGATATAGAATTATATATAACCAAACTACATAATTATTCTATACAATAAGAGATAATAAGCACCTGTGTACTTACCGGCGTACCTCATTTGCCACCTTTTCAAGCCTAAGAGGAGTTTTTAAACCATCTTCTGGTATATCATCAAAGCAACAGTTATTGATGAGTCCTGTTAGTTAATTGTATCAAACCAAAACTCAGAGTTAACAGCAAGGGAAATTTTTTTCATTTCACAAATTGAATCAATAAGAGACTTAACAGTTACCTTTTAATCTATAACTGCAGGAAAAGATGACCTCATTACTTCCTGAAGGTATAACAATATGGATGGAATACAAGGAAAATTATCTAAAGAGGGAGAAACGCATACAATTAAGTAAAATAACACTAACTACTAATATATGAAATTTCTTTGAATCAAAGATTTAACAGATGACATGAAACTGATAAAAGAAGTTTAATCCTTACCTTGTGTGGAGGGAGAACATCTTTATTAGTCTGGAATTTAATCAGGGATTTCCCATGAGCCCTGTCTATATTCAGAATACAAGAGGGGGGAGGAGCACAGTATAAGAATTCCATATGAATTGAAGCTCCACTCACACCCTAATAGAGTAATAGCACAAGAAAATCAACTATAAACTTAGCTCCTTTCTCGAAAAATAAGATAAAGTTCCACTTCCTCTTTTATTTTCATGAAATAAATGCAAAGGGAATATAAGACCATAACAAATAAATGAACAAGTAAAGTGATGAAGTGGAAAACAAGTAACCCGGACACTTGAAAGTATTACAGTCTCTAACTCTATGCCTAATTTTCAACCACTGACAATAAACAAAAGATTCTGCATTGATCAATGCTTGACATGCTAAACACAAGTGAATTCATAATATATATGCCTCCCACACCCACTCTAGCATATTCAAATTTAACAGGAAAGGAACCGAAAGTCTTTAATTCCATTGACTTCCTAGCTGCACTTCAGTGCCCCCAGTTAGAAAAACAAAACATATTTGAATTACACACGACATCCCTTTCACTATTCTCCACTAAAATAATAGCTTATGAAAACAACATCTTCCGAAACAAAGATTTATGTTTAATTAACCATGTCAAGCAGATGGTGAATGCAGTAAAAGAAAAATAAATTAAAAAAAAAACTGCTAAGCTGAAAAAACAGACATTGTCTATAATTCTTCTGACAAACCTGATCAATGTTCCCTGGTCCAATTAAGACAAGTGCCACCCCAGATGCATCCATTATATCCTATTGAAAGAGCATATGAATACATATCATGGTTATCAAATTGGGATTCAAATCGTGAATTGGAAAGGCTATTTTTTGAATTGTGAATCGAATCGTAATATACATGATTAATTATTAAAAAATAGGTTAAAGCACCTTTTTTTAAGTAAAGAAACATTTTTTATAAAAAACACTATATTGTTTTAAAATCAAATAGTTCATGGTATAACTAACAAGTTGAATTATATATGTCAAAACAAACCAAAATTTAAGTTGTAATAATAGTCACAAATCACAATAAGCAAGTAAAGAAAAAAGTGTCTTTACATGTTTTGTCATCAACCGGTTAAAAAATAAATAAAAACCAAAAGACTCATTTAGACAAAAAAAAACCATTTATTACAAAACACTAAAACTTAACACTGTATACTAGAGAGGACAGGTTGGACAGCAAATAGACAACAAATAAAAAAAAGTTAGAAAAAAAAAAAGAAAAAAACTCGGGTAGCATGTGGTGTTCGAATTGAAGCAAAGGTCACTTGGGGTGGGGTGCTTGAGGGGTGGAGTTGTAAAAGACAAAAAAAAAATGGAAAAAAGAAAAAAAGAAGATACCAGCAAGCTCCAGTTGGGTAAGTGATCGTGGGGAAGAGGTGGAGATCACATCATGGAACAAATCCAAATAGTGATTTTCTTCTAATGATGAGGGGGTAATGCCGAGGGGAAGATTTTCGGCCATTCCCTCCACTTTGGTTAAGAAAGTTGCGAAAATACAATGGAGTTTTGAGGTTTTTCAGAACTGGGCCGGGCATGACCCGACTTGGATGGGTGAGTGACCGGCTAGGTGCGAATTGCTAAAACCCGATTCATTTTGCGAATCATGCAACTCACCTATGATACCTACGATTCAGAGAAAGATACATTGCGTAAAATGATTCAACGTACGATTTGCATAGTTCAGCTTGAGACTCCCATCAAATCGTGAGTATTGTATGGGATACTAACTACACTGATGAATATGTGTAAGTCTTGCTGAAACAGAAGTTCCATTTTACTACCAAAAAATTTCTCATGTAAAACAAAGATGAAAATAGGAATCCTCTTACCAATAAAATACAGTTTACAACAAAAGGATGCTATAAAAAAAATTAACAGAACCAAGGGTCAATGGCAGGAATTAAATGGATTATAGAATAAGGTCTACACTTTGAAATAACATATAGCAATTTGCAAAAAAAACAGGATAAAAGAGAAAAAGACAAAATGATCAATCACCGTTATAAAGGGATAGTTCACGTTTGTACAAGACCAGCAGAGAACTCTACCTTTTTGGATGCAAGGTAATCATCCCTTTTGCAGAAGAGCACACACCTGTGAATGCACACAAACATAGGACACATCACATGGAATTGTTAATAAACAAACTCATAAACAGTAGCTAGTACATCTAACCAAAGGGTAACTTAATTTGAGAATATTGAAATGTGAGAAAAATCACCCAAAACGGCTTTCCTATCTTTCCACAAGTCAGAAATTGGAACCTCGTTTCCATTCAAGTCAAACACCTTCACCGATTCCAGTGAACACGTGGTATCCTCACCCAACACTGGAGACTCAACTCCTGTTCACATCCACACATTGAAACAATCACCCTTAAATCGCATATGAATATGATCATTCAATCAACACAATCATAATGACTGTTAAAAGCAAATAAACTTATCAACATCAACAGCATGTTATTTACAAGACCATAACCATAGAGGCTGGACATAAAAAACAAAAAGAGCCGCCATAAAAGGTATCAATCAATTAAAGTACAAGACCATGTTCAGCACAAGGATGATGGAACAAAGAACATTCTGTTATTTACCTCATTGTATAATGACCAAGAATGACTTTATGCTACAAATGTAATTTGAATAACCCAGAGAACAAAGGCACAACAAACATTAACGAAATAAAGATTAACAGCATGCCCTAGACCTCCACAGTTCCGCTGTAACCCCAAGAGAGAGAGAAAAAAATCGAAAATAAGAAAGGATGCTGCATCAAGCACAAGTCTTTATCATCAAGATTCCTCAAACTCGAGAAGGAAAAAAAAAAGATTTTCTTGAAGTAGATATTAAAATCAATCTTTAAAAAATCAGAACAGAAACGGTTAAATTGAAACCAAGAAGACGAGTCACATGGTACAGCTAGCATAAAGGAAGCGTTGTGAGCCCAAGTTTTGCAGTGAGAAGTGTGTGAGTCTTGGAATTATAATAGCATTTGGTGTAGTTCAGTTAGCTCGGTGAATCAAGAAAGAAAGAAAGCGATTCAACAAGAATAAAGGGGATTGAACAAAGAAGAGTTGAAGGAAGGAGCAAGAAACCTCTATCACCTCGCCGTATTCCTTATTCCTGTTGCAGAAATCATGGTCCATGATGGATGGAATTGGAGGAATCTTGGGAGGAGAATGGACCTGCTGCTGCAGCGGCGAAAGGTGGTGGCGGCTATGTTGAATGAGGATAAAGGATCGGTCATGGAAATGATGAACAAGAATAAGAAGGTGGAGCATTGTTATATGACCATAACATGCAGACGTATTTGCTCGACATGCATATCAGTCCACCGTTAAAAGTATTGGAATTTGATTTTTAAATATCTTAAAATATTTTATCACTCAATCACACGATTCTCTACTTGTGAGTCGCGACACCAGTGCGTACAAATAAAGTTTCCGGTGAGAAAGAGAAAAAGATTGAGAGAGAGGAATGATCACCAAGACAACTCTGATTCCACCCTTTTTCTGATTTTGGTGTCGTCGTTCTCACGGTTACTTATTTTATACTAATTTGGGTGCAATTATTATGGGCTTGGGCCAAACATTCCTTATCATGGGCTTCTCCCCATGAGGAGTTTCAGAACATGTTAGTATTTTTTTTTATTTTTTGGTTTCCCAAGATATCCACCGTCGTGAAGAATCTGATTAATCCTTCGTGCCATAAGACTCAAAGGATGAAATAGCTAGCCTGGGAAAACTTTTGCATTCCCAAAGACAGGGTTCGAACCCCTGACCTTTGGTTAAGGGTGGACGAGCCCCTACCGCTCGACCACACCCCCCAGGTTAACATGTTAGTATTTATTCATCATCATTTAAAAAGGCATTTTCTTGGGCATAGCCCAAGAAACTCTTGAGCACTCCCCCTTTTTATTGCACCGTGTTGATTTTCTTGGTGAAGGATTTATTAATGTTAGTCCAATTTTTAATTACCACTGGAATTATTATTATTTTCTTGACAAAAAAAAAGAAGAATTATTATTAATATAACTGAATGATTTAGATCTAATTTCAGTCCACTCTAATGTCACTCTGCCCTTCAAGGGTCAATAGCCATAAAAGATTGGACAAAGTCTCTTGATAATCAACCTATTTATTTATGATCATTGCCTCTTAAATAAAATATGATGAGTTTTTATCATTAATAAAAGATTCATATTGTTTCCTTCAGGTCACTGAGATTAGAAATATTTGATTAGAATCATCGTTTTTTTTTTTAAATAAATTGTGAGGTCATAAAAGATAGCAATATCGTATCACACTTTTTTCAAGATCATAAAAATACCCCCACAAATTATAAAGGGTCGGATAAAGCAATACATTATGAATAAAATTTTCATAATCCCTTTGCATTTCGGGTCTGAGAGCCAACATATTTGTTTACGGTCATTGCTTGTAGAATTTGTAGAATCATAAGAGATAGAATCATCTTCTCAATTTTTTTTTGCGCAATATGATAAAAATATTTCACAAGTTTCAAAAGGGTCAGAGATCCTTTCCACATATTTCAAAAGGTCAAATAGTAATAAAAGATCAAAAAGCATTAAAGGTCAAATAACACATCCCAAATTTTATCACAAAAAATACCCCTATACTTATATTACGAATAAAATATCCATATAGCCTTTATAATATAGATTATCAAAGGTCAATATATTCCTTTATGGTCATCAATTGTCAACTTTGCAGAGTCATAAAATATAGTAATATAATCCCACAATTTCTTTCTATAGTTATAAAAACATCTTACAAGTTTTGAAAGGTTTATGCAATAGATCCATAATTTTTCCAAAGTTTAGATAGATAGAAAAAGACAAATAAAGTATTTAGAGTTCATATTATAAATAAAATATTTATTTTGCAATTGCATTTAGGGTAATTAAGGGTTAATATATTTATTCAGAGCCATTGTTTTTCAAATTTGCAAAATTCATAAAAAATAGTCATTCAACAATTTTCGAAAGGGTCAAACAATTTATTCATCATTTTATCGAATATTTAGATAGCAATAAAAGGTCAATATAACATTTTAAGTTTGCTTTATGAATAAAATATTCATTTTTCATTTGCGTTTTGAGACACTGAAAGTAAACATAATCATTTAGGGTCATCATTTCTCAAATTTGCAAAGATCATACAAAATAAAAATATCATCCCAACATTTTTTCCAAAGCACAATTTTCAAAAGGGACAAACTATATTTATCCATTATTTTTACAACGTTTATATAGTTATAAAGGCTTAGATAAATCATTTACACTGCGTTTGTTTTGTGTCATGGGGAGACAGAGACAGAAATACAGGGACAGTGGAGACGAAGATAGGAAAAATATTGTCCCTGTATCATGTTTGGTTGTGGAAACAGAGACAGAAAAAATATTGGTCGTTGACCACCATTGACCAGCGTTTGGCCGCCGTTGACCGGCGTTGACTTCTGACATTGACCGTTGACTTCGGCGTTAACTATCCGTTCACTGGCGTTGACTTTTCAATGTTGACCGTTGACTCCGACATTGACTGGAGGCGACAGGTGACCGAACCACTGTCCCCATTTTCTGTCTCCACTGTCCCCACTTTTTAGAGGGACAGAAATACAAAAAAATTTTATCTCTAATTTTCCGTCCTCGTAACCCGTCCCTGCCACCAAACATAATACAGGGATAGTGTGTCCCTGTATTTGTGTCCTAGGACACAAAACACTACCTTAGAGTTTGTTTAATGAATAAAAATATTCATTTTGCATGTGCATTGTGTGAACACCCGATTTTGTCTGGTCATTTAAATATAAATTTCAAAATCTGCATATTTTATAGTTTCTCTTAGAGTTTGCTCAGAAAAAAAAGAGAGGTTTTTTTTTTTTTGGTCTTTCAGTTCGTTTCTTTTGAAAAAAATAAAAGAAAATATATAAAAAATTTAAAAAGCATCTCTTTTATGTTATTTTATTTTAAGTCAAAAAATTCAAAAATTTTCAAAGTTGCTTAGATCCAGCTCTAGTGTTTTGGGTTACTCTCATTCCAAAAATAAGAACAATCTTGTCAGTCTGTAGTCCATTTCTTGAGTTTTTGTTTGAGGGCCTTGTCCGAGTTTATATTCACCCCAATTCTGAGTTAAATTCATCTTGTTGGGCCATGGAAGGCCCAATTAGTCCATGACAAAACTCACCTTAAGGAAAAGAGAGGTCCGATTACCTTGGCCTACTTGAATTTCGATTAAGGAAGAATAAAATGGGTGGCTGTCTTCTCTGACCCACTCCCTCACCCCGCGTGCATAGCATCATGAAAAGTAGACAACGACAAACAAGCACTAAAAAGCGAACACAAACATGAAATATGATGGGCGCTTATGGGCAATATTCATTAAAATACATATGGCAGACAACAACAGTCAATTTTGGAAAACAAAAATATAAATTAAAGGGAGACACTGCCATCTCCATCCCTCCACTCCCTTAATCTTCACTCCTCCAGAGCACTGAAACGGGAATGAGGGGCATTTTGCAGAAGTGATGGGCGAAGGTTAAAGGCGTGGGGAACAAGCTCGCACGCTCTCCTGCACCACCTCACGCAACCCAAGGACAATTGGAAATGTTAAATCACCCAGCATAAATAGCAAAAGCCTCAGTGAAAAGGGGGGGTCCAATATCATCACTCTCAGAATCATCGCAAGATAGCCTCGATCACCATCATCCAAAATTCATCCTAATCAATCAAAACCATTGTCTTCATTATTCTCAACTCTGTTTCTATCACCAATACTATTTCTCCCAAAAATACACCCACATCTCCACACTATCAGCATTCACCATCAATAACCATTTCTCTCTTAACCATCACAGCAACTACTATAATTAACCGAGACCAAGCTGAGAAAATGATGATGAACTAGAAACAGAAGGAAGAGAAAGAAGAGCAGAGGGAAAACGTGGTCGTACTTCACCACCTGCTCGAGCCACCGCGTCCTCGATAGCCAAGCCCTTCCGCGGCTCCTCACCATCTTCCAGCAAACCCCACCGCAAACGCCCTTGGTTCCCAGCTCCGCCACGGCCAAGCCGAGGTCATCCTAGCCGCGGCCACCACCAAGAATCGCGAAACCTCTGCCCGTGATAACTGCACCGTCCACAATCGCACATCGATCCCCCCATCTCGGCTAGCACCACCAGCTTAAAGAGCCTCACCGCATCGCAGCTCCCGACCGCGCTCCTGTCTTGCCCAAACCACCGATCGAAGCGGACCACGCCGCCAACCTCGTCACGCCGGACCTAACCTCCCTCCACCCCGGGCCGTTAAGCTAGCTGCCGCGCCCGGCCGTTGCGCGCGTGACAGCCCCCATCGACTGACCGCATCGCCCCTCTTCCCTTGCTGCCTCGGTTCGCCTCCATTTCCCCTCCGTTGTCTCTGGTTTCCTTTGCACCCTGTCTTTTTGCTGTGATGAAGTGTGGTTGTGTGCATTTACACTTAGATTCCGTGTATCCTTTCGGGAGGAGTCAGGTTATTTTTTATTTTTTTTGTCAAGACTAATGTTTGGGCTTGGGTATACATTTGGGGTTGTTGGGATGGCATTTTTTCGGCAGATTCATTTAGGTGGAGTTTGGGCACGCCTCTTTATTTTTCGGGCCATGTACCTTGGGTCGAAAAATTCTGCTCTATCACATTCTAGGATAATATATATATATATATATATATATATAAAAAGACAGAATAGAATAAAATAAATAAATAATAAAAAACCAAAAAATAACAAAAAATGAAAATAATAAAAAATAACAAATGTTTGATCCGTGCAATGGTTAATAATCATGACTGAGAGGTAGATGCCTCCTTCATGCATTATCAAATCATAAAGATTTATTGAACAACCTCGTGCGGCCTTGAATCTTGTGCATAAACGGGTTTTCTTTTTAATTCCTGTTCGATCAAAATCATTTTCAAAATTAAAACCAATCAACACACTTTTATTTTCTCTTTTAACTAGAATCCATCAAACACACAAGCATATTTTACAGAAGCGCTGGTTTGAGTTCACCGTTCTTGCACCAGAGGGTACGCGTGTAGCTTACAACTATCAAACCAAAATTAATTTTTCATTAAATTGTTTTCTTTTAATTTAATTTCTTTCTATTTTATTTTACTTTATATTTTACATAATCGCTAACTTTTGGGAAAATAATTAATTGGCATAATAAGCTCTAGGATAACCGTATTTATACGGATGTATTAGGGGTGCAGTGGGATTAAGTTTCCACCCTTCCCTAATCATAATCAGACTCCCGGACCTTAAATATCATTTTAAAGACCAGTTTGCAAAAATCAAAGGTTTTCCAATTTTTCCAGAATTAAAATTGGTGGCGACTCCAAACATTTTTCAAAAAAACAAAAAAAACGATCGTCATCCGAGTCTCGGCGCCCCCCTCCGGGTACGTTGTGACACATTGTTAACACGATTATATAGGATCATCACTTCTCGAATTTACAAATATCATAAGAAATCGAAACATCATCCCGCAATTTTCAAAAGGGTAAGGCATTTTTTCCATCACTTTTTCAAAATTTAAATAATTATAAAAGATCTGATAAAACATCTAAGCTTACATCATAAATAAAATATTTATTTTGCATTTTGGATTTTCACTTCTCAAACTTATTATAGGGTCCTAATAGACAAATCAATTTCTCTTGAAATGGACAAATTTTATATAGTCTTGCACACGAGATTTTGAACTGAAACAATATAATGTTAAATTCAAAGCCTAATACTACTATTGTAATAGATTCCAACTGGTGTGCTGCAATGTGCTGAATGGCTGTTAAAAAACTGGACCTCCAGGCAAAGCTAATGTCCAGCTCAAGAAGCAGCATAGAATGATTTACACTTCGGGAAGCCAGATAAATAAAGCAGTTATTGAGGGGCTCCAGGTGTTCTTTCTTCATGAGCAACATGCTTTTAAGATATCTTCAATGTCTGGATCATCACCTGCTTCTTTGTCCTGCTCACATTAACATATTTCACATAATGGTATCACAAAAATGTGCAACACATATGCCACAGATTCAATACTGATTGCGGCCACACGATCTAGAAAAATATATTCCATAAAAGATGGTCTAGATAGGGAGTTGCACACACCTTGTGGATGTATGAGATGTTATTTTTACCGGGACCTGCAACTAGAATTCCTCCTTGTTGCCTGACACAATGCCAATATTAAAAGAAATTTATGAGAACTTCAACACATGAACCTTGAAAACTAAGCATAACCAGCTAGTGTAAGACTTCTCTCTGAGACAAATTTGCATACCAGCCTCCTCTGGCAATGGTATCCTTTTCAGATGAAAGCTTCCAATCTTGCCGATAACCTTCCATATATGATTGTATTATCTTAAGACCAGCCTGCAGTGTAACAACTAAAATTAGCATAGGACATCGAGAAATCTTAACTCATGAACACATATCATGCAGACGCTGCTAATTGGTGTTTTGTGCAAATTTTATGAACAAAGGATCTGGTGGTTTCTTACTTACTTTGGGGGTAAATGTAGTTAAAACTCCAGAAACAAATTTTAAGGCCTCATATGATGAGTGAGTGGGGTCTGCATAGATTTCTGGAACAGAAACACAGTCCTGTCAAAGTGCTCATGTAAGATTGGCCAAGTTACTAGAACTATCAATTGGTCACAAGGATTAGGTTGGTTATCAGCGAAGTACCTCCTTCGAATTTTGTTTGCTCAGCGAAGGCTCTGGCCTGTGATAAATATAGGTATTAGCTTCAAATTCCAGCATACTCATATGTTAGCAAAATGCAGAAAATCAATACATGGACGGTATCAGATTGAGAATAGTATAAACTGCACTTCAGTGCCACCAGTCACAAAAACAAAACAAATCTGAATCACATAAGACATCCTTACACTCTATTCCACTAAAAATCATAGCATAAGGAAACAAAATGTTCGGAAACCAAATTTATGTTTAATCAACCATGTCAAGCAGATGGTGAATGCAGTACAAGAAAAGTACATCAAAAAAATAAAAAAAAAAGCTAAGCTGAAAATACAGACACCATTTATAATTATTCCGACAAACCTGATCAATGTTCCCTGGTCCAATTAAGACAAGTGCCACACCAGATGCATCCATTATATCCTGTTGAAAGAGCATATGAATGTGTGAGTCTTGCTGAAATAGAAGTTCCATTTTACTGCCAAAAATTTTCTCATGTATAACGAAGATAAAAATAGGAGTCCTCTTAGCAATAAAATACAGTTTACAACAAAAGGATGCTACACAAGCAATTAACAGAACCAAGGGTCAATAGCAAGAATTAAATGGATTATAGTATAAGGTCTAAAATTGCAAGAACATATAGTAATTTACAAAATAGCAGGATAAAAGAGAAAAAAAAATAAAATAAAATGACTGATCAACTTTGAAGGGATAGTTCACGTTTGTAGTAGCCCAGCAGAAAACTTTACCTTCTTGGATGCAAGGTAATCAGCCCTTTTGCGGCAAAGCACACACCTGTGAATGCATACAAGCATAGGACACATCACATGCAATTTGTCAATAAAACAGACTCCTAACCAGTAGCCAGAACATCTAACAAAGAGTAACTTAATTTGAGAATAAAATGTGAGAAAAATCACCCAAAGTGGCGAGCAAATGCCACAACAGCTTTCCTATCTTTCCACAAGTCAGAAATTGAAACCTCGTTTCCATTCAAATCAAACACCTTCACCGAATCCAGTGAACTCGTAGTGTCCTCACCCAACACCGGAGACTCAACTCCTGTTCACATCCACACATTGAAACAATCACCCTTAAATTGCATATGAATATGATCATTCAATTAACATAATCATAATGACTGTTAAAAGAAAATAAACTTATCCATATCTTACACGATGAATTCTTCAAATCCAATCTAATATTGGTACAATCATAATTACATGTGGCTGTGTAAAACTTTTATCTATTCATTTTCCTTTAGTTTAGAAAGAGAAAAGACCAAAGGGTAAGAGACAAAACTTGCCTGCAGAACTAGTAGCAGAAGGTATGGTTACATGGTTTGTGGTTGATGATAGTTTGAGATTCTTAGAATATCTAAGGTGGTTTTGATGTAGAGATAATAAGGAAGTGGGGGGAGGAGATAAATATTGCAGCCGACCCTGATTTGTAGCTTTGTTAAGGTGAAGAGAATTGGAAAAAAGCGTTGTGGAGAGGGAGCTGGCCATGGAACACGGTCTCAGGAAGCAGAAACAAGAGATGGTGAAGGGTGTTTTTCTTTCCCTTGTTCTAGTTGTCCCTCGTACCTTAGCACTTAGCAAGATGAGAAAACGACAAATCAAATGTGCAACGTGGACGGTCTGGACGTGGAACAGTTTAGAACTAGGGAGGAAGTGAGTGTGTGTGAGACCGGGAGAAATCAATCAACGGACGTGGCATATTCCGTGGCACAGAAATAGAAATTCTAACATATAAAATTCTACCATTGAAACTTGGAATTGCATTAAACGATACAGAGAGTGTGTGGCAGTTCCCCCATGTCACAAGGCTTTTGTTTCATCTTCCAAAGGTGGCTTTTAGAGGAGGGATGAAGAAAAAAAATTTAAAATTATCTGAGTATTATTATAATTTTTAAGTCAATTTTTATATTTTTACAAAACAAAAGAATGTTGGAGATATGTATCTGATATAAATTTAAAGTATTTTTTTCAAAAATATATCTTTAAATGGGGTCTGTTTTAGGGTATATTTAGTTATTCTTGAGAATAATTATTTGAAAATGATATATTTTATATTTATTACAAGTTATATAAAATTATTCTCGAATATCAATTATTTCCGGAAAACATACTTTTCTATGATGAAAAGTGAGAATAAATATTCATGACTTGTGAATGGTAATTATTAAATATAAATATAAAAATATCATTTAATTATTTGATTTTCTCCTATAATTTTTATTTATCCATGCTCATTTGACTTCATAAATCCATTATGCTCTCAATTGATTTTTTTTTAATTGTTATATTGATTGAGATGAACAAATTTATAAAAAAAATTCTTAAATTATAATTTTTATTTTGGATTATAATAATAATAGTAAATGTGTTAGGAGTATTTTGAAAATTATGACATATATTCCTTTAAATATATATTACAAGAGAACGTATCATATGAGAAAATGGTTAATTATGAGAGTGAGAGAAATGAATTTTGACGGTTGGATCTTATATTAATGATCAAGATTAAAGCATAAAGTCATGTGATTTTTTTAAATGGGTATATCAATATTAATTACCATTAACTAAATTTCAATCTTGATCATCTATATACAGTTATATGATCCATATTTGGTCATTTTACTCTCATAATAAACTACTCATCTCATGTAATATGCCCCCTCTATTCAAATAAACAAGTTTTAAATTTGTTCATAGAAATTTTAACAAATAGTCTATGGAATGCTTAATGTTAAACAACCAATTTGTGTAAAATATCAATGAGTAATATTTTTAGGAATATTATTTTGAGGAATGTGATTCTTGAAAATATAATTTTAAATTTTGAAACAAATGCCCCTATAAAAATTTCATGTTCCATATTTGTCCTTATACTCTTACAATTTTTATTCAAATTATAACTTAATCATTTTCATCATTTTATCAATCATCATGCATTATATATCACTACCAAACATAATTTTGTCTCAATCTCCTTACCATTTTCATCTCCACTATCTCATTGTCTTTGTCTTTTTTGTCTTGAAACAAATACCAAACGGAGCCCAAATAACAGAAAATTATGACAACAAAATTTATATTATTATTTTGAAATTTTGAACAGTTAATTAAACAAGTTAACGTACAAAAAAGAAATCGTAACCATATAATAACGCAAGGGCCAGTAATAAGATTTAGTTTTATAACTAATCCAATGCTTCAACACAAGAAGCAGCCAAATGGTCATTATTAAAGAATCATTCTAAACATAGTATTATTGTACATATCCCCCTCAATTATTGGGATACTTGATATTCACCAGTTGATATTAAACCAATTATTTTAGATATTTTCAAAATTTTGACTTGGACTGCTGTTTAATTGTAGATCAGGGTTCATTCATATTTAAACTTAATGACAAACTAGATTAATCTTATCTGAATTTGATAAAATTTATTGACTTTAATAAATATATTGTTTATTGTGCATTACATGAGAGGTCAAGTAGAATGATTTTATAAATAGAGAAAATATCAGTGTAATGATTTTAAAAACTCAAAAATTTCTTAAGTAAATTTTATAATTAAAGGAAATGTGGACTAAATTTCACTGAATCTCAAGAAAAATTTGATATAATTTGCCCTAATTATTAATTGTATGTTAAATCTTCACCTTAAATTATCTATGGCAAACTTCAATTTCATAGTACAGATACTACACATCAAATTCAATTGATGAAAGCTGAGTTTAAGTCACAACTCACGGATCCGCATCTGTCTCTACACAAAAGTACAATATCACGTTCATGTAATAAATAGATAAATTGAAAAGAAAAAGGAGCGAGGCGATATAAAGTAACAACTCACAACCGACAGGCGCCGGTTAACGGTAGTAAAACCAATTAATAATGCTGTTGCTTGTGCTTGCTGGCTTCAATTTTCTAAAGGGCCAAAAATAAATAAATAAATAAATAACATAAAACCCCAAGGCCAAGAAAAAGGTTTCCATAAACGACCCAAAATTAAGAGAATAAGGGATTTAAGCAAGGAAAGAGTGCGTGGGCATTACCCAATACCTTCATCCCTTCGATTAGTTTTAGTTGCAATGGCGGCCATATCCCGCCTCGTCAAGCGCACCTCCTCCTCACTCTCCTCCCCGGCGGCGCGTAGGTTCTTCTGCTCCTCGGAAACCATTTTCCACGCGCCGCCGCGCAATGATCCCAAGGATCGGAATGTGCAGTGGGTGTTCCTGGGTTGCCCCGGCGTCGGAAAAGGCACCTACGCCAGCCGCCTCTGCACCCTCCTTGGCGTCCCTCACATCGCCACCGGTGATCTCGTGCGCCACGAGCTCAACTCCAACGGCCCCCTTTCCTCCCAGGTCCCCACTCCTCTCTCTCTCTCTCTCTCTCTCTCTCTCTCTCTGCTTTTTTCACCTCATCTTTTTTTTTCCCTCATTTTTCAGTTTATTATTTTGGCTGAAATACTTGACCTTTTTATTTATGATCTTCTGTGTTGACTTCGAAGTATGGATGGTTTAGCATTGTTGCTTAATTTTGTCTCTTCATGCGCTTTTTTTCGTCTTTTCTTTCAGTTTGAGAAATTAACTTTGCACCCTATCTGCGTGAATCACGGAATTACTATGAAGCAATCTTTCAAATTTGTGCTTTTTCTGACATAAGCTTTTGGTTTTGTATAGTAGTGATAGAAATTGTAGGATCGTGTAGTACTGGGTTGCGCCCTGTTACATTGTAGAGGGACAGACATTTGTGTGGCCAGGCCAAGGTGAAAGGTGTTCAATCTGACTCTGGCCGTACAGTAAAGCATTGAGTTTGAGTTCTTGAAATATTTGAATTTTGTTGGACATAGGTTTTTAGCTGGAATTGGATCTTAATCTGGTTGTTAGAGTTGAGCTTAATAGGGGATCGTAATCTAATGTATATACACCCTCTTTTTGCTTTGGAAGGATCTGTGTGTTTTTTTGCCATTTCTAATTGTTACAAGAGTGGCAAGTTATTATTCTGTTTCTCTTGATCGCATATGGAATTTATTCACTGGGTTGTAAGGAAAGCCTATCTGTCTTCCGAGTGAATATATCTTTAGTTCGGAAGATTTAATTTAGGGTACTTTACAACTTCTTATTGAACCAAATTAGTGATGTCTTGATTGGTTCTCGTTTTTATTTTTCCATTTTTAAATGTACAAGATATTGGGAGTGTAACTATTCTTTATCTCATTTGTGTTTTTTAATCATGCATATTTATGGTATTTCAATGCGTCATATAATTTGCCCCAATTTTTATCTGTTTATTGAGAGCAGGTGAGTGTGAGTAGATGACATGGTTTTGAGAAATATGATACTTTTTATCAAAATGAATTACAATAGGATACTGTGCTCATTTTGTGTCATTCAATCGTCTCTTTTGGTCTCTGATTTTCCATTTATGGTTTCTTTTACAGCTATCGGAAATTGTTAATCAAGGTAAATTGGTGTCCGATGAAATTATTATAAGTTTATTATCAAAGAGGTTGGCTGATGGGGAAGCTAAAGGAGAATCAGGATTTATTCTTGATGGTTTTCCTCGAACAATAAAGCAAGCAGTGAGTATTATCTTTATATTTTGTTATCGTTATAACACCCCCCACCCCCCCCAAAAAAAAAACACACACACACACACACACAATACAACAAACCACTGGCTCATCCCTAGCCACCCCTTTGTGCTTGGTTTAAGCAAAAATATTGCATATTTACAGTGGGTTCTGAATTCTGATGCAGTGCAAAATTCAATGAAAAGTAATAGAAGGAAGTTTGCTAGTATGGATAAATATGATTATTTCATAGTCAACCAGCTTACCTCGGTTTCTTTAATTTTCCACCTAACCAGCTTACTACTTTTCACGAAAAACTTTTGAAGTATATTGGATATAATTTTGGTCCTCTAGCAATGTAATTTTTTTTTCCCAAACTGTCATCTAATAATGTCTCAACTCATCACAAAAAAATCTCAATTATGATATTGATTAACAACTACCTAATAGGTCAAATTCAAACTCAATGATGTCATAACACATTCGGATGATAGTATATCCCAATAGTTAATAACTCTAAACTCTCCGAAAGAGTAGCAAGAATAATTTAAACTTACACGGCATCAAAAGTAAATGCAAAGCTTGGAATAACTGACGTCTCACCTGATGTTGTTTCTGTATTAATTAATATCTGTGCTTCTAATTTATGTCATCTCATCCTTTGATGTTTCTAGAGACTAACTAACCAAACAAGCATCTATGTTTTCTGTCCTACCCAAACTCCTTTTACCCTTTGCGTGTGTTGAAGTTGCAACGAGTTGATAACTTGTATATTTTTCATAGCAGCAGTTTATTTTAAAATTGTGCTTATATTTTTATTGCCTTTTCATGTGCTCAGGAAACATTGGAAGGTGTAACTGACATCGACTTGGTAGTCAATCTGAAGCTCCAAGAAGAAGCACTGCTTGCCAAATGCCTTGGTAGGAGAATTTGCAGTCAGTGTGGTGGAAATTTTAATGTTGCTTCCATTGACATCAAGGGTGAGAATGGGCGCCCTGGAATGTTCATGGCACCACTTCTCCCTCCTGCTCATTGTATGTCAAAGCTCATTACTCGATCAGATGATACTGAAGCAGTAGTCAAAGAAAGGCTTCGTATATACAATGAAATGGTACTTGCCCTGTTATTATTATTTTTATTCTGTGGACTTAACGAAGCAATTTGACTACTAGAGTACCTTCTTTCTTTTGAAGTTATGTACATGGCTTCTTTATTATGGGGGCTTATGATAGGTCTGAATAAATTTGGATAGCAAGTTGATATTTCTAATGTCCTGTTGCCTTCCCATCACTTTTTGTAATCAATTTTTTTCCCCCTTTCATTTTTGATTGGGTTATAATTTCTTTTCTGCATGACTGCAGAGCCAGCCTGTGGAGGAATTTTACCGTAGTAGGGGAAAATTGCTGGAGTTTGACCTGCCAGGGGGCATCCCAGAATCTTGGCCAAAGTTGCTGCAAGCCCTTAATCTTGATGATTATGAGGAGAAACGGTCTGCTGCAGCTTAAGATGTATTGTTGTCCCATAAAAATGAGTATTTCATTCTTTGCATGCATATATTGCATGCTTTGCAATTTTGCAGGGAAGAGAACCAAAGAAGGAAGACTTCTCTATTAGTTTTATTTCGACAAAATAATGACATCAGGAAGCAGCTGATCAAACTTATGCCCGTTTGGGATTTCCATTTTTTACTCGGTGATATGGCAAAGGTTTTTGTGCTTTCTAATGTTGTCGGGAATGGTTAGTTTCTGACACAATTGCTGGAAAGATAATTGGTCAGCAATAAGCTTAAATAGGATTGATATGCATAATTATTGAGTTGTAACTGAAACATGAATGAATTGATGATATAGTATTATGACACACGGTCAAGGGGTTTTAGCGAATGCTTTTACCGGATTAACTGCCAGGAAAACCTAATTGATGGTGTCTTGTTGTTTAACAATTTACTGTGCATGCTAATTTCACAATACTCACCAATCACTCCTTTCCATATACTATGCTTTGTTTTGGACTTTCATATTTTTGCTGGTTCAATATATAAGTACAAGTTCTGTGTTTTTACTGGTAGCAGTGGTGTGGTATAATAATATATGGGTTTCTAATATATTCAATGATTCTGTCATACTCAGAGTAGCTTTCCTGCCAAATGATAACTGGGGAGTTTCTGGTTGTGACCTCTTGAGTTGGATTTGGGAGAAAGAAAAGTAGGGGTAGATGGAATTAGTGAAGGGGTGGGGCTTTATGTCAGCTGGCTGAGTTGGCTGTCTTTAGTTTCTTTGAAGGCTATAGTCAGACAGGGATCTGCTCTTTTGACTGCTCTAGTTTTCCTGATGCTTGACCAAAAGAAAGGAAAACTTTTCATGATGCAAGATAGATAGTTATGTAGTACATTTTATTTATCTTCTTTGGCACCCTCATGTTTCATTTAGTCCCTTTTCCTTCTACTTTGTTTGCCTGTCTGTTGTCCATTTGCCATGTTGCATGCTGCATGACCACAAGGTTGGAGTTCTCCAGAATGGGCACATAATTGTCTTAATTTATTTTCGTTGTTCCTTTTGTTTTTGTGACAAACATGGTAAGTTTGTTATATATTGTAATCGATTTAAGAATGTTGAATTTCTTTTTACAGGAATAAGAGTGGATGGTGTTACTTAGCTCTTGCATTTATATATAAAATGGCTATAATTATTCGTATTATATGTATATATTATGTTTTGAGCCATAATGAATTCATTTGATTAGTCTTGATAAAGTGATTTTTATACGTGAATAGAGGGAATGTGTGATGCCATAAGGTTGATGGGTGTGTGCAATATAAGGAATTCAAATTCCCAAGAGAATACTTGTGTGGTAGAACAGCTTTAATTTCCAACGAGGATTATTTGTCTAAAACGATGTGGAGATACCTCATTATTCATCAGGTTGAAGTTAAAAAAAAAAAAAAACATCAGACAGGTCTAACTCTAATTGTCAGTCTGAGATTCTGTAAACTAGGATTCGTTATAGATGGTCAGCCTCACATTTGTTTCTATGAGGCAAGGCCTCAAGGCAGTATTCCATCATCTAGGCTCGTCCTAGAATATCTTAATATTGAACGGCTAATAGAAAGAAAATGGAGGAAATGAAGGGAGTAAGCAAATAAGTTCACGTTATAGGAAAGCATATCTGATGTAAAAGTATTAAATAAATAGGATGGATTAGGTTACTTTAAATGAGGAGGTTTGTAATTAAAGTGAGAAAATGAGGGATTGATCACTAGATTAATAGCTTTCATTATATATGGATTTCATCAATTTTTTCACTTTATAAATTCCTCACTTTAGAGAAGTTAAACTCAAATATAGTAAACACTAGTCCATTATGATTTTTACTCTTCCTTAAGGTGAGGTTGGGACCAAACAACAACAAAAAAATCGAGAGTATAGTTTATGGGTAAAACTATTTGCGAAAATTTCATAAATGAGCCATAATTTAATATGTGAACTGATCTATGAAATTTTCACTCTCATTCTTACCCTTTAATCAAATATGCCATGTGTTTATTTTCACCCCTACCAAACACTTGTGTTGAACAATAGAAAATCCATTATTTAACAAGAGAATCATATCAAATATTATATATCCAAATGATGAAATCTTATGAACGCTAATTTTTGACATTTGAGGAACCAAGTCTCAGTTCTCAAATCGAATCCTACGCTAGAAATTCCATTGATCTTCCCATCTATGGCAAAGGTTGCTCCTATCTATTATTAAATTTTAGGGAGGGGGGTTGTCAAGCGATTCGTCACTTCTACTTTTACATACGGGAAAGGGAATATTTGCCTTTGATTTGTCGAGGAATAACTTTTTGGTTTCATCCTGACACTGTAAGACTGCACAGAAATTTATTCTTGAGCAAGAAGCGTAAGGCCAATATCTACTTGATTGAGAATCATACTTCACAAAAGATGTTCCACTATGTCATAAAGTATTTATCCGACACGAAAAGATGTCCGTGCATGCATAGAGAATTAACAGGGCCATGTCAGAAAATGGAAAGGAAAAATCGTTGCAAAAAACTTTTACAATGTGACATGTTTTGCTATGCGAGGCAAAACAAGAAGAAAACAAATCGCTAAAACACAGAGTGCACTACTAATGGGATATTAGGGTCCTCTTCCACTTTGTGTAGTCACATGCAAGTGACAAAAGTAGTAATGCATGAGGCTAACATGCATTGATTATATATATACTCCTAACGACAAGGCCTGTGTTCAGCTATTTTCAGAACTTAACCAAGACCAAATTAAACAAGCGCCACTACACCATAGCCTGTTTTTTATCCCTTAAAAAAAATATTATAATAAGTGTTCAAATTTTAAAAAGTACACAATTTGTACCCCATGTGCAATTCCTCATCATAAATAGACGCAATCGACCAATTGTCCTTTTCATCCGTTCACGGAGTTATTAGATAAGCGATCGGAAAGAACTGGTGTTTGAAGAAAGTAAAGTAGAATATGATTGTGTGTTGGAACAAAGCTAGCTTGCGTAATCTTGCAATGTTACCATCCAAAGAGAATAAACAATGCAATCCACAGCTCCTGCACAATGCCATCTTCATCTAGATAATTTGTGCAGCTTAATTTGGTGGAGATTTTAACGGACTTATATTTTTCAGTGAAAGTTAGACAAACAAGGAAGTTGTACTCATCATAACCATGTGCTGCTCCCTTCCCTATTCGTAAGTGTGCTTGTTTGGGTTATTAAGTTATTCGCAACAAAATATAATGAATTTAGCTTGTGATAGAAGTAACTACAGAGTTGCTTCCATGAAAGATGTTTCGGAAAGTGAAATTCATTCTTTTTTATGATTGGGCATTTCTTTTACATTTGGATTAAACAGGCTATAATTAGGTATTGTTAAGCTTTGTGGGTAAAGATGCATGGAGTGTTATGTTGGTGATTGCGCCCTAGGCTATTTATTGGATTTTTATTGTTAGTTGTATTTTTATTGATGAAAGGATATTTTATTTAATTCATTTATTATTATATTTACATGTTACATATAATAATAAATATATTCATAGTTGATTATTAATATCATGATATGAGGCTAGCATAAGTTTAATTGATAATTACGAGATAATTAAGTGTATGATACAAAATTAAGTTTATGAATATTTGTTAGAGAACAAAATATTGGATAGACCTTTTATGAGATCATTGTATGGATTAATGTCATAAATGATTATCATAATAGTTATGTTAATAAATCCTCTTATCTGAGTTAACACAGTTTCCTATATAAAGAACATTATTTTTTTGATATAATCAAACGTTATTTTTAATTGCTTAAGTATAAAAATTGTGATTGGATATAATGCAACTTATAGAGAGGATAATGACTAAAGAAGATGGGATTTGTCCCTTTTTTTTATAGAGATATCTACTAGGCCCCTCGATGAGTGAGATTGAAAAATGCATAACTATGGTCAAATGAACTGAAAGAGTGATTGATTAATATCATTTGATTTATCAGTTTACTTACAGATTAAGAAATTATATTGAACAGCATAAGGATGATATTACCCACACCTTATGTTCAAATTAGATATCGTCTAACAAAAGAATAATGACATATTCTATTAGTTAATATAATTAATATGGACTTTTAATTTAGTATTACTTGGGTTAGTCATAATGCCTTGCTAGAGACCACTTATGATTTATAGGCATAATAGTGGTATTGGGCCTACTGCCAATATAATGTAAACACATTGAGTAGCAGACTAAGAATGTAGCCAATGGATTGGGGTTATTTAAGAATTTGAATTCTAATATATGGATATATTATTTGTATATTAAATTCATGATTCTGTTTTATATTATCATATAATATAATTTGAAATTTGATGATAAATATACTAAATATTATCAAATCATATTTGAAAAGATTTGTTTTCAAATTTTAAAAGATTTCCTTTTTTTTTTTTAACTAAATATCCTTTTCTTAATTGTTTATGATTGCGTGTCTCTCTATAATCATAATAGATAAGGATCTTGATTTATGTATGTGACGCAATGTTAGAAATGAAAACAAATTGATGGATTGCGTATTTCTCTATAAATATAATATATTATCTTTTCTTTTTTTTTATTGGGATCGCTCTGGAAAGCATGTGCATAATTCGATCCCTTCCTTCACTAATCAAATCGCATGGATACGGTTTCGGTTTTGCAATAAAATTGTAATTTCCACTGCATAATCCGTACAGTAAGATCGCATGAAAACCCAACGTGGAGTTGTTGTGCTGTTTGTTTTGTTTAACGGGAAGAGAAAATGGTTCCGAATCCTCAATGTATACTTGTCACTGGAGATGGTATGAAGACAATAAATTCTTCATTATTCGGGAAAAATAAGTTATTTTTTCGTTTAATAAAACATTCCTTACAGATGGAATTCAATTTGGATACAGAAAATTTATTTGTATGTTGATTTCTGGCAGGCATACCCAGCACCCTTGTTATATATATATATATATATATATATAGCAGGGATCAATTTATTCCAAAAGTAAATCTTGTACATTTACTCCACTATGTGACTCTTCATCCATATTGAATTTAATCTATTCAACTGTTTATCTATATTATATTATATTATATTGATGATCACGCATGTCAAATTTTAGAAAAATTATACAATAATAGCCATATAATCTATTAATTGATATTTACTTATATTTACAAAAACACATTATTCGTCAAATAATATGAAATTATGAACTATCAAATCATTTTCAAATTGTATGAAACTTTATATATTTAATCTACTTAGCAAGAACTTTAAATTCAATGATTGGATTTATGTAATTTTATATGAAAAAAAAAAGTTATTAGATGGAATAAGTAGACCAAGACTTACTTTAGGAATAAACAAATCTTCACTCACACTTATATATATATATATATGTGTGTGTGTGTGTGTGTGTACGTATAATATTTTTATAACATAGATAAAAAAAAAAGTTAGTTGATGAATATCCATTTCAATTTTTTATTTCCATAGACCGCCCATCACCTTGTTTGGTTTTTATCCTATATTATAAGAATATTGTACAAAAATATTCTACACGTATCATTTTTCATACATGTGTATTCTCTTTCGACATCAATTGTTTAGCTACTTTAATTATTTAAGTTAATTTAGTACAGTACTTTTAAGTGTTTAAAGTTATTTCGATTTTAAATCTTACAGGAATGACCAAAATCATTGTGCTGATAAATGTGGTGATAAATAGGGAAGAGATTACCTTTTATGCAAAATAGCTAATAGCAACAATTAAAATCACTTAAGAGTGGCTTTTAGTGTGTTTGTTTGGTTTTTTTTTTTTAAGATGTAGTCTTTTAATTTTTCACAGAAACTGTGTTCTTAATTTAAGAAATATATTAAACAATTTTTCAAGAAATTAATTAAAAACTTATTTAATCAGCTTGCACTCTTTAATATATGTGACTAAAAGTATTTGTCCTTAAAACTTCGAACAACTCAGCACCCAAAAAAAAAAAAATCGAACAACTGAACTATTTGCCATATTCTCAAATGCGAGATCGAAGGAATTTTTATAAGTTTGATTTGTTGCTAACAGATTTTAAAATTGGACACAACTGAATACCAACAAATTTATATATGTGACAATAAATAATACTTAATCCATATCATACGAGCATAATCAAATTAGTAACACCGAGAGTATACACATGATAAAGGTTAAAAGTTAATTCAAAGTAGTTTTGATGTTGATGAACTCTGAAATTTTACTACAATGGTGAAGGGCTTATAGAATCATGTCCAACCTTTCATGTATAATTATAAATTAAACATAGATTTTAACATTTAAAATGTGAAAATCACATTAATTAGTCTCTAAAATTGTCTTGTACCAAATAGACTCCTAAAAGTTGAAATGTTATGTGAAATCACTACAACAAATAAACGAGTTTCCGATGGATTTTTTTCGTCGGTGTTTTCGACGGATTTATCGACGGAATAAGTGAAATTTTTGCAAAAAAAAAAAAAAATCGATTTCAGTCATTACAATGATTTTTCCCGGTAATATTAGCCTAACTTGAGATAAATATGATAGCGGGAATTGCGATGGATTTTCCGACGATAAATATTATGAATTTTTTATAATTGTGAAATTAATTATAAGCGGAAAAATCAGTCCGGTAATTAATATTAATTTTTATTTTAAAATTATAGTTCAGATGGAAAAATCCGTCGGTAAATGAAATAAAGATGCATTATTTGGTGATTATCGGCGGATTTTTCCATTAATTCAAACATCCGATGGTATTGATTATAATTAATGACCATTGCTTCCCTTTTACGCTCATTATCTTCACACTCTCACTCTCTCTTTGTGCGATCCGCCGACCTACTCCTCGCATCGCGGTGACCTACCAACGCCTCTCGCGTGGCGTCGACCTCCTCGCGTCTTGGGTCTCCTCCTCGCTCGTCGCTCTCTCTCACTTGGTTTCTCTCACATCGGATCTCTCTCTCCTTGCATCGTCGCACAATCTGGCCTCGTCATCGCACATCGAGATCGGTCGGTCTCGCCGACGCCAACGACGTGCGCTGGTCTCCTCCTCGCCGGCCGGTCTCTGCCTTCAGACGCGGTGGCCCGCGTCGCCCGATCCGCATGGACCGCGGAGTTGCGATCGTCCCGCTCACCGTATCCCCATTCGCCTCGCGCTTTCACGCCTCTGCCACAAGTCGGCGTTTGGACCCGCCACTCCAATCTGCCCAGCCGTTCGGTCCGGTTTGGGAAGACTTCGCTCTTGTAGTTGGTATCTACTTAGAAGTCCCATCGCGGCGGATGGCAAACCTCGCAGGTGGGGACACTTCCAAAGTATGGATTCGACTTCAAGTGGGATGAATGAGCGGGAGAGAAGAGAGGTAAATAATTATTACTTGCTTCTACCTTACTGCTTATGCCTGGATATTATTGATTGCTTCCAGTCGCGATTTGATTGATCTTTGAGTGCAGGTCCTCGTTACTCTAAGGAATTGAAACATTATATATGTATAAAGTATTTAAAATTTTATGATCTTGTTGTAATTTTCGATTGTTTTAGGGTTTAATAATTTGTTAGAGGTTACGAATTTTAGGTGACTGGAAAAAGGGGAAATTAATCTCTGTTATTATGTATTTGTAGAATCTAGCTGATAATTTACTTCTTTATTTTATTTTATTGTTTTGGTTGAAATGTCATCGTTTACGTTTGTCTAAAGAGAAGGAGTGTTGTGAAATCTCAAGAGAACCAAACTTTTATAAGTGGTATGTGCACGCCTTTGATCTCATTTCTCAGTTATGTTACAATTATGCAGAGTGAGCTTAATTTTTTTTTTCTATTTTCTTTTCCCTTTTACTATTTGATGATCTAGGAGAGTGATTTGCATACAAAAAGAACTGGGCATACTGAGTTTGAAGATAAGACTTCGAAGGCAGCAAAACCAATAAGTTTAGAGGCTCCAAAGTTGGATGCAAGTGCTACCTCAGAAGACGCTTCAAGGCAAATTTGCTAGTCAAGATGAAGGTACACTACTCTTGCATTGGCCTAAGTTTTTTCTTTATCTTTTTTTAAAAAAAATTTAATTGTAGCTAAGCTGAATTCCTAATCTAAGATTGTATTGTCTTGTGTGCCATTTTGTTATTGGAAAAGCTTTTTAATAATTAATTCTTCCCATGGTGTTATATTATTTCAACCTTATTATTTTGGATAATGAATGATGACATCTGTTTTATAAGGTTAGTAATGATTGCTTTATGCTTTAAGATACAGAAATGGTTGCTCCGAGGAAGTTGACAAAAAGTTAATCGAGGAACTTGAATCAGGATTTTCAACAATGCGAGGCTAGCGTGCACTTCATTATTCTGGTGAATTTACATGCAAGACTACTATTTTAACCTTAGTTTTATATTATTCTTCAACATGGTATTATTCTATCAGTTATGGCAATTTTTTTTACGTCTCATGTAAGAAGACTAATAGAGGCTTAATTAAATTCACCTTGAGATCAAATAGAAGATGGTACATTTGAAAAAAAGAAAGGGGGGTTTAGTAGAGGAAAACTGAAGTTAATACTTTATTTGTTACCATTCATACATGTGTGTGATCACAATCATATATAAAACAATTATTAGATGTGAGTCATAGTTTCCTTAATTATATGTTTTGACTTTCTCTAGATCTATGATACATGTAATAATCAGGTATTGTCATTTGTCAATACATTAATAATTATTGACTCTGTAGATATTAAACCTTGGCTTCTCTCTTTCTACAGGTAATGCTGGCCTTGAGGCGTTGTTAACTCACATGCTACCACTAATTTAAATTCAAATAGTGTTGTGTTCTCTCCTGGGGCCAATATTCTGGTCTACATGGACCAAAAATATTATGAAGCCTAAAAGGATATATATTACGTAGCTTGAGAGATAGTGTCTTTGGGATTCTCGATTAATGTGCTAGGGACAACAGCAAAAGATGTCATGGACATGGTGCTTGTGACTCAATATTTTGACACTATGAAAGAAATTGGTCCTGCCTCCAAGTCATCTGCTGTGTTCATTCCACATGGACCTGGTGTCTTGTGCCGATGTAGCTAGCAGTTCGTGATGGACTTCTTGTGAATGATGCATATCTAAACTGTCAACAATAAATGTAAGTAAAGTTTTATATACTTTGGAAGTTGCAAAGCAGGAAATTTGATGTTATTTCATTTACCATTTGAGAGTTTAGATTCACATACATAGACTACTAAGACTAGCACCGTTGTGTGGAACTAAATTTAGACAGTAAAAATGCCAATAAGAAAATAAGTTCAATGATGCAGGTATGAAAAAAATTAGATATTAGATAAGTGGACACACATAAATAAAATGTTATTAGTTTTTTAAGTTTAAATTATCGATGGAAAAATCTGTCGGTAAAATAAAAAAAATCCGTCAATATATTAATAAAAAAATTATAAAAGTAAAAAATTATCGGATTTTTAAGTCGTGATAATATAAAAATTAAAAATTCATTATTTACCGACGGAAAAATCCGTCTGTAAAAGTCAAATATGAAAGAATTACAAATTAAATTAAAATCTATCGACGGATTTTTTCCGTCGTAACAATAAAAATCCGTCGATAAGTTTTCAAGCCAATTTCTGACATTACCTACGGATTTTTCCATAAAAATCCATTTGCATCCGTCGATAAAAATTTAAGACGGATTTTTTCCGTCGATAATGATTTCCGACTCGTTATTTCCTGGCCTAAATCAGTCAAAATCAAATCGAAAATAAAATTTTCCGTCGGTAATAGAAAAAATCCGTCGAAAAAATCCGTCGGTAACAGCATTTTTTCTGGTAGTGAATTATCCCTTAATTTTTTTTTATATATATCACGACCTGACTTGGGAACATGACCGGCATGTGAGAAATTTTATCTCCACGTAAGCCCTCTGGGTGACTCTCTAAAAGTATAATATATCATAATATAATACTTTAAAATATGATCTCTTTGAATTCTTTAGCATTTTTTCTAATTAACATATAACGTTTAATTTTGTAAACTGAAAGTATTCAATAATTTAATCTCTTAAAATATCTTGGCCAATCCACTGACCATGAAATCATAACTGTCTCAACATCTAATATAATATTAAATCTAAAAATCTACTTAACAATTGAAAACTAAGTTACAAATACGACTCTAGTTTATCGCATGAATCTCTAATCACAATTTACATTTCAATTATATACTTAATATATGAAAATATTATAATATATCAAACTACATGCATGGACAGGATCCTACCTGCACATCTACTGGAGCACTCTACTCTAACAAAACTCTAAACTAAGCCTTACTCCAAAGTAAGACTTACCACTGAAAGTAACTATCTCTATGGAACAAGGAGTCTGAATCATCTCTAGACCTACAACGATGAGAAGAAGGGAGAGAGATGAGTCAACAGATTCAGTGAGTGAGCTCTCACCTATCACCCACATAGATAACCAAGGAATATAATACATTATACATGCAACAATCATAAATCATTTGATATCTAAATACATAGCTAGCTACGAAAACACTTTTCATACTATAAATTCTCAACAACCATCTTTAACTCATAATCAAACATGAAATCATTTTAATTAGGGGTGAAGTAGAGCATCGAGAAATACTATGCTGAATATAATAAATACATATACTAATAAAAACTGTAAACTCATAAACTAAAAGATTGTACTCAGTCCCTAGTGGACAAGAATACCTGCTAAAATCATACTAGTCCCTCGCGGATAAACTATGGGCACCTAACTAAGTCCCATTTTCTGTAACTGCTGGGGGTGAAACTGTCATCTAATGGACAACTTGGTACCAAGGTTAACGACCTCTTCATAACCGTTAACTACCTGTCTATTTCCTTATCTCTATCAGCTAAATTAGTTTGTCAAAAACCAAAATTGAAGGGTGGGCATTCTGAGAGTTTTGAACTCATATAACTCTAATAATCTGGTTTTAGCATAACTGTGGCTGTGAAAATCGAGCCCAAGGGTTCACCACTTGTAGACATTCCAATTTCAAGCCCATAGAATATATATATAGCAGTTGCTAAGAATCATACTGAATTTCATACCTCTTGGTACCATAAAACTGAAGTTTTAAATTCATATCTTTACGAACATATTTTTCCATATGCTTGATAACTCTAAAATCTTAGTTCAAACACTAGGGTTTATAACCATAATAACTCGAAAATCATCTAACGTATTTATCCATAATGCTAGGTCATACTCTTGTTTCACATTTCTCAAACATATATAAGTATATTAACTGAATATTTAAAAACATAGTTTGAAATCTAAATTTTGAAAACAGATAATATCATGAATCCATTAGAACATATTTATTTGTTTGTTTTTCTCAATTTGACCTTTGACTAAATCATACATTTTGCAACAATTCTTTTCATGAATATATAAAACATTTTCAGAGCACTCAAAATATCAATTATGGTCCCATGGTTTTCTAAATTTCATTTTCATGCTACAGTCAAAATTAAAATATTTACTGGCTTTATCATAACTCAAAAAAAAAAAATTGTAATACATAACAAAATCTTATATCTAACTTCATATAAAATCATTCCATATACATTTTTTTATCTCAAATTCCTTATTTCACAATTAAAATGCCAGAAGTATACTCATAATGAGGAAACTAAGGCTATGTGGTCAAACTCATTCACCTAGAGGGGAGGAAGAAATGATGTTAACACCAATTGAGTTCCGAGGAGCCGGAAGGACACTAACGTCGACTATATCAAATATAAAACTCATCAAAGATCTATGGGTAGCTCTAGATTACCCTAGACTAACTCTAACAATATTGGGGGAGCATCCCCACTTGACAATAATGGAGAAAAAAATAATAAGACCTATGCCAAGAATGTGAAAGAATAAGAAGAACGGAGACAAAATCTATCAACATAAATATACCTTGATGATTTGGCGGAGCAAGATTTGAATGGAATTGAGAGAGAAGAGAGAAAATGGGGCTTGGGATGAAGATTTTCGGAAATGGAAGGGGGAAACCCAATCTGGGGTCTTAAAGGGGGCAAAAAATGAAATGGTGTCGTTTTTCAGGTACTTGTGACGCTCAGGGGGACCGCTATAGCGGTCAGTGCTCATGCGTGCACAAAACTGGGTCACTTACGACTGCTATAACATTCTTGAACCATCAAAATGCAAACCTCTCCATTAACTTTAAAACATAAATGTAAATAAGGAAATACCCTACATTTAAATTCAAATAAAATATCTAAAAACTCAAAACTTCAACCAATCAAAATCTAATTTTGGAGTTATAGTTCAAATTCCGAAATTCCTATGATTTTCTAAATTTGAGGGCTAAAAACGAAATATCTAAAAGTTTCCTAAAATTTATTAAAAATCACTCTTTAATTCATTTTCCTTTGGAGAGCAATTACCAGGACTTTTAGTCCCAAAAATGTGGTTTTAACATATAGCCTTCCAAGAAGATGTAGGGCTCTAGACTAAGTGAAATCTCGGACCCGGCAACATAGGTGGGTCTTGAAGGACCTTGAGGCCAAACAAAACTTGTTTATTGACATGTATACACCAGATATTACAATATCAAATAGGTCCACAAAAGCTAAGTGTGACATCACTTTGGTCCCAAAATGATGCATAAGACATTGAATAGGGTGTATGTGCATGTTGGATATCACATGCATATTTTAGGAATACTAAATTGCAGGATTACTCTGATTATAGGAATACAGAATAGTAACGATGCTAAGTGTGTCAAGGAAAAACATGCATCACAATGCCTTGAAGCCATTTCATACTATCTTCCCCTTATATTCTGATGCATATGTCCTAAGGTAGTGTTTGGTAAGGGGACATAGACAGAAATGCAGAGGTAGTAGAGATAGTGGAAATGGATACATAAATAATAAATTTATATAGGGGTATTATTGAAAGAAAAAATATTGAATTTCTGTCACTGTATTCTGTCTTCACTGTCCTTACTTTCTGGAGGTACAGAAATTTTGTATTTTTCTACTCTGGGGACAGAAAATTCTTTTGTCCCCTATTCCTGTCTCTCCTTTTAAACACGTTTTTGTTTCCACTGTCCTTGTATTTTGTGCCATGTCTGCCAAACTAAACGCTACCTAAGATATCAATACTTGGCTTGAAAGAGGGAAGAAGATTGTCACGACCCACCTACGGAGTGTGACCGGCATGTGAGGATTTGGGTCCTCACGGAAACCTCTGGTAACGTAACTGACTAATATGCATAAATAATCTAAATTTATTCAAAATATCTAAAGTTCAACTAAAACTTCAATAATATGAAATTGTTCTCAAAACATAAATTCTGAACATAAGTTTGCATAAAATCCATATTCTAGGCCAAAGCCAAACATAACAAAACAATTAACAGAAATTCTGAAAATATATCATGCATGTCCAGGGACCCTGCCTACACAATTTATTGGAGCACTACTAGACTGACATAATTGACAATAAGCTCCACTCCAAAGCGATGCTCACCAAGTAAGCTGTAGCACAACTACTGAGGATCCTGTGGTACAACTCAATCAGTAGCTATCTGTAGGGAAAGGAAAGAGAGGGTGAGTTCATCAAAACTCAGTGAGCGAGCCTCCACTCACAACCCACACTTTACAATAACAAAATACATAAAATATACATGCAATCGATGTGAAATATATTACATATATAATTACATATAAATTAACCGAATCTATGGCAATAACTAGTAGAGAAACATGAATTATTCTGCAGACATAATTATCCGAAATTTGAATAGCTAAACTGAGCCAATGGCTAATCTGATGAGCACCTAACTAGGTCCCATAAATGGACACCTCACTAGGTTCCTTATTGTGGGTGAGCTAGTCCTCTAGCGGACCACTTGATACCAAGGTTAACGATCAATCCTGCTGCCGTTAACTCGCTGATCTGTTTCTCACTAATTAATATAAAATAATTTGTTCATAAACCAAATAAATATAAAAGCTCTGAATTCATATAATTCTAACAATTTGATCAGAGCATAACTGAGATTCTAAAATCATGCCCAAGGGATCACCAGCTTGTAGACATAGTGATTTCAGTAATCAATAGAATATGTATCTGACAATTGTTATGAATTATACTTTATTCAATACTTTCAATAAATCATATCTAATATTCTAAAATCTTCATAGGAAATACATGATGCAAAATATGATAATCAATATTTCTACTGTAAACATTAAACCGAGGTCTCACAATTTCATAAACTAGAAAAAAGATATTCTATAACACGCAAGGTATCAATTATGGTCCCATGAGTTTTTCTAAAATGATTAATTTTCATGATAACTGTAAAAGTAATAATATTTCTAAACCAGGCATAATTATAGCAATGTATTCTCTTGACATAAATCATTCTAAAATTTCACAAATAATTTATATAATATGGAAAAATATTAATAATGACCAAAAGTATGATTATGAGTTTAAACCCACTTACCGTTGGTAGTCGTGAGTGTGCTTCTACTAATAACTTTACTCTGAAGTATTGGAATGGTACAAATAACCAATCTCACAGATTAAAAGAAAGGAGCATCACAATGTCCCAAGAGAGGATTAGCTAGGCTCACTGAAGCTCGGTCATGAAGATCCTGAGCTTGACAAGAGATGAGTTCGGCCAAGAAGAGGTTTGGTTTAGAGGAGGTGTAAGCAAAACTTAGCAAAATGAAACTAAACATTTCTTACACATACACACTCCTATACTCATATATTTATACACAAATATAATAATCATGAATAATATTAGAACTATTTGTCTACACTTAATAATAATAATAAATATTAATAATGCTTACTACACTTAGTAATTATAATGTTAAATAATAATAATGCTAACTACACTTAGTAATAATAATTATATTGCTAGCTACACTTAGTAATTATAATGTTAAATAATAATAATGGTAGGTGCACTTAATAATAATAATGCTAATGCTAGCTACACTTAGCAATAATAATGTTAAATAATAATAATGCTAGATACACTTAATAATAATAATGCTAATGCTAGCTACACTTAGTAATATTAATTATTATTAATATTAGTGGCATATATCTAGACTTAATAATAGTAATAACTAATATTAATGCTAACCACACTTAGTTATTATAATGTTAAATAATATTAGTGTTAGGTGCACTTGATAATAATAATAAATAATAATAATAATAATAATTCATAATAATTATAATTTCTTTATTTAGGATATCACAAAAATAAGATCATGTGAGAGAGAAAAGAGAGAACACTGAACTATGTATATTGAGATAATGTGAGATCATGTAAAAAATATATAGGGCACTCTATATATATTGAGTTTAATTTCTATGCACTGACTATATAAATATTTTTTATACTACCGTCATCCAATCATCCTATGTGTATGAATTTTTAAGTACTGGATGCGAGACTTAATCATTTTTTCTAATGTGACTATATCTGATTGAATAATAATATAAAATTAAATTTCTTTACATTTTCAGTACATAGAAATTAAACTGATCTATATTGTGATATTTAAGATGAGTTGTGGGAGAAAAAAAGAGCGAAATAGATTAAAATATCTGAAATTTGTTATGTTTTACTAGATTTTTTTCTCTGAAATAATACGATATATTATCTCTTGGATAGTCACAATAATAATCATATATAATTATACAACAATATTTTAGGGACAACATATATATCTACATAGTAAAAAATAATAATAATAAAAAAGCTTGGGGGGACGACTGCCCCTGTGCCCCCATTATCTTTCGCTATTGCATATACTCCCAATATCATAATGAAGCAAAAAAAAAGTCATAAAATATGACATGAAAATTAAAATAAAAAATGTAATAAAGTGGTGGGACCTCAACGTATAAAAATTAATCCTATATAATAAAATAAATCAATACATCATATCTTCAATTTTGGAAGGTCTAATTGAAATGTTTCTAGTAATATCCTACATTTTATTATTTGATGGGCCGTCTGATGACTAAAATAATAAATTTGCGAGATTACGTGGACTTAACCTAAATTCATTCAGGTTTGTGTCTTGAGACAAATTACTTGATTTGGGGGACCCAAACTTGTAAGAGATAGTTTATGAATTAACTTAAAAATTTAACAACCAGTAATAATTTCATTTCGTGGTTATTAATGTGGATGTTAATTTTTTTTTTCACATATAACGTCTTTACTTTTTCCCTAATTGAATACTTAAAACATTTCCTTCCATCTTTGTTCTTCTCACTCGATTTCATTAGAAATTTTTAGATGACCAATTGAAAGGTTTCCGAAAGTTAAATTGCTTTATTAATTTCTTCAATATTTTTTCTACAACTTAAGGGTTTTGAAGCATTCCTAAGTCCTTGCTAATTAATTGACTAATTTTTTTAAATTAAAATGAGTTAATTTTGATGCAAGCTATTAAATTAAAATAATATATAGGTATTAAAGTCAACCGTTATAACTGAAATAAATTACTAGACACACAAATTAAATTCAACTGAAATTTCGTGATGAAGAATTGAAAAATAATCCAATGAATTCAGCCCACGTTATCAATCTTCAATAAGTAGGCGTCTGATCACACGTCCTTTTGAGTCTTTGACTTTTACACAACAATTGCAAGGCATGGCAAAATTAGAAAATATTTCAAATCAGCTGATATAATTCAGTTATTTTCGTATAAAAAGACAATCGAAATTCCATCCACTGGGGATCCACCACGACACAACCACCAGTCGTAATATAATTTGCTTGGTAATGAAACGTTTTATGATGAAAGGCGAAGGACACCGCCACGCGCTTCCACTTCCCATCTCTAGTCCCAACTAACATTCCAATTTTTCAACGCCTCAGCTAACTCATATACTGTACTACTATTCACAAACATTACGTGGAAACCCTAATTTTGAAACCAAACATTAATGGCATCACCGTCATTCATGACTGCTACTTTTCCTCAATTTGTGATGCAGTACATATTCTTTCTTGTGAGTAATATTGTCGTTACAAAAGCTTTGTGAAATTTTCTAATGAAAATTGTTGCCACTATGATTGTTAAATGTAATGGAGGGATAAGGACTATTTATTTATTCATTTAAAACGTAATAGTCATACCACCTTACTTTACTGCCAGCTTGCATTTTTCTTTTACCGCGTGATACTTGTTTGTGTTTTGAATATCATAGTCGTTGTCAAACTTCTAAGATGGGTCCTCTGTTACGGGAGGTATATGGCCATGTTCTTATCCTAACCCTTAATATTCTTATTTTGATGAAAAATGAAAAATACACACAGAAAAACTTAAGGATGAAGATATATATAACCCTCTCATGTGTGTATGAGGGGATCCTCTTCCGTCTTGCTACCATGTTAATGTAGGAACCACAACAAACAATAACATTCTTGTACCTGACTGGGCAAGAAATTCCATTAAATGAGATCCGAGGAAATATTGATTTCCCATTGATGCATTATGCAATGTGAAATAACAGGAAGGGTAACATAATGATTTTGTAAACATGGGATTTGGTATAATAATTTTACAAATTTATGAACTTTTTAATTAAGTAAATTTTACTAATAGAAAAAAATCACAATAAATTTTATCAAATCTCAAGAGAAATTGCTCTAATTTATTTTAATTTATCACCATTGCTTGTTGGCACATCATAATTTTAAAGCAAATATGATTTTTTTTTTCGTAATGAAAGCTAATATGGTTTGAATAAGCTCATGTGCACTGGTTTTTTCTTCTTTTTTTTTTACACTTATATATAAGACTTGAACCTTATAGCTTGTTTGAGGAAAACAGGTTCTAAAACTGACTAAATATTGCTATATGTGTGTATTTGAACTTATATATACATATGTTATATTAATGAGAAATAATCTTTAAATCTCAACTTATGATTAATTTTTACTATATATATATATTAACAAGTCCTTCCTTTGCTAAAATTTAAATTTATTATTCAAGGCAACAAAAGTCAAACTCTGAATCAATTTTTGCTTAAAAAATACAATACAATTTGTCCTAAATTAATGAATTTGATACAATTTGTCTAAAAAATTCGATACGATTTGTCCTAAGTAAAGCAAAAGCTAGTATTAGTTAAAATCTTAATATTAACTTATTATATTATCTTTATATAATACATAAAAAATGGTGTGAATTTTGGGGTTAGTATTTGGAGCAAGGAGAAGGAATCTTAATTTGGATGTATGGGAGATAATACGAACAAGAAAACAATAATACTATTTCAAAATTAATTTTTTGGTATCTCATCCAACCAATCATCTTATAAGACTATCAAAATAAAATAACATTATTGGTGAAAAAGTAGGAGACCATTTGGATCTAATTAAGAGTGTGAAGTCCTGTTGTTACCAATTGGGATCCACACTACATAGCACGCGCCATTCATTGGAAAAAAAGGGTGTGGACTCTCTTCTCTCTCTGCGTAAAGTTCATGCTCATCGTGACCACATTAACATAACATACATAACATACAGAGCAGCCAGTGAAACTTTAGCGAATGGTCAAAGCACACACTGAGACAGTTAGTTGGCCGTACACACAGCACAGTTCTCTCCTCTTTAGTGGGGTTCGGCTGGGTTGGCTGCGAATCACCAATCCCAATTCTCATTACGATTCCCAATAACCATGCAATTATCAGTATTATATTCATTTTCTATTAGCTTACTAGTATAAACCCAATTATTTTAACCTTTCCTTCATTATCTTTGTATGGTTCAGACTTATGGCTATGTTTTCATTGTTTTGTGAGATTTGAAAAAGGGACACCCTCATCTGCATTCAGAACTTTTGGGACCAAACCCACTCCCTCTTCTCCCTCTCTCTTTCTTATCTGGTTTGTGTGTAGATATATATAAATATCTATGTATCCACGTATCATGTATGTAACGTTACTGTTGAATGTTGAGAAACGCAGGACCCCAAGAAGAAGCCGCATTGCCTGATTTTGTTCCTTTGGTCGGATCAAGAAATAAAGACAATCTGTGTGAGTAGCGAAACCCAGATTTCCGAATTATATAGTTTGTTGGTAAAAAATTATATTCCTCTCTGATTACTTTTTATCCCAAACAATTTTAGGGTTCTAAACGAAAGTTCTCGACTCCAAAGTCTCGTAGTCAGGAGGCGTTTTTAGAACTGATGCATCTTTTTTAAATATTTTTTTTGTAACCATTTATACATCTCTATATATTCGTTTTCTTATAAAAAGCTGGTTTTGCAATATTTCAGGGGGTTAAACTTAGGGTTATATTGGGAAATGAGAATTCACCAAGCCAACCCGCCTCGGTTTAGTGTAATCTGTCGCTTCTTTTTGGAATTCTGGTTAGTTCTTAATCTTTTTCTTCTTACTTCATTTTCTTAGTGACCGATAACATATGCATGGAATGAAAATCTTCTGTTTTCAAATCATATTTCCTGATTAGTTCTTAATCTTTTTCTTCTTACTTCATTTTTTTTCTTCTTGCTTCATTTTTTTCAGTGACTGATAACATACACGTGGAATGAAAATCTTCTGTTTCCAAATCATGTCTTCTTTTTTGTCCTCAAATAATTATGCATTGCATATAGAAGATAAAAATTAAAAAATATTTTAAATAATTAAAATAATTGTCAAATATATAATATTAGTTTTAGATGATAATAATACATGATTGGTAGGACAAAAAAAAAAATAGTTTGGGGGATAAATTATTTTCATCCAGTATGTGTATATGTATTACTTCCCTTAGCAAAAAACAAAGAACAAAAAAACCAAAATGTAAAACAAGAAGGAAGACAACTTGAAGAGTTATTTCTCAGATTGATCAACATCTCTTGATGGCTACTGTTAAAAATCTCCTGTTGGATTAGTTTTGTTTTTTAATTGTAAACCTTTTTTTCGGTTGTTTTTATCTTCTGTTCTGAATTTACTCTTGCTCCCTCCATGTGCGGGGTTTTGAGCCTTCTCTTTATCAAAAAAAAAAAAAAGGCTAACATTTTGTATTATAAAAGTGGAGCAGCACTATATTAGTGTATATCATATTTTGGTTATTTTTGACATATTTATTCTAATAAAAAACGGGTGGCGGGGACATTTTCTAAATTGGATGGAGCTTTACTGCTCCTAATTACATAAATATCAAATTTTGTACGTCATTTTTATACATCATCTTAGATATGTAATGAGTTGGGAGATAAATATATACACAATTAAAAGTGTGTAAAAAAAAAACGACTATTTTTTTAACATATATATCTATATTTGATGTCAATATATTTGATTGGTGTCGATCTCAACATACCTCTAGCTCTAATTATATAGTTTAGGTTACAATTCAACCAAAGTTAAACGACTTTCAGAGCAATTTATTTATTCTTTTTTCTTTTAAAGTCGGAAAGACTGCTGGTGCCTTTGGTATGTATGCTTTACCCAAAATCAATTGGGCTGGGGTCTCTGATGTGTATAAAGTGAGAAACTTTTTTTTTTTTTCTTTTATAATGAAACGGGGAAGAAGAGATATACGAATGTATTTTAGTACTGGTGTTAATTAATGCTACTGCGAACAGGAATATCCCTCTGTGTAAGTTTTGATAGCCTTCATTGGGATTGCTTCTTAGCAATCTTACAACTAATTTGTAAGAGAAACAGAATGTGTAAAGAAGACTTGTAGCTGTCAATTCTTCTAGGATATGACGTTTGATTCCTTTTAATAAAAATCATTTATTTAAAATAAGTGGATGACAGATAGGAGCTTTACAACTTATTACAAGGTATATTGTGAATAATTAAAAATATCTCAAATGCATGCCATCTCATCCTCCTCTCATCAATAAATTATTATGAATAATGTTATTTTAACACCTAAAAATTAAAGTGAGTGTATTATTTAGATATTTATTTTATAATTATGAGATATGATAAGTATTAAGAATAAATAAGGATAATCATATATATATATATATATATATATATATATATATATATATTCACTTCTTAGAATGTTGAAAACTTGAAATAGCATTTCTGAATAATTATAGTCAGTTTTAAACCTCTGATAATTTATTCAAAAGGGACAACAAAATCCTGCTATACTTTTTGGCTGTACATCTTGATGTGAAGGTGCATGGTGGTAGTTTGGAATCCTAGAGACTATGAAGATTTTTTGGTCATTGAGACTATGAAGATTTGATTTGTTGTGAGTTTAATTTAAAGACTGCATGTGAGTTGGAAACTGGGACAAGACAAACGACAGGCTTGGTATTTTTTATTGGCTGCTTTTTCCTTTAAAAAATTCCGTTAAAAGAGAAATGAATATAAATATTTCAAACAAAAGTCCATTAATAGAATCCCAAATTTATTTTCCTAATGACGATATTAATATTTATCTTTCTTTACACACTTTTATTATTACCCTTAAACACTAAAGATTCGTTCTCATCCTCCTATTCCTATTGGAAAATTTCCGTGTACCCCTCTCCATAATAGAGAGAAATTAAGGACCTGATTACTTTGCTGGAAATAATTTTCAATTTTTAGTTTTTGTGAAGGAAAGCTGAAAAAATTGAAAACCACAAATTTTAGTTTTCAATTTTTTCAATTTTTCCTTCTCAAAAATTGAAAACTGAAAATTGTTTCTAGCAAAGCAAATTGGCCAAAGGGGTGCATTTGGTTTTAGTTTTCCAGTTTTTAATTTTTCCTTCACAAAAACCAAAACCTAACACCTGAAATCAAAATTGAAAACTAAAACAAAAGAAACAAACGTACCCTACGATACAAAATTTCACGTCACAATATAGGCGTTGGGTTTGTATATTATGTTTATAAAATGTCTATTTTTTTTTTTAGAGTATAACTTTGATATATTGATAGTATGTAAGAAATTTAAATTTTTCAGTACATTTATCCAATGATATGCTTCCATATCAATAAAATAAGTTTGACTGACTTGTACTTAAGAGATTTCATTAATATATTTAAATTAAGAGTTTAGTTTTGATGTATTGATAATGTAAGAGTTTTACATTGTTGGAGAAATTTAACATTATTATCCAATCAAATTTCTCAATTTACATGATTTTTTAAATAGTAAGAGGTGAAAGTTAACCTTATTTATTGATATAGTAACCCATGATTAGATGATTTGGTAAAAAAAAATTTACATTGTGTAAAGTTTTTTATATTGTTGATTCATCAAAATTAAATCTAACTAAATCATTCTTTATATACCAATACCATTTGTGTTCTATGAATAAAATCATTCGAACTAAAATCATCCTTTTTTACTTTGCTCTATATATTTTCTTCTTCAGACGAGCATTATGAGCGAACAATATCTCCTTACAGATATAAAATGCAAAAAATCTAGTGGTTATTAGTATGATCCATGAAATTTCTTCCAATACTGAAATCTCAGCCTGTCCCGTTCCTATTGGAAGGCACGGGATTTGGGAATACAGACCAGTTTGTCATTTTGCTACGCAATGAAGACTCTTGTCTTATTCTTAGGACTTGACTGGGGCTTGTAGACAAAAATTTCAATTGGTTTCGGACTTCGATGTATCGTGGTTGTGGTATTGTGTCTTTTTGTGAAAGATGCAACGAAAAAATTGTATATTTGGTTACTCAGTCGCGGGTATGCATCAATTCAAAGTTTTACTTCCCATATATATATATATATATATACACTCGCTGAGTTAATAAAAAGGAAGTCTGAGATAGTCTGACACAACTTGCATTGTAGGAAGTTTGTTAAGTTATGATTACATCACATGATATACTAATATTATCCTCAGTATGTGGAGAACTATGATTACTATCTAATTACATTTTAGTGGCTATCTTTATTAGGCATAATAGCATCAGTGAGACTCATAATCTTATTATAATGTAGGATACTAGAATTTAAAACCTTGCTATAATGTTGATTAACTAACTCAACTGTACTTACTAGGTGATCTTTAACTTGTGAATTGGAAGCCATCATAATAGAGGTTCCTGCTGAGACTTTTGGAGGGTGCAAAGCAAACTTCTAATCATTGAATTGAAGATGGACATTGAGGAAGCAGAAAGGGTAGTTGTTGCAAAACCAGTTGCTTCAAGGCCAACTTGTTCTACTTTCAGATCCTTCTCGGAGCTCCTTGCAGGTGCCATCAATGACTCACCCCAACTTGAATCTTCTCAAGCTACTGTTTCTGCCATTAGACCAAAGACAGTGAGGTTCAAGCCAGCACTGAATCGCACCCCTGCAGGGTTTCCTCCTCCTCAGGTGAATGAACTTAACGGTGTGCTAGCTAGGACAAACTCTCTGTTTTTTTCTTTTTGGTATAGCTTCTTGATTTCCAACACCTATGGTGTGTTTGGCAACTTCAGGCTGACATTTTTGGAGCTGCACATAGTAATTCTTCTGACAAGAGTCTTACTCCTGAACCCAAACAATCCCTCATATACAAGCCAATGGCAAAACTTGTGTCAAAGACAACTGTATCTCTTTTGGCAAATATGGTTAGTAAGTAGATATTGCATATGGTACATTACTTTCTTTGTTGTTATGAGACTGTTTCAAAAACATTTATGTTTGAGGCCCTGATCTCAGTTGTTTCTTTTTTCCCTCTTGTTTTGGAGAAGGGAAATTGCAGTACAAGTCAGCAACAACCTCGGCAAGCAATGGAGGCCAGTCTTCAACATTTCCGCAATGAAAAATTCAGAACCAATATGAGCTCAAATATTCATCATCAGAGCGTCACACCACAAGCTGAGTCAATCCAGACTACTGAAACTTGCAAGATGGTGCAGCAGAACACAGAGGAGGACCAGAAGGTTTTAGCATCTGCGATGAATGGTGATAGGCCTTCTTATGATGGTTATAATTGGAGGAAATATGGGCAGAAGCAAGTGAAAGGAAGCGAGTACCCGCGGAGTTATTACAAGTGCACACATCCCAATTGTCCAGTGAAGAAGAAGGTTGAGAGGTCATTTGATGGCCAGATTGCTGAAATTGTTTATAAAGGTGAACACAATCATCCAAAGCCGCAGCCTCCTAAGCGAAACTCGGCGGGGACACAAGGGTCAGGGATGGTGTCTGATGGAATGGTTCAAGATGTTTGGAGTAACAATCACAGTGAGAGGAATGAAAGCAATGATGGTAGGATACAGAACCAGAATGACACAGGGCTGCATTCAGCTTATCATGTCAAAGCTCCTCAGCCTAATGATTCTTTTCTGGTTGGTGCAAATAATGCTAGTGGAGGAAGCCCGGAAAATTCTTGTGGTCTGAGCGGGGAATGTGAGGAAGGAAGCAAGGGATTAGAGGCAGAGGAAGATGAACCAAGGAGTAAAAGAAGGTACAAGATACATGAGTTTGCAACAACATTCTAAATTTCTGATGTCTTTGTTAGATACTAACACTGCTTTGAAAAAGGGATTAGTTATAATATAAATCAGCACAAATTGACTACATGATATTTTTCCTTCTTTTAAGTCCTCCCTCCTGTCCATACACAATAATCGTCCATCCAATAACATATCAATAATTGTAATTCTCGACCTAACTACCCTGTCATCATAAGTTTTTAATCAAAGGGTAATTTATATGTGCTAAATGCTTGTCTTCCTTTAGGAAAAATGAGAACCAACCCAATGAAGCAGCAGTATCAGAGGAAGTTTTGGCAGAGCCGCGTGTTGTGGTGCAAAGTTCTACTGATTCTGAGATACTTGGAGATGGCTTTCGCTGGAGGAAATATGGGCAGAAGTTGGTGAAGGGCAATTCATATCCCAGGTTCTTGTTTCCTGTCTTTTCTTCATCAGTAACAATTAATATAAGTTGCTTTGGTCTCCATCAGAATAATGGGTTCTGCTATGTAGTGTTTTGATGAACTCTTAATTCTTTCAAATTAAGTACTTCAAACTGAGTTTGAAATCTCGTCTGAATGGAGAAATTCTAATGTGTTCCGATAGCAGGACAAAACACTCACCCTATTCCATTCATTAATTAACATATAAGTTTTGTGAGTCATCGTTGTCCCTCACTTCCACTACATTTTTAATGCAAAATCTGATGAGTTAATTAATGAATGGAATAGAGTAAATGCTTTGCTTGCTCTCAGAACACTTAAAGAATTTTTTGTCCAAATGACTACTGAATAGCATCTTCCTCTTTCTTATCTGATAAATTTATCTTACAGCATAAACCAATTTTATCTTGCAGAAGTTACTATAGATGTACAAATATCAAGTGTAACGTTCGGAAGCACGTGGAGAGAGCAATAGATGATCCAAGAGCATTTGTCACTACATATGAGGGAAAGCACAACCATGAGATGCCAGTCAAGAACACAGCAAGCGTGGCCTCTGAAAAAGATTCACAGGCTTCTCTTAGTAAAGACAAACCATGATTGATTACACCACAATTAGTTAACAGTGTATATGACTCAATAGTTGTCTCGAAAGACTTTGAACTATGTTCAGAATAGTTCTAGTTCATCAGAAGATCGTGACAATTTCGAATCCATTAACTCACTCATGAGACTAGGATATTACTTCTGCGGCAGCTTATTGATAATTAATAACTGTAACAGTATTGATGCTAGTATTTTGTATTGTGGAGTCTTTCCTTCTCTATAACAAATTATTTGCACATTATAATATACGCTCCTTTATCATGAAGATTAATTTTCTATCCGTCTTTTTATTTGGAGTAT